>JACEFZ010005400.1:112189-290133 GCA_014155875.1 Cepaea nemoralis
TAGCAGCACTCATCTTATAACACAGGTGAAGGTAGTTGTCTGGCAGAGATTGTGTATAATTAGCAGCACTCATCTTATAACACAGGTGAAGGTAGTTGTCTGGCAGAGATTGTGTATAATTAGCAGCACTCATCTTATAACACAGGTGAAGGTAGATGTCTGGCAGAGATTGTGTATAATTAGCAGCACTCATCTTATAACACAGGTGAAGGTAGTTGTCTGGCAGAGATTGTGTATAATTAGCAGCACTCATCTGATAACAAGGTGAAGGTAGTTGTCTGGCAGAGATTGTGTATAATTAGCAGCACTCATCTGATAACAAGGTGAAGGTAGTTGTCTGGCAGAGATTGTGTATAATTAGCAGCACTCATCTGATAACACAGGTGAAGGTAGTTGTCTGGCAGAGATTGTGTATAATTAGCAGCACTCATCTGATAACACAGGTGAAGGTAGTTGTCTGGCAGAGATTGTGTATAATTAGCAGCACTCATCTGATAACACAGGTGAAGGTAGTTGTCTGGCAGAGATTGTGTATAATTAGCAGCACTCATCTTATAACACAGGTGAAGGTAGTTGTCTGGCAGAGATTGTGTATAATTAGCAGCACTCATCTGGTAACACAGGTGAAGGTAGTTGTCTGGCAGAGATTGTGTATAATTAGCAGCACTCATCTGATAACACAGGTGAAGGTAGTTGTCTGGCAGAGATTGTGTATAATTAGCAGCACTCATCTGATAACACAGGTGAAGGTAGTTGTCTGGCAGAGATTGTGTATAATTAGCAGCACTCATTTGGTAACACAGGTGAAGGTAGTTGTCTGGCAGAGATTGTGTATAATTAGCAGCACTCATCTGATAACACAGGTGATGGTAGTTGTCTGGCAGAGATTGTGTATAATTAGCAGCACTCATCTGTAACACAGGTGAAGGTAGTTGTCTGGCAGAGATTGTGTATAATTAGCAGCACTCATCTGATAACACAGGTGAAGGTAGTTGTCTGGCAGAGATTGTGTATAATTAGCAGCACTCATCTGATAACACAGGTGAAGGTAGTTGTCTGGCAGAGATTGTGTATAATTAGCAGCACTCATCTGATAACACAGGTGAAGGTAGTTGTCTGGCAGAGATTGTGTATAATTAGCAGCACTCATCTTATAACACAGGTGAAGGTAGTTGTCTGGCAGAGATTGTGTATAATTAGCAGCACTCATCTGATAACACAGGTGAAGGTAGTTGTCTGGCAGAGATTGTGTATAATTAGCAGCACTCATCTGATAACACAGGTGAAGGTAGTTGTCTGGCAGAGATTGTGTATAATTAGCAGCACTCATCTGATAACACAGGTGAAGGTAGTTGTCTGGCAGAGATTGTGTATAATTAGCAGCACTCATCTGATAACACAGGTGAAGGTAGTTGTCTGGCAGAGATTGTGTATAATTAGCAGCACTCATCTGATAACACAGGTGAAGGTAGTTGTCTGGCAGAGATTGTGTATAATTAGCAGCACTCATCTGATAACACAGGTGAAGGTAGTTGTCTGGCAGAGATTGTGTATAATTAGCAGCACTCATCTTATAACACAGGTGAAGGTAGTTGTCTGGCAGAGATTGTGTATAATTAGCAGCACTCATCTGATAACACAGGTGAAGGTAGTTGTCTGGCAGAGATTGTGTATAATTAGCAGCACTCATCTTATAACACAGGTGAAGGTAGTTGTCTGGCAGAGATTGTGTATAATTAGCAGCACTCATCTGATAACACAGGTGAAGGTAGTTGTCTGGCAGAGATTGTGTATAATTAGCAGCACTCATCTGATAACACAGGTGAAGGTAGTTGTCTGGCAGAGATTGTGTATAATTAGCAGCACTCATCTGATAACACAGGTGAAGGTAGTTGTCTGGCAGAGATTGTGTATAATTAGCAGCACTCATCTGATAACACAGGTGAAGGTAGTTGTCTGGCAGAGATTGTGTATAATTAGCAGCACTCATCTGATAACACAGGTGAAGGTAGTTGTCTGGCAGAGATTGTGTATAATTAGCAGCACTCATCTTATAACACAGGTGAAGGTAGTTGTCTGGCAGAGATTGTGTATAATTAGCAGCACTCATCTTATAACACAGGTGAAGGTAGTTGTCTGGCAGAGATTGTGTATAATTAGCAGCACTCATCTGATAACACAGGTGAAGGTAGTTGTCTGGCAGAGATTGTGTATAATTAGCAGCACTCATCTGATAACACAGGTGAAGGTAGTTGTCTGGCAGAGATTGTGTATAATTAGCAGCACTCATCTTATAACACAGGTGAAGGTAGTTGTCTGGCAGAGATTGTGTATAATTAGCAGCACTCATCTGATAACACAGGTGAAGGTAGTTGTCTGGCAGAGATTGTGTATAATTAGCAGCACTCATCTTATAACACAGGTGAAGGTAGTTGTCTGGCAGAGATTGTGTATAATTAGCAGCACTCATCTTATAACACAGGTGAAGGTAGTTGTCTGGCAGAGATTGTGTATAATTAGCAGCACTCATCTGATAACACAGGTGAAGGTAGTTGTCTGGCAGAGATTGTGTATAATTAGCAGCACTCATTTGGTAACACAGGTGAAGGTAGTTGTCTGGCAGAGATTGTGTATAATTAGCAGCACTCATCTGATAACACAGGTGAAGGTAGTTGTCTGGCAGAGATTGTGTATAATTAGCAGCACTCATCTGATAACAAGGTGAAGGTAGATGTCTGGCAGAGATTGTGTATAATTAGCAGCACTCATTTGGTAACACAGGTGAAGGTAGTTGTCTGGCAGAGATTGTGTATAATTAGCAGCACTCATCTGATAACACAGGTGAAGGTAGTTGTCTGGCAGAGATTGTGTATAATTAGCAGCACTCATCTTATAACACAGGTGAAGGTAGTTGTCTGGCAGAGATTGTGTATAATTAGCAGCACTCATTTGGTAACACAGGTGAAGGTAGTTGTCTGGCAGAGATTGTGTATAATTAGCAGCACTCATCTTATAACACAGGTGAAGGTAGTTGTCTGGCAGAGATTGTGTATAATTAGCAGCACTCATCTGATAACACAGGTGAAGGTAGTTGTCTGGCAGAGATTGTGTATAATTAGCAGCACTCATCTTATAACACAGGTGAAGGTAGTTGTCTGGCAGAGATTGTGTATAATTAGCAGCACTCATCTGGTAACACAGGTGAAGGTAGTTGTCTGGCAGAGATTGTGTATAATTAGCAGCACTCATCTTATAACACAGGTGAAGGTAGTTGTCTGGCAGAGATTGTGTATAATTAGCAGCACTCATCTTATAACACAGGTGAAGGTAGTTGTCTGGCAGAGATTGTGTATAATTAGCAGCACTCATCTTATAACACAGGTGAAGGTAGTTGTCTGGCAGAGATTGTGTATAATTAGCAGCACTCATCTTATAACACAGGTGAAGGTAGTTGTCTGGCAGAGATTGTGTATAATTAGCAGCACTCATCTGGTAACACAGGTGAAGGTAGTTGTCTGGCAGAGATTGTGTATAATTAGCAGCACTCATCTGGTAACACAGGTGAAGGTAGTTGTCTGGCAGAGATTGTGTATAATTAGCAGCACTCATTTGGTAACACAGGTGAAGGTAGTTGTCTGGCAGAGATTGTGTATAATTAGCAGCACTCATTTGGTAACACAGGTGAAGGTAGTTGTCTGGCAGAGATTGTGTATAATTAGCAGCACTCATCTGTAACACAGGTGAAGGTAGATGTCTGGCAGAGATTGTGTATAATTAGCAGCACTCATCTGATAACACAGGTGAAGGTAGTTGTCTGGCAGAGATTGTGTATAATTAGCAGCACTCATCTTATAACACAGGTGAAGGTAGTTGTCTGGCAGAGATTGTGTATAATTAGCAGCACTCATCTTATAACACAGGTGAAGGTAGTTGTCTGGCAGAGATTGTGTATAATTAGCAGCACTCATCTGATAACACAGGTGAAGGTAGTTGTCTGGCAGAGATTGTGTATAATTAGCAGCACTCATCTGATAACACAGGTGAAGGTAGTTGTCTGGCAGAGATTGTGTATAATTAGCAGCACTCATCTGATAACACAGGTGAAGGTAGTTGTCTGGCAGAGATTGTGTATAATTAGCAGCACTCATCTGGTAACACAGGTGAAGGTAGTTGTCTGGCAGAGATTGTGTATAATTAGCAACACTCATTTGATAACACAGGTAAAGGTAGTTGTCTGGCAGAGATTGTGTATAATTAGCAGCACTCATATATAAACACAGGTGAAGGTAGATTGTCTGGCAGAGATTGTGTATAATTAGCAGCACTCATCTTGTAACACAGGTGAAGGTAGTGTCTGGCAGAGATTGTGTATCAATTAGCAGCACTCATATTGTATACACAGGTGATGGTAGTTGTCCTGGCAGAGATTGTGTATAATTAGCAGCACTCATCTTATAACACAGGTGATGGTAGTGTCTGGCAGAGATTGTGTATAATTAGCAGCACTCATTGGTAACACAGGTGAAGGTAGATTGTCTGGCAGAGATTCGTGTATAATTAGCAGCACTCATCTTGATAACACAGGTGAAGGTAGATGTCTGGCAGAGATTGTGTATAATTAGCAGCACTCATCTTATAACACAGGTGAAGGTAGATGTCTGGCAGAGATTGTGTATAATTAGCAGCACTCATTTGGTAACACAGGTGAAGGTAGTTGTCTGGCAGAGATTGGTATAATTAGCAGCACTCATTCTGGTAACACAGGGTGAAGGTAGTTGTCTGGCAGAGATTGTGTATAATTAGCAGCACTATCTTGGATAACACAGGTGAAGGTAGTTGTCTGGCAGAGATTGTGTATACTTAGCAGCACTCATCTGGTAACAAGGTGAAGGTAGTTGTCTGGCAGAGATTGTGTATAATTAGCAGCACTCATTTGATAACACAGGTGAAGGTAGTTGTCTGGCAGAGATTGTGTATAATTAGCAGCACTCATCTTATAACACAGGTGATGGTAGTTGTCTGGCAGAGATTGTGTATAATTAGCAGCACTCCTCTGTATAACACAGGTGATGGTAGGTGTCTGGCCAGAGATTGTGTATAATTAGCAGCACTCATCTTATAACACAGGTGAAGGTAGTATGTCTGGCAGAGATTGTGTATAATTAGCAGCACTCATCTTATAACAAGGTGAAGGTAGATGTCTGGCAGAGATTGTGTATAATTAGCAGCACTCATCTTATAACAAGGTGAAGGTAGATGTCTGGCAGAGATGTGTATAATTAGCAGCACTCATTCTGGTAACAAGGTGAAGTTAGTTGTCTGGCAGAGATTGTGTATAATTAGCAGCACTCATTGGTAACACAGGTGAAGGTAGTTGTCTGGCAGAGATTGTGTATAATTAGCAGCACTCATCTGATAACACAGGTGAAGGTAGTTGTCTGGCAGAGATTGTGTATAATTAGCAGCACTCATATGGTAACACAGGTGAAGGTAGTTGTCTGGCAGAGATTGTGTATAATTAGCAGCACTCATCTTGTATAACACAGGTGATGGTAGTTGTCTGGCAGAGATTGTGTATAATTAGCAGCACTCATCTTGATAACACAGGTGAAGGTAGTGTCTGGCAGAGATTGTGTATAATTAGCAGCACTCATTTGATAACACAGGTGAAGGTAGTTGTCTGGCAGCGATTGTGTATAATTAGCAGCACTCATCTGATAACACAGGTGAAGGTAGTTGTCTGGCAGAGATTGTGTATAATTAGCAGCACTCATTTGGTAACACAGGTGATGGTAGTTGTCTGGCAGAGATTGTGTATAATTAGCAGCACTCATCTTATAACACAGGTGAAGGTAGTTGTCTGGCAGAGATTGTGTATAATTAGCAGCACTCATCTTATAACACAGGTGAAGGTAGTTGTCTGGCAGAGATTGTGTATAATTAGCAGCACTCATCTTATAACACACGGTGAAGGTAGTTGTCTGGCAGAGATTGTGTATAATTAGCAGCACTCATCTTATAACACAGGTGAAGGTAGTTGTCTGGCAGAGATTGTGTATAATTAGCAGCACTCATCTGATAACACAGGTGAAGGTAGTTGTCTGGCAGAGATTGTGTATAATTAGCAGCACTCATCTTATAACACAGGTGAAGGTAGTTGTCTGGCAGAGATTGTGTATAATTAGCAGCACTCATCTTATAACACAGGTGATGGTAGTTGTCTGGCAGAGATTGTGTATAATTAGCAGCACTCATCTTATAACACAGGTGAATGGTAGTTGTCTGGCAGAGATTGTGTATAATTAGCAGCACTCATTTGGTAACACAGGGTGAGGTAGTATGTCTGGCAGAGATTGTGTATAATTAGCAGCACTCATCTTATAAACACAGGTGAAGGTAGTTGTCTGGCAGAGATTGTGTATAATTAGCAGCACTCATCTTATAACACAGGTGATGGTAGTTGTCTGGCAGAGATTGTGTATAATTAGCAGCACTCATTTGGTAACACAGGTGAATGGTAGATTGTCTGGCAGAGATTGTGTATAATTAGCAGCACTCATCTTTATAACACAGGTGAATGGTAGTTGTCTGGCAGAGATTGTGTATAATTAGCAGCACTCATCTTAGGTACACAGGTGAAGGTAGTTGTCTGGCAGAGATTGTGTATAATTAGCAGCACATCCATTTGATAACACAGGTGAAGGTAGATGTCTGGCAGAGATTGTGTATAATTTAGCAGCACTCATCTTAGATAACACAGGTGAAGGTAGTTGTCTGGCAGAGATTGTTGTATAATTAGCAGCACTCATCTTATAACACAGGTGATGGTAGTTGTCTGGCAGCGATTGTGTATAATTAGCAGCACTCATCTTATAACACAGGTGATGGTAGTTGTCTGGCAGAGATTGTGTATAATTAGCAGCACTCATCTGATAACAAGGTGAATGTAGTTGTCTGGCAGAGATTGTGTATATTAGCAGCACTCATCTTATAACAAGGTGAAGGTAGATGTCTGGCAGAGATTGTGTATAATTAGCAGCACTCATCTGTATAACACAGGTGAATGTAGTTGTCTGGCAGAGATTGTGTATAATTAGCCAGCACTCATCTTATAACACAGGTGAAGGTAGATTGTCTGGCAGAGATTGTGTATAATTAGCAGCACTCATCTTATAACACAGGTGCAAGGTAGATGTCTGGCAGAGATTGTGTATAATTAGCAGCACTCATCTTATAACACAGGTGAAGGTAGATGTCTGGCAGAGATTGTGTATAATTAGCAGCACTCATCTTATTAACACAGGTGAAGGTAGATGTCTGGCAGAGATTGTGTATAATTAGCAGCACTCATCTTAGTAACACAGGTGAAGGTAGTTGTCTGGCAGAGATTGTGTATAATTAGCAGCACTCATCTTATAACACAGGTGAAGGTAGTTGTCTGGCAGAGATTGTGTATAATTAGCAGCACTCATCTGGTAACACAGGTGAAGGTAGTTGTCTGGCAGAGATTGTGTATAATTAGCAGCAACTCATCTTGGATAACACAGGTGTAAGGTAGTATGTCTGGCAGAGATTGTGTATAATTAGCAGCACTCATCTGGTAACACAGGTGAATGGTAGTTGTCTGGCAGAGATTGTGTATAATTAGCAGCACTCATCTGATAACACAGGTGAATGGTAAGTGTCTGGCAGAGATTGTGTATAATTAGCAGCACTCATCTGATAACACAGGTGAAGGTAGTTGTCTGGCAGAGATTGTGTATAATTAGCAGCACTCATCTGATAACAGGT
This sequence comes from Cepaea nemoralis, assembly GCA_014155875.1. Lineage (NCBI taxonomy): Eukaryota > Metazoa > Mollusca > Gastropoda > Stylommatophora > Helicidae > Cepaea > Cepaea nemoralis. The sequence goes on from JACEFZ010005400.1 coordinate 119,981, forward strand.
GAAGGTAGTTGTCTGGCAGAGATTGTGTATAATTAGCATCACTCATCTGGTAACACAGTGTGATAGGTAGTTGTCTGGCAGAGATTGTGTATAATTAGCAGCACTCATCTTGATAACACAGGTGAAGGTAGTTGTCTGGCAGAGATTGTGTATAATTAGCAGCACTCATCTGATAACAAGGTGAAGGTAGTTGTCTGGCAGAGATTGTGTATAATTAGCAGCACTCATCTGATAACAAGGTGAAGGTAGTTGTCTGGCAGAGATTGTGTATAATTAGCAGCACTCATCTTATAACAAGGTGAAGGTAGATGTCTGGCAGAGATTGTGTATAATTAGCAGCACTCATCTTATAACAAGGTGAAGGTAGATGTCTGGCAGAGATTGTGTATAATTAGCAGCACTCATCTGATAACACAGGTGAAGGTAGTTGTCTGGCAGAGATTGTGTATAATTAGCAGCACTCATCTTATAACACAGGTGAAGGTAGTTGTCTGGCAGAGATTGTGTATAATTAGCAGCACTCATCTGGTAACACAGGTGAAGGTAGTTGTCTGGCAGAGATTGTGTATAATTAGCAGCACTCATCTGTAACACAGGTGAAGGTAGTTGTCTGGCAGAGATTGTGTATAATTAGCAGCACTCATCTTATAACACAGGTGAAGGTAGATGTCTGGCAGAGATTGTGTATAATTAGCAGCACTCATTTGGTAACACAGGTGAAGGTAGTTGTCTGGCAGAGATTGTGTATAATTAGCAGCACTCATCTGATAACACAGGTGAAGGTAGTTGTCTGGCAGAGATTGTGTATAATTAGCAGCACTCATCTTATAACACAGGTGAAGGTAGTTGTCTGGCAGAGATTGTGTATAATTAGCAGCACTCATTTGTAACACAGGTGAAGGTAGTTGTCTGGCAGAGATTGTGTATAATTAGCAGCACTCATCTTATAACACAGGTGAAGGTAGATGTCTGGCAGAGATTGTGTATAATAGCAGCACTCATCTTATACCACAGGTGAAGGTAGTGTCTGGCAGAGATTGTGTATAATTAGCAGCACTCATCTGATAACACAGGTGAAGGTAGTTGTCTGCAGAGATTGTGTATAATTAGCAGCACTCATCTGATAACACAGGTGAAGGTAGATGTCTGGCAGAGATTGTGTATAATTAGCAGCACTCATTTGGTAACACAGGTGATGGTAGTTGTCTGGCAGAGATTGTGTATACTTAGCAGCACTCATTTGGTAACACAGGTGAAGGTAGTTGTCTGGCAGAGATTGTGTATAATTAGCAGCACTCATCTGTAACACAGGTGAAGGTAGATGTCTGGCAGAGATTGTGTATAATTAGCAGCACTCATCTTATAACACAGGTGAAGGTAGTTTGTCTGGCAGAGATTGTGTATAATTAGCAGCACTCATTTGGTAACACAGGTGAGGTAGTTGTCTGGCAGAGATTGTGTATAATTAGCAGCACTCATTTGGTAACACAGGTGATGGTAGTTGTCTGGCAGAGGATTGTGTATAATTAGCAGCACTCATCTTATAACACAGGTGAAGGTAGTATGTCTGGCAGAGATTGTGTATAATTAACAGCACTCATCTGGTAACACAGGTGAAGGTAGATTGTCTGGCAGAGATTGTGTATAATTAGCAGCACTCATCTTAGTAACACAGGTGAAGGTAGATTGTCTGGCAGAGATTGTGTATAATTAGCAGCACTCATTTGGTAACACAGGTGAAGGTAGATGTCTGGCAGAGATTGTGTATAATTAGCAGCACTCATCTTATAACACAGGTGAAGGTAGATGTCTGGCAGAGATGGTGTATAATTAGCAGCACTCATCTTATAACACAGGTGAAGGTAGTTTCCTGGCAGAGATTGCTGGTAGGATGTGGCTACTTCACATATTCTGTCCTTTGAATACCCTTCTCACTCTCTAACTCTCTCCTCTCTGTCTCACTCTCAGCCTCTCTCTCTTTCTCTCTCTCTCTCTCTCTCTGCCTCTCTGCCTCTCTCTCTCTCTCTCTCTCTCTCTCTCTCTCTCTCTCTCTCTCTCTCACTCTCTCTCTCTCTCTCAATGGCAAATGTAGATGAGAAAAAGGCCATCATCCACCTGGAACTAGACAATAGACCATAAACCAGAATGACTTAACTAGATGTAGATTGTTTCAGAGAGAATGTTCCTTTCAAATATTCACCAACCCAGTCTTGCTCATCTGGTCTTGTTTCCACTAGCACCTGCCGAACAATTGCCTGAGGACAAACTGGCACAAAGGCAAGCTTTGTCCGACACGCCGGCGCCCCCTGCAGCCACTCCTGCCCTCTCACAGACTGAAGCTGCAGATCAGGACAAACGTGATGATGAAGATGCTGAGGCAACTGGCAATGGATGGGAGGAGGACGACTGGGGTGATCTTGATGTAAGAAGTTGCAGACTTTCATTTGTCTGCCTCATGATCATCCTCCCATCAGATGTCATGTCATTTGTATGCCTCATGATCATCCTTCCATCAGATGTCATGTCATTTGTATGCCTCATGATCATCCTCCCATCAGATGTCATGTCATTTCTATGCCTCATGATCATCCTCCCATCAGATGTCATGTCATTTGTCTGCCTCATGATCATCCTCCCATCAGATGTCATGTCATTTGTATGCCTCATGATCATCCTCCCATCAGATGTCATGTCATTTGTATGCCTCATGATCATCCTCCCATCAGATGTCATGTCATTTGTATGCCTCATGATCATCCTCCCATCAGATGTCATGTCATTTGTCTGCCTCATGATCATCCTCCCATCAGATGTCATGTCATTTGTCTGCCTCATGATCATCCTCCCATCAGATGTCATGTCATTTGTCTGCCTCATGATCATCCTCCCATCAGATGTCATGTCATTTGTATGCCTCATGATCATCCTCCCATCAGATGTCATGTCATTTGTCTGCCTCATGATCATCCTCCCATCAGATGTCATGTCATTTGTATGCCTCATGATCATCCTCCCATCAGATGTCATGTCATTTGTCTGCCTCATGATCATCCTCCCATCAGATGTCATGTCATTTGTATGCCTCATGATCATCCTCCCATCAGATGTCATGTCCTTAGTTTTTTCCCCTTCTCCTGCTTTGAACTCAAGCGTAGTCGATGAATGTGATACTATTTCTAGTGCATTGAACTGATTTGTGAGTGTGGATTAGCTTTCCCTATTACTAGTGTCCTTCGACATTCAGCAAACCCACTCTGACTTCTGAGGTACTTGTAATTTACATCCCAAAGTCAAGGACAAGAAGTCAACATTTTATTCCAACTGACCGCTGTAGGGGTTGAACCCTCTACCTCAGCATCAGTGTCCTTAGTGTTTACAAACCTGGTGTCAGCTGCCAGATGACTTGTGTCCGTGCTGGATAGAAGATGCAGAGCTTAATTGTTGTTACTGCCATTCAGTATTGGCAGACTCAGTAGTTTTAGTCATCTGTTTAGTATCATTGCCTTCATGCTTCTTCAACTTGTTTCAGTTGTTTCAATGATAGAAGTAATGATAGAAGTAATGATAGAAGCAATGACAGAAGCAATGATAGAAGCAATGATAGAAGACTTCTCTTACAACATTGCAGACAACATGTCTGTGTTAATGGATCTCCACCGCTTGCTGTAAACATTGCTTCATGTATCTTCTTATTTTTTATATTTGGTCAGTGCACTCTGAAGAAATCTGGTAACTCTGGTTGCAACCTTTACTGTATTTCTACAAAAGTTGTGTGTTTTCTGGCATTTAAACAAATGTTAATGTTCGGGAATGCAGATTTGTGTGTTTGTTTGTTTGTATAAAAGATATCACTGGCCTTCTTGGCACTCATCATCATTATCAAATGCCCTGCCAGCTGGCAGAGACGTTCATGTCTCGTCACAGATCTGTCTTTGGTGTTCTGGATCAACTCTGTTGATGATATTCCGTCATACTACTTCCATTATACCATGACCCCTACCCTGTTCAACCTCAGAAGAGAAGTTATATTAGGGTCCATCCTTGGCTCAGATTAACAATCCTGTGATAGAGTCAGGCACAATTATTTCAGTAAATTTATTTAATATTACTGTAAAACTGCCAGAGAATATATTGATTATTGCAGTAATAAGTTTAGTGAATATATTGATTATTGCTGTGATAATTGTGGTGAATAGATTGATTATTGCTGTAATAATTTCGGTGAATATATTGATTGCTGCTTCACCTACAGGATGCCAACACAGACAGTACACCTGGCAAGGTTGAAGACGACAAAGTGGAAGGTAGTGGCTGGGATGACGAGGATGACTGGGGAAGTCTGGAGGAGACCAGTCAGTCAAAGGTCAGTTGAGGTCCTGGACAGTAGCAGAGGCAGAGATTGCTGAGATAAAATGTCAAGTAGAGAGAGGTTGTAATGCATGCCAGACAATAAATAGAGCTTAAGTTGAGTTGGGTCAAGAACCAACATCATAGCAAACAGGACATTCCCATACGTGCTGCTTCCTCATCTGAAAAAAATCATAAGTACTTATATGGAAATAGAGCTGTGATAGTATAATTACTCTGTGGCTTTAAACGTTGGCATACATAAACACATTGCCTGAAGTCACCTGACCTTAATTAGCGAGAACTAACATGGGATTCATGATTCATTAAAATTAATCAAAATACGGACAAAATCAGTTAATAAACAAGCATGAGAAACATCTAATGGCAGTGGAAATGTGGTATCTGAAGAAAATGCAAAGATTACTATGGATGGACAGATAAACCAATGAGACAGTACTGCAAGAAATACAGAAACCATAAACGTATTAGAGAAGTCAGACTTAGACAGTCAAGATTCTGGGGCACATTATGATTGTGAGAGATGGTGAACCATGATTGCCCATGCTCATTGACATGACACATGGTGATTCTTCTTCTTCTTCTTCTTCTTCTTCTTCTTCTTCTTCTTCATTCATCCGGAGTTTTTTGTCAGACGTGATTGCGTTGCGCCTGTTTACAGCAGAGCTGTGTTCTTTCGCCATAGGCCGACACATCTGACTTCTTCGGGCATTTGTTGACCGGGTTAACCTTCCCAGGTGATGATTCAGAATGTAGCAATGAGGAGGCAGTGGAGAAACAGAACAGATCAGAACTGTGATGATACTAATGTGAAACAAACAGCATGTTGGAATTGTGAGTTTGATAGACAAATGACAAACCCAGGCATTTGCTATGTTAGTAAAGCCAGCTTTATGCAATCATAAAAACATGATGGCCAGTTTAAAATTAGCGTCATAGACAATGTAAATTACTGTGGCAAAATGTGTGTTGTATATTTCAGCTTGAAGGATTTATCTAGTTATTTTACTTTATATTGTGTGAATTCTGCAGGATGTACCTGATGAGACGTATCGAAATATGCCGGGCGATAAATCGTGCAGTCTATTGTTTGTGTCTTCGTTATTCAAATATCTTACATATATTACCTGTTGCTTAATTTGTTACTGTTTGTGTCTTCGTTATTCACATATCTTACATATAATACCTGTTGCTTAATTTGTTACTGTTTGTGTCTTTTTTTATTCAGATATTTTATATATATATTACCTGTTGCTCTGTTATCTTTTCTTTGCAGGCACCCTCAAAGTCTTCCACGCAAACAGATCAGAGAGCAAAACTGACCCCCAAACCTGAAGAGTTTGCTTCCACGAAAGGATCTGGTCTGCCTACAACAGACTCATATGACTGGGGAATGGGTGGGAAAGGAGATGATTTCTTTGTGTCGCTCGGGGTAAGGACATGTGGATTTGTATGTTGTGTGATTGCTGGTTCTAGAGTTGTATGAGCGATTGATTGGATGGCAAAACATGCAAGAGGAAGACAGTGTTTAACTGGGATGATAAATTTAAGAGATAGACAGAAAAACAAGATGTCTGACTGAGCTGTAATGAGATTTATTGATTGATAGATTTAGGAACCGACATCACAGCATTCGGGGCATTCCCATAAGTGCTCCATCCCATCCTCAGCAGCCACTACAGCAGCTTGTGTTACAGGACCTCACTTCATCTGTCTGTGGTGTCACATGTCAGACACAACCAAATATAGCAGACTCAACATTTGTCTCCTCACTGATGTGTGACACCACTACAGCAGCTTGTGTTACAGGACCTCACTTCATCTGTCTGTGGTGTCAATTGTCAGACACAACCAAATATAGCAGACTCAACATTTGTCTCCTCACTGGTGTGTGACACCACTACAGCAGCTTGTGTTACAGGACCTCACTTCATCTGTCTGTGGAGTCAATTGTCAGACACAACCAAATATAGCAGACTCAACATTTGTCTCCTCACTGATGTCCCACGTTATGTGTCTCATCCTGACAACTAGTGCTGCACTGTAATCATAGTTTTTTTTTAGTAGTTATACTCTTCACAAACTGTATTTTGTTTCACTTCTGAAGAATTCTGGAAGATCAAGGTCAAACACTCCAGCTAAAGAGACGCCACCTCGGGAATCAGCAGCAAAGTCGGCATCAGCCGGGCAGTCTGCGGCCAGGTCTGCTCAAGCAGCTAACAGAAAGTCTGGCGATGATGGATGGAGTGAAGGAGCAGGTGTAGGGTGGGATGATGGAGGTGGTTGGGGTGGCGACAACTGGAATAGTGCTGAAGGTAAGGTGGACATGTTCTGCTCTACGTTTGGTTACTCTGTACAGATCGTCTAAGAACATCACCAGCCTACTGCTTACAACACGGGTTCTGTTCTTTGTTTGGTTACTCTGTACAGATCGTCTAAGAACATCTCCAGCCTACTGCTTACAACATGGGTTCTGTTCTTTGTTTGGTTACTCTGTACAGATCGTCTAAGAACATCACCAGCCTTCTGCTTACAACATGGCTTCTGTTCTTTGTTTGGTTACTCTGTACAGATCGTCTAAGAACATCACCAGCCTACTGCTTACAACATGGGTTCTGTTCTTTCTTTGGTTACTCTGTACAGATCGTCTAAGAACATCTCCAGCCTACTGCTTACAACATGGGTTCTGTTCTTTGTTTGGTTACTCTGTACAGATAGTCTAAGAACATCACCAGCCTTCTGCTTACAACATGGGTTCTGTTCTTTGGTTACTCTGTACAGATCGTCTAAGAACATCACCAGCCTACTGCTTACAACATGGGTTCTGTTCTTTCTTTGGTTACTCTGTACAGATCGTCTAAGAACATCTCCAGCCTACTGCTTACAACATGGGTTCTGTTCTTTGTTTGGTTACTCTGTACAGATAGTCTAAGAACATCACCAGCCTACTGCTTATAACACGGGTTCTGTTCTTTGTTTGGTTACTCTGTACAGATCGTCTAAGAACATCACCAGCCTACTGCTTATAACACGGGTTCTGTTCTTTGTTTGGTTACTCTGTACAGATCGTCTAAGAACATCACCAGCCTACTGCTTATAACACGGGTTCTGTTCTTTGTTTGGTTACTCTGTACAGATAGTCTAAGAACATCACCAGCCTACTGCTTATAACACGGGTTCTGTTCTTTGTTTGGTTACTCTGTACAGATCGTCTAAGAACATCTCCAGCCTACTGCTTATAACACGGGTTCTGTTCTTTGTTTGGTTACTCTGTACAGATCGTCTAAGAACATCACCAGCCTACTGCTTACAACATAGGTTCTGTTCTTTGTTTGGTTATTCTGTACAGATCATCTATGAACATCACCAGTCTACTGCTTACATCATGGGTTCTGCTCTTGTTGTTTGATATCTTAATACTAAGGTTTTCACAGTACACTCTACTGCCCCTACCATGTGTAAGTTCTCAGTTCCTGTCTGCTGTCTCCAGCATGTACATTCAGTTTCCAAATAGCACCCATCATGTCTGTTTCCATTCCACATATAGCACCCAATATTTCAGTTCCCTGTAGTAGGTTGTTCTTATCCCTGTAGTTTATCCTGAATTTAGCCAGCAGGTTTTTATTCGTACAGTTCATCCTGAATCTAGCCAGCAGGTTGTTTTTATCCCTGTAGTTTATCCTTAGTCTAACTGATAGGTTGTTTGTTTTTATCCCTGTAGTTTATCCTGAGTCTATCAGCAGGTTGTCTTTATCTGTGTAGTTTATACTGAGTCTATCAGCAAGTTGTCTTATTCTTGTAGTTTATCCTGAGTCTATCCCAGAATGCCTGTCATGTCCTGTGTTCACGGCCATGTTAATGGACTCCTGCCTCTGTTTCCTAGATCTGTGACTGTCAATGATTGTTCTTTCCTCCATCTGGACATTGGGTTGGAATCTGCTGACAACAAAATATTTAACACCTGTGGAGGAACCATGACCATGGTAGGCCTAACCTCAGTCAGTCATGCAGGTGTGATTTGTCCAGTACCAGTCTTGCACACTCAACTAAGCTTGGAAGGGGCAAGCAGAGCTCTACTTCACTACCAGGATGGAAGGAAAGTCATAACACCAACCTCACTCCGATAGGTGCCAGGTCTTTTTAGTGGACACTGATCTGAACACCAGAGCTTTGGACTTGAAGAGTTACAACTCAGTCTGCCAAAGCTTGAAGAGTTACAACTCAGTCTGCCAAAGCTTGAAGAGTTACAACTCAGTCTGCCAAAGCTTTAAGAGTTACAACTCAGTCTGCCAAAGCTTGAAGAGTTACAACTCAGTCTGCCAAAGGATTCCCAAACCACCCAGCTGTTCTTTCTGAAATAAGGGGACAACATCACTGGGCCTGTGTGCACAACACACACCTGAAATATCCGTCTGCTAGACTCAATTTGAGAGGTGGAAATCCTGCTCACAGCAAATGTTTGGGACTTGTGTAGTTCTGGTATATGCCTGTTTGGATTCTGGTCAGAGTCAGTATCTCATTTTGTGCAGTGTTGAGGTCATACTAGAATGCTAAATGGAATGGAGCACTTTATGGAGATCATCCTAGAGTGATGAATGGAATTGAACTCTTTATGGAGACTGTCCTAGTGTGATAAATGGAATTGAGCACTTTAGGAAGATTGTCTTAGTACAATAAATGGAATGGAACACTTTAGGGATTGTCTTTGTACAATAAATGAAATGGAGCACTTATTCAGATCATCTAGGTGTGATAAATGAAATAGAGCACTTTATGCAGATACCCATCTGCCTTGTTGAGATTGCCCTAGTGTGATAAATGGAATGGCACTCTATACAGGTATCAATGTGCCGTGTTGAGATCTTCCAATTGTGATAAATGGAATGGTACTGTTTATGCAGGTATCCATGTGCAGTGATGGTGTTCCTTTACAAACAAAACTTGTCTTTTATTTCCACGCCAACTTTTTGTCTTTCCCATCTCAGATTTTGGGAGTGCAGAATCTCAAGCTGATAGAATGAAACGAGAGAGAGATGAGAAGAAGAAACAGAGACAGAAGGAGATGCAGGAGAAGAGAGAAGCTAGGAAAGCCGGCGGAGCCATGAAACTGGGAGTCAAGAAAGCTGCAGACTTGTCAGATTTCACATGACCCTGTTGGCTTTGATTGCCCAGGCCTTGTGTGTTTGCGTGTGTGGGTGTGTGTAGTCTTGGCTTTGATTGGTCCAGGCCTTGTGTGTGTGATGTGTGTATAGTCGTTAGCTTTGACTGGCCATGGCCTTGTCTGTGAGTGTGTTTGCATGTGTAGTCTAACAGTCATCTAGTAGTGAGAGAGTATGACAGAACACGGGTAAAATATTTTTGTGATAGAATGTTGTGTTTTACAGAATGTGACTAGATGTATGTTTATGTAGTACATTAATATACAGAATGTCCATAGATTTTGTATGTTTATTTAGTACAATATGTGCCTAGATGTATGTTTGTGTGGTACATTAATACATGTATACAGAATGTCCATAGATTTTGTATGTTTATTTAGTACAGTATGTGCCTAGATTTATGTTTGTGTGGTTCATTAATATACAGAATGTCCATAAATTGTATATGTTTGTTTGGTACATTGTGGTCCAGAATGTGCATAAATCGTATATGTTTATGCAGTACAAATCGTGCGTATATGTTTGTGTAGTACAAATTGTCCATAGATTTTACGATTGTGCAGCAAAACTAGTATGTATATGTTTGTGTTGTACAAAATGTCTACACATTTTATGGTTGTGTAGTACAAACTGTTCATAGATTTTAGATGTCTGTGTGGTACAAACTGTTCATAGATTTTAGATGTCTGTGTGGTACAAACTGTTCATAGATTTTAGATGTCTGTGTGGTACAAACGGTTCATAGATTTTATGCTTGTGTTGTGCAGATCTGATATGTTTGAGTGCTGCAACATGCGCAGATTGTACGTTTGTGCAGCATTGTGTGGCACAAACAATGCATGGATTGTATGTGTCTTAGTGTGCAACAGTGTGGTTCACAATGTGTGGATGTGATGTGTGATTCAGAATACAGCTGGCCAGAGTGTGGACAAAGACCACTAACATATATGAGACAGTACATAGACTGGAGAATGTGTGATATTGTGATTGTTCTGACATGTATATGGCACATTATATAAGTCAGTGCAGAAAAGAGACATAGACAAAATGGATCAAGAGAAATCGATCGAGCAGCTCATGAACATTATGCCTGCCGGGAGCAGTCGTGAGAAGAATCAAGTTTACCTCTTCTCCTTCCTTCCTCTTGTGAGGGGAGTGCCTCACACCTAGTCATGCACCTCAGAGGTCAGTGTGTCCGACTTCAGCAGGCATTTGTGTCTAGACAAGTGGTTCTCAACCGGTGGGGAAATTTTAGGGTTTCCAGGGGGAGGGGGGGGGGGGGGGGGGGGGGGGGGAGGGAATTAAAGATTATTTCAAGATTGCATAAATACAAGAACTGATTACTTGATATTGTTTTTCCCTCCATACTTTACAGTTCTGTATTTCTCGCTCTTCTGAAATTCGTTTTATAACGTAAGTAGACGTCTAGACTTGTTCTAGCATGTGTTATTAAATTTAGCTTCAGTTTTTATGTATACTATCTAGGGATTAGAGAGGGGGAAGGAATTTATAGGAAGGAAATACAAAACAGGGGGGGGGGGGGGAGGGGGAGAGAGAGAGAATGACATTCTGAACATATGGTGAAGGTGTACATGGGCCAAAAAAGGTTGAGAACCACTGCTCTAGACAGATTCCATCCAAGGTCAAGGGCTCTATCTACCTGCAGTAGAGAGGTTTACTTGTGCTAACATTGTTTGCCAGGGCAGACTCCTTACAGCCTACTCTGTGTGATTTCCAACTGCCTTGGGATTTGTAACGTGCACAACTTACACATGGGACCTCCTGTGTTTTGCCCTTATCTGAGAAAGCTAAGTATCTATTCTCACTATCCAAGAGATCAGGGGGATTTGAGATATTAGATAACAGTGGTTCTTGGGAAAATTGAACCCAGTAGTTTCTTAACCTGAGGTGGCCACACAGTCTGAGCGACATGACAGAGTGGCATGGTGTGGTCAATTTGTGTGCCATGTCTCCCAACCTGACTCAGGTGGCCACACAGGAGTGACATGAGACTGCATAGTTGACCCACTGGTCACAGTGGCATGGTGTGGTCAATTTGTGTGCCATGTCTTCCAACCTGAGGTGGCCACACAGTCTGAGCGACATGATACTGCATAATTGACACACTGGTCACAGTTGACAGAGTGGCATGGTGTGGTCAACTTGTGTGCCATGTCTCCCAACCTGAGGTGGCCACACAGTCTGAGCGACATGATACTGCATAATTGACACACTGGTCACAGTGGCATGGTGTGGTCAATTTGTGTGCCATGTCTCCCAACTACCATTAATCTGAACTGCCCTTCCCCTAACTTTTATATGAACATTTGTATGTATATTCAAGCTTAGCCTGGTCTGCCATACACGTGGAGACATGGCTTACAGCATGTATGTTCAAATTTGCACATGTAATTAATTCCTTACAATGTGGAACAAACTCAGCTTGACACAACGAACATGTATATGTGTTCTTGTCTTTATATTTTGGTGAGTCAGTCTTACAGTGCATGTGCAAATGAGTGCAAGAGAAGAACTGTGGTAACTACCTTCACTGGTTGATGGCTGGCTGAATGCTCTGGAGTGTTGCAGTGTTAGCGTGTCAGTCTGATGCATGGGCAATCAGATTGTTTGAGCCCTGGAAAGGGTTTGTATCTATTAGGTGATGTTGGTGTAGAGATTCCTCCCATCCTGGTACCAAAGTACTATATTTACAGGGCATGTGTTGCAGTGATATCCTGCCCCCTCTCCAAGCTCAGAAACCAGAGTGAGAGACGGAACTTCACATCTGTGGAGAGGCATATGGGATGTGACCCGGTCATGATTCAGCACAGCACACATAGACAGGCTGGGTGGGTCATGTGGGATGTGACCCGGTCATGATTCAGCACAGCACACACAGACAGGCTGGGTGGGTCATGTGGGATGTGACCCGGGTCATGATTTAGCACAGCACACATAGACAGGCTGGGTGGGTCATGTGGGATGTGACCCGGTCATGATTTAGCACAGCACACACAGACAGGCTGGGTGGGTCATGTGGGATGTGACCCGGTCATGATTCAGCACAGCACACACAGACAGGCTGGGTGGGTCATGTGGGATGTGACCCGGTCATGATTCAGCACACACAGACAGGCTGGGTGGGTCATGTGGGATGTGACCCGGTCATGATTTAGCACAGCACACATAGACAGGCTGGGTGGGTTATGTGGGATGTGACCCGGTCATGACTCAGCACACACAGACAGGCTGGGTGGGACATGTGGGATGTGACCCGGTCATGATTCAGCACACATAGACAGGCTGGGGTGGGTCATGTGGGATGTGACCCGGTCATGACTCAGCACACACAGACAGGCTGGGTGGGTCATGTGGGATGTGACCCGGTCATGATTTAGCACAGCACACATAGACAGGCTGGGTGGGTCATGTGGGATGTGACCCGGTCATGATTTAGCACAGCACACATAGGCAGGCTGGGTGGGTCATGTGGGATGTGACCCGGTCATGATTTAGCACAGCACACATAGACAGGCTGGGTGGGTCATGTGGGATGTGACCCGGTCATGATTTAGCACAGCACACACAGACAGGCTGGGTGGGACATGTGGGATGTGACCCGGTCATGACTCAGCACACACAGACAGGCTGGGTGGGTCATGTGGGATGTGACCCGGTCATGATTTAGCACAGCACACATAGGCAGGCTGGGTGGGTCATGTGGGATGTGACCCGGTCATGATTTAGCACAGCACACATAGACAGGCTGGGTGGGTCATGTGGGATGTGACCCGGTCATGATTTAGCACAGCACACACAGACAGACTGGGTGGGTCATGTGGGATGTGACCCGGTCATGATTTAGCACAGCACACATAGACAGGCTGGGTGGGTCATGTGGGATGTGACCCGGTCATGATTCAGCACACATAGACAGGCTGGGTGGGTCATGTGGGATGTGACCCGGTCATGATTCAGCACACATAGACAGGCTGGGTGGGTCATGTGGGATGTGACCCGGTCATGATTTAGCACAGCACACATAGACAGGCTGGGTGGGTCATGTGGGATGTGACCCGGTCATGATTTAGCACAGCACACATAGACAGGCTGGGTGGGTCATGTGGGATGTGACCCGGTCATGATTCAGCACACATAGACAGGCTGGGTGGGTCATGTGGGATGTGACCCGGTCATGATTTAGCACAGCACACATAGACAGGCTGGGTGGGTCATGTGGGATGTGACCCAGTCATGATTTAGCACAGCACACATAGACAGGCTGGGTGGGTCATGTGGGATGTGACCCGGTCATGATTTAGCACAGCACACATAGACAGGCTGGGTGGGTCATGTGGGATGTGACCCGGTCATGACTCAGCACACACAGACAGGCTGGGTGGGTCATGTGGGATGTGACCCGGTCATGATTTAGCACAGCACACATAGACAGGCTGGGTGGGACATGTGGGATGTGACCCGGTCATGATTCAGCACAGCACACATAGACAGGCTGGGTGGGTCATGTGGGATGTGACCTGGTCATGATTTAGCACAGCACACACAGACAGGCTGGGTGGGGACATGTGGGATGTGACCCGGTCATGATTTAGCACAGCACACACAGACAGGCTGGGTGGGTCATGTGGGATGTGACCCGGTCATGATTTAGCACAGCACACACAGACAGGCTGGGTGGGTCATGTGGGATGTGACCCGGTCATGATTTAGCACAGCACACATAGACAGGCTGGGTGGGTCATGTGGGATGTGACCCGGTCATGATTCAGCACACATAGACAGGCTGGGTGGGACATGTGGGATGTGACCCGGTCATGATTCAGCACAGCACACATAGACAGGCTGGGTGGGTCATGTGGGATGTGACCTGGTCATGATTCAGCACAGCACACATAGACAGGCTGGGTGGGTCATGTGGGATGTGACCTGGTCATGACTCAGCACAGCACACATAGACAGGCTGGGTGGGTCATGTGGGATGTGACCTGGTCATGATTCAGCACAGCACACATAGACAGGCTGGGTGGGTCATGTGGGATGTGACCTGGTCATGACTCAGCACAGCACACATAGACAGGCTGGGTGGGTCATGTGGGATGTGACCCGGTCATGACTCAGCACAGCACACATAGACAGGCTGGGTGGGTCATGTGGGATGTGACCTGGTCATGATTCAGCACAGCACACATAGACAGGCTGGGTGGGTCATGTGGGATGTGACCCGGTCATGATTTAGCACAGCACACATAGACAGGCTGGGTGGGTCATGTGGGATGTGACCCGGTCATGATTTAGCACAGCACACATAGACAGGCTGGGTGGGTCATGTGGGATGTGACCCGGTCATGATTCAGCACACACAGACAGGCTGGGTGGGACATGTGGGATGTGACCCGGTCATGATTCAGCACACACAGACAGGCTGGGTGGGTCATGTGGGATGTGACCCGGTCATGATTCAGCACACATAGACAGGCTGGGTGGGTCATGTGGGATGTGACCCGGTCATGACTCAGCACACACAGACAGGCTGGGTGGGTCATGTGGGATGTGACCCGGTCATGATTTAGCACAGCACACATAGACAGGCTGGGTGGGTTATGTGGGATGTGACCCGGTCATGACTCAGCACACACAGACAGGCTGGGTGGGACATGTGGGATGTGACCCGGTCATGATTCAGCACACATAGACAGGCTGGGTGGGTCATGTGGGATGTGACCCGGTCATGACTCAGCACACACAGACAGGCTGGGTGGGTCATGTGGGATGTGACCCGGTCATGATTTAGCACAGCACACATAGACAGGCTGGGTGGGTCATGTGGGATGTGACCCGGTCATGATTAGCACAGCACACATAGGCAGGCTGGGTGGGTCATGTGGGATGTGACCCGGTCATGATTTAGCTCAGCACACATAGACAGGCTGGGTGGGTCATGTGGGATGTGACCCGGTCATGATTTAGCACAGCACACACAGACAGGCTGGGTGGGACATGTGGGATGTGACCCGGTCATGACTCAGCACACACAGACAGGCTGGGTGGGTCATGTGGGATGTGACCCGGTCATGATTTAGCACAGCACACATAGGCAGGCTGGGTGGGTCATGTGGGATGTGACCCGGTCATGATTTAGCACAGCACACATAGACAGGCTGGGTGGGTCATGTGGGATGTGACCCGGTCATGATTTAGCACAGCACACACAGACAGACTGGGTGGGTCATGTGGGATGTGACCCGGTCATGATTTAGCACAGCACACATAGACAGGCTGGGTGGGTCATGTGGGATGTGACCCGGTCATGATTCAGCACACATAGACAGGCTGGGTGGGTCATGTGGGATGTGACCCGGTCATGATTCAGCACACATAGACAGGCTGGGTGGGTCATGTGGGATGTGACCCGGTCATGATTTAGCACAGCACACATAGACAGGCTGGGTGGGTCATGTGGGATGTGACCCGGTCATGATTTAGCACAGCACACATAGACAGGCTGGGTGGGTCATGTGGGATGTGACCCGGTCATGATTCAGCACACATAGACAGGCTGGGTGGGTCATGTGGGATGTGACCCGGTCATGATTTAGCACAGCACACATAGACAGGCTGGGTGGGTCATGTGGGATGTGACCCAGTCATGATTTAGCACAGCACACATAGACAGGCTGGGTGGGTCATGTGGGATGTGACCCGGTCATGATTTAGCACAGCACACATAGACAGGCTGGGTGGGTCATGTGGGATGTGACCCGGTCATGACTCAGCACACACAGACAGGCTGGGTGGGTCATGTGGGATGTGACCCGGTCATGATTTAGCACAGCACACATAGACAGGCTGGGTGGGACATGTGGGATGTGACCCGGTCATGATTCAGCACAGCACACATAGACAGGCTGGGTGGGTCATGTGGGATGTGACCCGGTCATGATTTAGCACAGCACACACAGACAGGCTGGGTGGGACATGTGGGATGTGACCCGGTCATGATTTAGCACAGCACACACAGACAGGCTGGGTGGGTCATGTGGGATGTGACCCGGTCATGATTTAGCACAGCGCACACAGACAGGCTGGGTGGGTCATGTGGGATGTGACCCGGTCATGATTTAGCACAGCACACATAGACAGGCTGGGTGGGTCATGTGGGATGTGACCCGGTCATGATTCAGCACACATAGACAGGCTGGGTGGGACATGTGGGATGTGACCCGGTCATGATTCAGCACAGCACACATAGACAGGCTGGGTGGGTCATGTGGGATGTGACCTGGTCATGATTCAGCACAGCACACATAGACAGGCTGGGTGGGTCATGTGGGATGTGACCTGGTCATGACTCAGCACAGCACACATAGACAGGCTGGGTGGGTCATGTGGGATGTGACCCTGGTCATGATTCAGCACAGCACACATAGACAGGCTGGGTGGGTCATGTGGGATGTGACCCGGTCATGACTCAGCACAGCACACATAGACAGGCTGGGTGGGTCATGTGGGATGTGACCCGGTCATGACTCAGCACAGCACACATAGACAGGCTGGGTGGGTCATGTGGGATGTGACCTGGTCATGATTCAGCACAGCACACATAGGCTGGGTGGGTCATGTGGGATGTGACCCGGTCATGATTTAGCACAGCACACATAGACAGGCTGGGTGGGTCATGTGGATGTGACCGGTCATGATTTAGCACAGCACACATAGACAGGCTGGGTGGGTCATGTGGGATGTGACCCGGTCATGATTCAGCACACACAGACAGGCTGGGTGGGACATGTGGGATGTGACCCGGTCATGATTCAGCACACACAGACAGGCTGGGTGGGTCATGTGGGATGTGACCCGGTCATGATTCAGCACAGCACACACAGACAGGCTGGGTGGGACATGTGGGATGTGACCCGGTCATGATTCAGCACAGCACACACAGACAGGCTGGGTGGGTCATGTGGGATGTGACCCGGTCATGATTTAGCACAGCACACATAGACAGGCTGGGTTGGGTCATGTGGGATGTGACCCGGTCATGATTTAGCACAGCACACATAGACAGGCTGGGTGGGTCATGTGGGATGTGACCCGGTCATGATTTAGCACAGCACACACAGACAGGCTGGGTGGGTCATGTGGGATGTGACCCGGTCATGATTAGCACAGCACACACAGACAGGCTGGGTGGGTCATGTGGGATGTGACCCGGTCATGATTTAGCACAGCACACACAGACAGGCTGGGTGGGTCATGTGGGATGTGACCCGGTCATGATTTAGCACAGCACACACAGACAGGCTGGGTGGGTCATGTGGGATGTGACCCGGTCATGATTTAGCACAGCACACATAGACAGGCTGGGTGGGTCATGTGGGATGTGACCCGGTCATGATTTAGCACAGCACACATAGACAGGCTGGGTGGGTCATGTGGGATGTGACCCGGTCATGACACAGCACACACAGACAGGCTGGGTGGGACATGTGGGATGTGACCCGGTCATGATTTAGCACAGCACATACAGACAGGCTGGGTGGGACATGTGGGATGTGACCCGGTCATGATTTAGCACAGCACACACAGGACAGGCTGGGTGGGTCATGTGGGATGTGACCCGGTCATGATTTAGCAAAGCACACACAGACAGGCTGGGTGGGTCATGTGGGATGTGACCCGGTCATGATTTAGCACAGCACACACAGACAGGCTGGGTGGGTCATGTGGGATGTGACCCGGTCATGATTCAGCACACATAGACAGGCTGGGTGGGTCATGTGGGATGTGACCCGGTCATGATTCAGCACACATAGACAGGCTGGGTGGGTCATGTGGGATGTGACCCGGTCATGATTTAGCACAGCACACATAGACAGGCTGGGTGGGTCATGTGGATGTGACCCGGTCATGATTTAGCACAGCACACACAGACAGGCTGGGTGGGTCATGTGGGATGTGACCCGGTCATGATTCAGCACACATAGACAGGCTGGGTGGGTCATGTGGGATGTGACCCGGTCATGATTTAGCACAGCACACATAGACAGGCTGGGTGGGTCATGTGGGATGTGACCCAGTCATGATTTAGCACAGCACACATAGACAGGCTGGGTGGGTCATGTGGGATGTGACCCGGTCATGATTTAGCACAGCACACATAGACAGGCTGGGTGGGTCATGTGGGATGTGACCCGGTCATGACTCAGCACACACAGACAGGCTGGGTGGGTCATGTGGGATGTTGACCCGGTCATGATTTAGCACAGCACACATAGACAGGCTGGGTGGGACATGTGGGATGTGACCCGGTCATGATTCAGCACAGCACACATAGACAGGCTGGGTGGGTCATGTGGGATGTGACCCGGTCATGATTTAGCACAGCACACACAGACAGGCTGGGTGGGACATGTGGGATGTGACCCGGTCATGATTTAGCACAGCACACACAGACAGGCTGGGTGGGTCATGTGGGATGTGACCCGGTCATGATTTAGCACAGCACACACAGACAGGCTGGGTGGTCATGTGGGATGTGACCCGGTCATGATTTAGCACAGCACACACAGACAGGCTGGGTGGGTCATGTGGGATGTGACCCGGTCATGATTCAGCACACATAGACAGGCTGGGTGGGACATGTGGGATGTGACCCGGTCATGATTCAGCACAGCACACATAGACAGGCTGGGTGGGTCATGTGGGATGGACCTGGTCATGATTCAGCACAGCACACATAGACAGGCTGGGTGGGTCATGTGGGATGTGACCTGGTCATGACTCAGCACAGCACACATAGACAGGCTGGGTGGGTCATGTGGGATGTGACCTGGTCATGATTCAGCACAGCACACATAGACAGGCTGGGTGGGTCATGTGGGATGTGACCTGGTCATGACTCAGCACAGCACACATAGACAGGCTGGGTGGGTCATGTGGGATGTGACCCGGTCATGACTCAGCACAGCACACATAGACAGGCTGGGTGGGTCATGTGGGATGTGACCTGGTCATGATTCAGCACAGCACACATAGACAGGCTGGGTGGGTCATGTGGGATGTGACCCGGTCATGATTTAGCACAGCACACATAGACAGGCTGGGTGGGTCATGTGGGATGTGACCCGGTCATGATTTAGCACAGCACACATAGACAGGCTGGGTGGGTCATGTGGGATGTGACCCGGTCATGATTCAGCACACACAGACAGGCTGGGTGGGACATGTGGGATGTGACCCGGTCATGATTCAGCACACACAGACAGGCTGGGTGGGTCATGTGGGATGTGACCCGGTCATGATTCAGCACAGCACACACAGACAGGCTGGGTGGGACATGTGGGATGTGACCCGGTCATGATTCAGCACAGCACACACAGACAGGCTGGGTGGGTCATGTGGGATGTGACCCGGTCATGATTTAGCACAGCACACATAGACAGGCTGGGTGGGTCATGTGGGATGTGACCCGGTCATGATTTAGCACAGCACACATAGACAGGCTGGGTGGGTCATGTGGGATGTGACCCGGTCATGATTTAGCACAGCACACACAGACAGGCTGGGTGGGTCATGTGGGATGTGACCCGGTCATGATTTAGCACAGCACACACAGACAGGCTGGGTGGGTCATGTGGGATGTGACCCGGTCATGATTTAGCACAGCACACACAGACAGGCTGGGTGGGTCATGTGGGATGTGACCCGGTCATGATTTAGCACAGCACACACAGACAGGCTGGGTGGGTCATGTGGGATGTGACCCGGTCATGATTTAGCACAGCACACATAGACAGGCTGGGTGGGTCATGTGGGATGTGACCCGGTCATGATTTAGCACAGCACACATAGACAGGCTGGGTGGGTCATGTGGGATGTGACCCGGTCATGACACAGCACATACAGACAGGCTGGGTGGGACATGTGGGATGTGACCCGGTCATGATTTAGCACAGCACATACAGACAGGCTGGGTGGGACATGTGGGATGTGACCCGGTCATGATTTAGCACAGCACACACAGACAGGCTGGGTGGGTCATGTGGGATGTGACCCGGTCATGATTTAGCACAGCACACACAGACAGGCTGGGTGGGTCATGTGGGATGTGACCCGGTCATGATTTAGCACAGCACACACAGACAGGCTGGGTGGGTCATGTGGGATGTGACCCGGTCATGATTTAGCAAAGCACACACAGACAGGCTGGGTGGGTCATGTGGGATGTGACCCGGTCATGATTTAGCACAGCACACACAGACAGGCTGGGTGGGTCATGTGGGATGTGACCCAGTCATGATTCAGCACACATAGACAGGCTGGGTGGGACATGTGGGATGTGACCCGGTCATGATTCAGCACACATAGACAGGCTGGGTGGGTCATGTGGGATGTGACCCGGTCATGATTCAGCACACATAGACAGGCTGGGTGGGACATGTGGGATGTGACCCGGTCATGATTCAGCACAGCACACACAGACAGGCTGGGTGGGTCATGTGGGATGTGACCCAGTCATGATTCAGCACAGCACACAGACAGGCTGGGGCTAGCTCTGGGTGGGTCATGTGACCCGGTCATGATTCAGCACAGCACACAGACAGGCTGGGGGCAAGCTCTGGGTGGGTCACGTGTCCATGGGCTTGAGCTGTGCCATTGTCAACAGGCTCCTAGCCTGGCGCACACTGGGACAGACAGCATACATAATATAGGTCAATAAATAACATGAACAAAGCCACCTTTCTGTGACTTGTATACATGTCTGTTTATTTAGTGTTGCATGAACAATTCTGTAATGTTGGATGTTTGTTGTGATAGTATAAATATTAATGTGATGTTGGATGTTTGTTGTGATATGTATTAATGTGATGTTGGATGTTTGTTGTAATATGTATGAATAAATTATAATGTGATGATCGTTATTTAGATATGACTATTGTTTACAGGTTTACAACAATAATAATTAGAAAGACAAAATACGTTGGCCATATCAAAAGACAATCTTGGATGATTCCATCCGGACATCCAGGTCATACCCTAATGTTGCTTCCCACATGTAACTTTGTCTTCCTCTTGCACGATTCCATCCGGACATCCAGGTCATATCCTAATGTTGCTTCCCACATGTAACTTTGTCTTCCTCTTGCACGATTCCATCCGGACATCCAGGTCATATCCTAATGTTGCTTCCCACATGTAACTTTGTCTTCCTCTTGCACGATTCCATCCGGACATCCAGGTCATATCCTAATGTTGCTTCCCCACATGTAACTTTGTCTTCCTCTTGCACGATTCCATCCGGACATCCAGGTCATATCCTAATGTTGCTTCCCACATGTAACTTTGTCTTCCTCTTGCACGATTCCATCCGGACATCCAGGTCATATCCTAATGTGCTTTCCCACATGTAACTTTGTCTTCCTCTTGACGATCCATCCGGATCCATATCCTAATGTTGCTTCCCACATGTAACTTTGTCTTCCTCTTGCACGATTCCATCCGGACATCCAGGTCATATCCTAATGTTGCTTCCCACATGTAACTTTGTCTTCCTCTTGCACGATTCCATCCGGACATCCAGGTCATATCCTAATGTTGCTTCCCACATGTAACTTTGTCTTCCTCTTGCACGATTCCATCTGGACATCCAGGTCATATCCTAATGTTGCTTCCCACATGTAACTTTGTCTTCCTCTTGCACGATTCCATCCGGACATCCAGGTCATATCCTAATGTTGCTTCCCACATGTAACTTTGTCTTCCTCTTGCACGATTCCATGAAACATATCCTTTAACGAGGAGCTAACCTTAGTTACCTGACCGTGACCTCTTCAATCCCAGTTTTCTTTTCTGCATATCCTCATTTTGCCTGCTATAGCCTGTTCTTATTTGTGAATGAATGCGACTGGAAAACTCCACAAATGACAGACACAAAAAACATATGTTTCAATTAAAGTCTCTCACAACAAGAATACTTAGCTAGAAAAACTTAGCATTCAAAGACGGTTATCTGAACACCAGTACGAAGTGAATTAAGCAACATCTGATTAACCATCTGTGAATGAATTAAGATACTTCTTTTTTTATATTAGGTATTCCTACTTTCTGTTTATAGTTTGTTGATAAATACTTTGGTTGAAATGTCCGCTTCTGTATCGGTTTCTCTCTTTTGTTTGTCAACTTGTAAAATCAGCTTGACAGCCGTCAGTTCTGTTGTTGCTCTGTTGTTATATGACCAAGAGATGGGAAACTGTTCAGGTATTCAAGAATGTTCATGTCTACTTCTGTCTGTCAAATTCACACAACAAAGTTTGCACTAGAAAGATATAATATATTGTTTAATCAAAGCATTCTGTTTAGCCACTTCCACAACCTGCTAAAGTGGCTCGACATAAACATCTGTTCTCCTTTCAGGTGAGGAGTGGTGCCTATTCTTGAGTACACTATGCTCTCCCTGTGATGACGCCTAAATCTGATTCTTAGTGTTAGGGCTTGTATATGGCTTCATGAGATCAGCTCTAGAACTCTGTCTATTTATGACATATTCTCTCATGGTAAGATATCGGCACAGATCATGGTTAAAATTTCTAAAACTAAATCTTCCTGCGCTCACTGAATGTCCTGGGGCACTGGCTCACTAACATCACAATGCTAACACTGACTCGACAACTAAAGCTTCCTCATCTCTTCCTTCAGCTGTGCACACCTAAACTCAAGATCCTTCAGTTGGCACTGCAAGTCAATTCTCTCCATTCTCAGGGCTTTGACAGTGTCTGCAACAACAAACATTTCACAATTAAACTTTGTGCAACAACAAACAGTTTACAATTACACTTTGTGCAACAACAAATAGTTCACAATTAAACTTTGTGCAACAACAAACAGTTCACAATTAAACTTTGTGCAACAACAAACAGTTCACAATTAAACTTTGTGCAACAACAAACAGTTCACAATTAAACTTTGTGCAACAACAAATAGTTCACAATTAAACTTTGTGCAACAACAAACAGTTCACAATTAAACTTTGTGCAACAACAAACAGTTCACAATTAAACTTTGTGCAACAACAAACAGCTCACAATTAAACTTTGTGCAACAACAAACAGTTCACAATTAAACATTGACTGTGTCTACAACAACAAACAGTTCACAATTAAACAATGACTGCATCTACAACAACAAACAGTTCACAATTCAACAGTGACTGCATCTACAAAAACAAACAGTTCACAATTAAACATTGACTGCATCTACAACAACAAACAGTTCACAATTAAACAGTGACTGCATCTACAGCAACAAACAGTTCACAATTAAACAGTGACTGCATCTACAACAACAAACAGTTCACAATTAAACAGTGACTGCATCTACAACAACAAACAGTTCACAATTAAACAGTGACTGCATCTACAACAACAAACAGTTCACAATTAAACAGTGACTGCATCTACAACAACAAACAGTTCACAATTAAACATTGACAGTGTCTACAACAACAAACAGTTCACAATTAAACAGTGACTGCATCTACAACAACAAACAGTTCACAATTAAACATTGACTGTGTCTACAACAACAAACAGTTCACAATTAAACATTGACTGTGTCTACAACAACAAACAGTTCACAATTAAACATTGACTGTATCTACAACAACAAACAGTTCACAATTAAACAGTGACTACATCTACAACAAACAGTTCACAATTAAACAGTGACTGTGTCTACAACAACAAACAGTTCACAATTAAACAGTGACTGCATCTACAACAACAAACAGTTCACAATTAAACATTGACAGTGTCTACAACAACAAACAGTTCACAATTAAACATTGACTGTGTCTACAACAACAAACAGTTCACAATTAAACAGTGACTGCATCTACAACAACAAACAGTTCACAATTAAACAGTGACTGCATCTACAACAACAAACAGTTCACAATTAAACAGTGACTGCATCTACAACAACAAACAGTTCACAATTAAACAGTGACTGCATCTACAACAACAAACAGTTCACAATTAAACAGTGACTGCATCTACAACAACAAACAGTTCACAATTAAACAGTGACTGCATCTACAACAACAAACAGTTCACAATTAAACATTGACTGCATCTACAACAACGAACAGTTCACAATTAAACATTGACTGTGTCTACAACAACAAACAGTTCACAATTAAACATTGACTGTGTCTACAACAACAAACAGTTCACAATTAAACAGTGACTGCATCTACAACAACAAACAGTTCACAATTAAACATTGACTGCGTCTACAACAACAAAGAGTTCACAATTAAACATTGACTGTGTCTACAACAACAAACAGTTCACAATTAAACAGTGACTGCATCTACAACAACAAAGAGTTCACAATTAAACTTTGACCGTGTCTACAACAAACAGTTCACAATATAATAGTGTCAACAGTGTTGGATTTTTGTGATCATGGATTTAGATCTCCCCACAACTTAAGCTTAGTGGCTTTTTTCTGTAGTTGTTTAACCTAGCTGGATCAATGTATTTTGTGTCCTGATGAAGGCATTTTAGCCACAACATCCGTTCTGTCACTTGTGCTTGTTCCTGTAATGCTGACCAATTCCACTTTCTGCCTTCGTGGATTTACTCTCTGTGTTTGTACAGCTTGACTGCAGTTCAGGGAAGCCAAAGTTCAGTGGGTAGCAGATATGCCCGCTGGCCATTATGTTCAAATCTTCATCCAGGATGATCTGTTAAAGTGACTTGGGCACTGCTACATGTTCCTGTCCACAGATGTGACTCACACTCTACAACTAACATCTGTATGTAGAAGCTGTTCCATCATCCACACGCAAGTGGACAGGGCTGGTATCAATCATTATAAAACAATGAAGAATACAAGAAGGAATGTATAATCTATGTACGTGGCTGTTAGCATATTAACAATTTCATCAGTGAGATCAAGGAAAGAATCATTATAAAATAAAGAATACAAAAAGGAATGTATAATCTATGTACATGGCTGTTAGCATATTAAAAATGTCATCAGTGAGATCAAGGGAAGAATCACCAAGCCTCAATGATGCAGTGCAGACTTACAGCTGTTACTTCCCCAAAAATAAACAGTTACAGGGGCACGGTAGCTGGGAGATGGTTGCATTCAGCTCTGGCTAGTGCATGTCTGATTCAACTGACCATGTGCACTGGATCTTCACACAATCAAAACACGACAGCACACTTCCACTAATACTGGGTTAGTGGATCACATATCTAGCCTTCTCAGACCAAGGTGAACAACTTGGAGACTGCTGTAGCAAGTGGACATAAAATAGAGCAGGTGGAATAAGCTGCTGCTCAAGATAGAGTTCACAATGTTAAAAACCAGCCACAGAAAGAATATACAATGTGTAACTCTGATGTACACATCCAGCAACTGAGTCCTGGTGTTTATACACGTGCTGAGATTCTCCTTGTGTGATGTATGGGTGGAGACTGACCACTTATGTAGAAATCTGTGGGCAATAAAAGTGATCCTCAAGCAACAACAACAAATACAAGTGACACTACAACTGATTAGTAAATCTGTTTTTACCTTCCAAACAATTCGGATAAGAAACCAGCTCCTGGCAAACATCTGCTGCTGTCTCCTCCACAGTCGGAACAATTCGGTGACCTTGACTGTCAAAACACCACTGTTTCTCTAACCTCAGCTTCACCATCTCCTGAAACACACATTACAAGTAAATCCTCCACATAATCTCTCTCTATGGAAACTCAATGATGATGGCTCAAAGCGTTACTATCTCTCCAAAACGTCAATGGAAAATGGCACGTTTTATGAAGAACAAGTAACTAATGTATTACGTCTGCAATAAACCTCATCATCATCATCATGCAACAGGTCATCTGCAGACGTGGCTCTCATTACGACCCGTCAAAAAGTTGCTGGATCCATTGCCAGTTCTCTTGCCCCATGCCCATGGTGTCTCAACTGTCCGGTGTCCATCTTCATGCTGGTCGAGTTCTGCCATTTCTACCAGGAACCATGCCTTCCATCACCGTTTTCTCCCCCAGCCACTGTGACACTTAATGTATTCAAAATATTTCAGTTTTCCAGACTTGATGCTGTGTGTGAGCCAGGAAACCAAGACCAGGTGTAATGCTGAACTGATATGAACAACAGATCATTTGTTAATGCGGGGAAAACTACAGCACAAAATACAAATCATATAGCAAGTCATTAAAATTCACCAAGTTATCTCTACAAGTATGTGTGACTACTGACAGTCAACTATCTCTAACTGTGTGACTACGGATAGACAACTGACCTGTTCTAGCTTGCTTATGTCACTGTTTACTGCTTGCAGCTGTAATTCTCGAAGCTGGCATTCACGAGATAAAGCCACGGTTGCGACGATATCCTGTAAACTTGCAACCTCCATGTTTACTGTAGCGACAATCCTAATGCAACAATCAACAACCTGAAATGTACATTAAATATAAGGCTTCTGATATTATTAATATAACTGAAATCTAGACTGCATTGTTTTTCAATTATACTACAGTCAAAACTTTGAAAACAAGAGATGTATTAATATTCAAATGTCTTGTGACTGGCCTGGGTGAACATGTCCCTGCAGAGTCTTCATTCTCTTGTGCTGTTAATAAGTACATAAGCTGTTACTCCAGTTTCCATGCAGGAGAATCCTAACAAGTGGAAATCATCTCTAGCACATGCAGCTCCTTGCAGGATGAGGGGATGCCCTGAGAAGCCTCTTTAGCTTGTGCATATGTTCATTATGGCATCCAAACTCTCACTGGTGTGTGCCAGCATCAATTTCTTATAAAGGCTACTTGCTCAAGCCACATGGTGTATAAGTCAGGATCTTTAGTTGATAAAACCCCGGGTCTTACCAAGGGTGAAACTCAAGTCACATGATGTGTGAGGCAGACATTATAACCATTGTGCCACCCATCCCTCTACCAGATTCATCAGCATGAGTGACCATGGTTCGCCATTTTACATGATCACCAGAGCTAACAGACGGGTTGTGATGAATAAACAAATCATTCAGCATTCAGTGAATTGTGCTGCACCGTTTTGTCAAGTCTGTAGCTCAGCACATCCCATTTTGACACTATAAAACAGCAAGTCAGATGGTTTCTACCCTTAATCTAATTGGTTGACCAATGTGAAGTTGGGCACCAGACATTAAAGACACCCTGTCTCCAGTCTACCTACAAGGCAGCAGGTTTGTGTCTCTCATCCTACAATTTCTATCCTTTGACCTGCCTCACATGAGGGCCCTACCAGTAGTTGTGCTACCATCGCCTTAGCTCTTGGGGATCATGGGAACATAAAAGCCCCTTGTCCTCTACAAGGCGGCGACACTTTAGAGGGGAATAAACAAATGACGTCAGTAACCAAGTGGAAACTGCACTAGTATTAAACTTCACCATAAAAACATGTCAGATAGTCCAATCATGTGACAAGATTAACACAAAAGAGTTCTATTGTATGAAAATAGAGAAGCAGTTTGTCCTGCAAAAACAGGAGGGTGTGGTAAGGAGCAGAAACAACGAAATAGGATGTTCTACAAACACTGGTCAGGGTTCTATAGAGAGGAAACAGATAAACAGAATGTTCTGCAAACACAGGATAATGTTCTATGGACCTCAAACAGAGAAATAGGTTGTTCTACACACACTGATGGAGCATCTGAGACATGCACTAAACCTCTGCCAATATTTTTTTGTTTACCTTGACACTGATAGGTAAAACAGTTTTAGAGAAAAGAATTGAAAATAATGACAAATGAATATTCTGGGCATTCTCAGTGTCCTGAAGTCAACAACATTGTAAGAGACCACATATGGTAAACAGATATATGTATTTCATGTGCCCGTCATATTCTGTCTGACTCTAGTCACAAACACCACTTGTGAACACAATGTCATGTGCCCGTCATATTCTGTCTGACTCTAGTCACAAACACCACTTGTGAACACAATGTCATGTGCCCATCATATTCTGTCTGACTCTAGTCACAAACACCACTTGTGAACACAATGTCATGTGCCCATCATATTCTGTCTGACTCTAGTCACAAACACCACTTGTGAAACACAATGTCATGTGCCCGTCATATTCTGTCTGACTCTAGTCACAAACACCACTTGTGAACACAATGTCATGTGCCCGTCATATTCTGTCTGACTCTAGTCACAAACACCACTTGTGAACACAATGTCATGTGCCCGTCATATTCTGTCTGACTCTAGTCACAAACACCACTTGTGAACACAATGTCATGTGCCCATCATATTCTGTCTGACTCTAGTCACAAACACCACTTGTGAACACAATGTCATGTGCCCGTCATATTCTGTCTTACTCTAGTCACAAACACCACTTGTGAACACAATGTCATGTGCCCGTCATATTCTGTCTCTAGTCACAAACACCACTTGTGAACACAATGTCATGTGCCCATCATATTCTGTCTGACTCTAGTCACAAACACCACTTGTGAACACGTCATGTGCCCATCATATTCTGTCTGACTCTAGTCACAAACACCACTTGTGAACACGTCATGTGCCCATCATATTCTATCTGACTCTAGTCACAAACACCATTTGTGAACACGTCATGTGCCCATCATATTCTGACTCTAGTCACAAACACCACTTGTGAACACAATGTCATGTGCCCATCATATTCTGTCTGACTCTAGTCACAAACACCACTTGTGAACACAATGTCATGTGCCCGTCATATTCTGTCTGACTCTAGTCACAAACACCACTTGTGAACACAATGTCATGTGCCCATCATATTCTGTCTGACTCTAGTCACAAACACCACTTGTGAACACAATGTCCCCGGGAAGGTTAACCCGGTCAACAAATGCCCGCAGAAGTCGGATGTGTCGGCCTAACGGCGCAAGAACGCAGCTCTGCTGTAAACAGGCACAACGCAATCACATCCGAAAAAAAAAAAACTCCAGATGAACGAAGAAGAAGAAGAAGAACACAATGTCATGTGCCCGTCATATTCTGTCTGACTCTAGTCACAAACACCACTTGTGAACACAATGTCATGTGCCCATCATATTCTGTCTGACTCTAGTCACAAACACCACTTGTGAACACAATGTCATGTGCCCGTCATATTCTGTCTGACTCTAGTCACAAACACCACTTGTGAACACAATGTCATGTGCCCGTCATATTCTGTCTGACTCTAGTCACAAACACCACTTGTGAACACAATGTCATGTGCCCATCATATTCTGTCTGACTCTAGTCACAAACACCACTTGTGAACACAATGTCATGTGCCCGTCATATTCTGTCTGACTCTAGTCACAAACACCACTTGTGAACACAATGTCATGTGCCCGTCATATTCTGTCTGACTCTAGTCACAAACACCACTTGTGAACACAATGTTATTCATCCAAATGATCACAAGATGATGGTGCGATTATCATATCTCTGTTCATCAACATCGCGTGGCATCACACAACTGATATAATCCACATCTATCTTCAATATTGTTTCTATATGAATCTACATCACGTAGCATCACACAACTGATATAATCCACATCTATCTTCAATATTGTTTCTGTATGAATGTACGTAAAAGATATTGAAGCAGACCTCTACACTCGTAGAGTCACTATATCTCTACAGACGAGACCCAGCCACTACCAGGCGTCTGTCTTGACATCTGGTCTGTTAATGTCCATGAGCCAACGACTTAATTCCCCCAGTTCAACAGCAACCTATAGCTCCCACGCTGTCAGTCATGAAGGCACGAACCTTATTCATAACAAGGTCATGTCACTCATGTACATGGGAACCACATGCTGCAATGGCTAGTGCATTTGCCTGCCGTACTTAGTAGTCGCGTGTTTCAATCCCGCTCAGACACAATTTTAACAATGGACATGGGTTCTCAGATCCGCGCAGCCTCCAATGGATAGCAGGAGATGCCTGGGGAAGTCAAGGCATCCAGCCTAATACTGCCCACATCAGCCACTGTGTGCTGTTTGGTCCCGTGACACACTTGGCTAGCACCATATACTCAACACACCTACAGGTGTGGAGAAGAGCCCTTGACTTTGTAGTAAAGTGTCATAGTTGAACAGACTGCACGCCATGTGAGAAGTACATATGTAATGTAATGACCAAGAACATTTTTATGCTGCCTGACATCAATTAATGCCCTTCACTCACTCAGGATCCTAGTCTGCTTGGAGTTACTTGACCTAATAACATTTGTATTGGTACATTATGATACTGCGTATTATGACATGTATGACGGGCCCTGTTTCAGTTGTGATCAACATCAGAAATCGTGGGATGTGGGGTTCCCCGCACACCTGGCCCATTTAACTGAAACATTGTAACCTAAACAACAAGTAACTGTCAGAGTAACTGGTGAAATGTCAAATTGTCTTGAGATGCAAAGGGGAGTAAGACAGGGTAGCATTCATTCTCCATACCTGTTGAACATTTGCACAGAAAATATAAGAAATATCAGAAACAATGAAACCTGTGACAATTATGATGCACTTATAATTGGTGGAAACCTGATTCCTGAGCTCAGATGATACAGTCATGAGCTCAGATGATATAATCATCCTCTCAAACAATGTTAAGGAATTACAACAGTAATTCTGTATATTAAAAACACAGTGACAATCATAACCTTTTCTGAAAATAAAATAAAAACAGACATAATGTCCACAGACAAGACCACTTGTCAACCGAAAACTACAGACAACAATGCAGAAATTGAAAATGTCACAAACTGTGATTACTTTGCCTCCATAATTAACAAACAACAGATTGTTCAAGAGAAGTTTGAAGGACATCAACGATAGCAATGCCAAAATTAACAGCCTTAAGAACTTTATCATGTCTCTTCCTAAATTGAAGTACTGTATTTTAATTCACTCAATTGTCACTGGTTTAGAAAGAACAGTAATGTGAGGCATTGTTTGCAGGCGTCAAGGCAGGGGTTGACCAATGTGAAGGTGGGCACCAGACATTAAAGACACCCTGGGCATGACAAGCAGGAGGGAGAGGACTAGCGAAGGATCAAGTCTTGACCGGGAGGCTATGTTGAGAGCTGGTTAAATGAGGGATCTTAACTGCGTCCAGCACCTCATGCAGTGGGTGGTACCAGGGGCAATGGTATGTTGAGGCTATGTTGAGAGCTGGTTAAATGAAGAGACAGAGGGCAGCAGACAGAGATCTGGTTTTCTTAGAGAAATGTTGAGAATATCATGGAAAGAGAAGAAAACAGACACTGTGCCACTGACAGCTGCAGGAGTTACACGAGCACTCATCAAAACCACCAGGAAGAGTCATGGAGATTATGGGGCATATCATTTGATGAGGCAGGGAAATTCTAGGAAAGCAAGGCAGGGAAAGATTATGTAGAAGGTGGGGCAACAAATACTAGTATCAGCAAAACTAACTTCATTAAAACAACAGAAGACTGGAGAGTTACGATCACCACCGTCTTCTCCAGACCGGGCACCTGAAGAAGACTGACATGCTCGTCCATGAATTTGTGCCACAAATAGTTAAGAGTATAAATAGCACTTGACTATTCTCATTTTTAAGTTTGTTTTGAGAATGCCCTGAACCGAGATGACACATGCAGCAATACAGAGATCTGCAGGAGTTCATCATTGGGAAAATAGGGTACACCATAGTTTATGATTGTATGTCGACAGAAGAGTTAATATTGGAAGACTGGCCTTGTGTGACCTACTCTGTGGGCAGATACTAAGCAGGAGAGGTAGAGGATATATATATATATATATATATATATACATATATATATTTGATTATTTGGTTGTTTCGGGATTTGAAATTTAAATATTGAGCACAACCCACTACTGGCAACGCCGACCGCATTCCGGCACGAACCTAAGGCCTATCCACGTCATGGAAGCACTATACTCGAGTTTCGCCCTCGTTTGAGCTCGTCAGTAGTGCATATCCCTGACCGGATCCGGAAACAAGCCCCGGATCACGCATGTGAAGAAAATATATATATTTGTATACATTGAGTTAACAACAAGGAAATACAAAACAAATTCAACATAGAAGTTCAAAACAGATTTGATATATTGTCTGATCTAGAAATCCTATTCCAGGATGTGGATGATCAATGGGAAATGTTGAAGAATTCAATCAGTTTGGCTGCAGAAACAACTATTCCAAAATTAAAGGTGGGTCATAAGAAATGGATGACTGAAGAAATGTTACAACTAATGGAAACAAGAAGACTCAACAAAAATAATTCTGCCAAATATGAAGAAATTCACAGACAATTCAGAATATTATGTAAGGAGGCAAAAGAAGCATGGCTTGAGAACAAGTGCTTAGAAATTGAAAAACAACACAACAGTCAAAATACCAAATTAGGACATGGTCCATTTCGTGGTCTAGTGGTTACACACACGCTTCACACGCCAGTGATCCGGGGTTTGTTTCCGGGTCCGGTCAAGGATATGCACTACTGATGAGCTCAAACGAGAGCGAAACTCGAGTCTAGTGCTTCCATATTGACGTGGATAGGCCTTAGGTTCATACCAGAATGCGTTCAGCATTGCCAGTAGTGTGTTGTGCTCAATATTTAAATCTCAAATCCCGAAACAACCAAATATATCAAAAGATATACATCTTTGCTTTATTGACTACACAAAGGCTTTCAGTAGAGTAAGACATGTCAACGTGGTAGATATGCTTGCAGATCTACAAATTGATGGGAAAGACATTAGACTTATACAAAACATATATTGGAAACAACAAGCTGCCATAAGGATTGATAATGAAGTGGGACTATATCAGCTTATTAAGAGAGGTGTTAGGCAGGGATGTGTAAAGTCTCCAGATCTTTTTTCCCTATACAGTGAAAATATTTTCAGAAATGTAGAGGATATAAATGGAATCATTATCGGAGGACGAAACATCAATAACATTACATATGCAGATGATACAGTCTTGATTGCAGACAATGAACAGGACCTGCAAAATTTATAGATGCGGTTGTTGCACACAGTGAACAACTAGGGTTAGAACTGAATATTAAGAAGACACAGATTATGGTCGTCACTAGGAAGAACGAAATACCACAATGTAATATACGAGTAAATGGGCATATTCTTAAGCAAGTTAATCAATATAATTATCTCGGCACAGTCATAACATCTGATGGGAGATGCCTTGTAGAGATTAGAACAAGAATTGCCATTGCGAAGGTAGCCTTTTGCAAGATGAAAAACATACTGACCAATTAAAAGATATCAATTGAAACGAGAAAAAGAGTGTTGAAGTGCTACATAGAACCTATACTTTTGTATGGATGTGAAGCGTGGACAATAAGCAGTCAAGCTGAAAAACATCTGATGGCTGTAGAAATGTGGTTTCTGAGGAAAATACAAAGAATACCATGGACAGGCAGAACAACCAATGAACAAGTCCTTCAAGAAACAATTGAAGATCGTAAACTGATTAGAGACGAACGAACGAACGAACAAACTTTATTTTAAAAGGGTAACAAATTGGGCACACAGGCCTGTCTTACATTCGGCCCTTTCGATCACTCATCTTTCATTCATCAAATGTGCATGTTACATTTACATAGGAGAAAAAAAGACATTGTCAAATGGATTTTGAAAGCATAAATAATGCATATTACGCATGGTACATTCACATGGGGAAAAAAAAAACATTGTCAAATGAAAGTTGTAAACATAAACAGTGCATATTGCAATGTTGTGAGACACATCCCCCATCCACCCTCACACCCCGCAGCCACCCACACATCTCTCAGTCACCCACACATCCCCCACCCACCCACACATACCTCCACGCACTCACACAGACTCAGGCAAACATACATGCCTTAGAAAAAAGTCGACAGGGTCGACTTCATTGCACCGGGTTTTATCCCATATGGCTCGGTCTCTTTCCATAGCACGGAAAGCGTCGCACAAAGCACGAACTCCGTAGCTTTTAGCGACGACTCACAGGAGTCTCCGAAACATTTAATTCGTAAACCGAAGGGCGCGGCCCAGAATCGAACCAACAACCTTCGGAACATGAGCCAAACGGCTAGACCACTTCGCCACAGAGACTCCACATACATGCCACCACCCACCCACTGATCCCCCACCCACACACACATCCCCCACCCATCCTATAACCGACACGCACACACCCACCCACATATTCTCCACCACCCACCCACACATTCTCCACCAACCACCCAGCAAAAAACCACACACACATACCCCCATCAACCCACACATACATCCTCACAATTTTCCCCACCCACCCACCCACACGTCAGCCAACCTACACCCACTCACCCACCCAAAATCCGCGACCTCTCAACTACACATCCCCCACCTATACACACATCCCCACCCACAAACACATCTCCCCACCTGCCCACACATATCCCCAACCCATAAACACCCAAAAAATCACACACCTCCCACCCACACACATCCGCCGCTCACAGACATCTTCCC
The DNA here is from genome assembly GCA_014155875.1 of Cepaea nemoralis. Classification (NCBI taxonomy): domain Eukaryota; kingdom Metazoa; phylum Mollusca; class Gastropoda; order Stylommatophora; family Helicidae; genus Cepaea; species Cepaea nemoralis. The sequence goes on from JACEFZ010005400.1 coordinate 155,092, forward strand.
ACAAACACACACCACATCCCCCAACCATGAACTTGGTGACAACTGGATCATGAATCAATTTATCGTCGATGTGTGCTATATAACAGTCACGTGTGCAACATTTCTCAAAGGAATTGTTGCCTGTAGGTGTTGCTTTTTGTTTGTTTACTGAAACTTTGCCTCACTTGATATGTCACTGACTGTAATTAAGTGCCCTACCTAAGCTGACGTCCACCGGCGAACTGGTCAAATCTCTTACTGTCAATACCTGGGACCTGTTTCGTTCTCTCCTGCACAAGAGTTCTGTTTTATGACATATTACTATTCTCTTTCTTGAGAGAGCTACATTGCCTCTCTGCGCATGACACAAATGGTGGCTGCATAACTTCCTAAAATCTGAGTCACTATGGTAAGGCAAATGTCTGATCGAAAATATTTTGGTTGATAATTTATTATTAATATTGCATTGCTGCTTGGAGATTCCGTTTTAATTCCCTGGTATAATCGAGTGCCTCACCTCCTCACTTGAGTGAGCAGGCTTTTCCACGTCTTGCCAACAGCTTTATTTTATTTCTTTCCCGTGCCACAAAGCGTCATCATAAGCTGGCAGTGTGAGTGTCAAATAGAATATTTCGCAGCCTCTGTCATTAAAATTTAAATCTTTGACTTTGCAATTGTCACAATTTTTCTCTTCTCGTGATGTGGTCAAACACAAAAATTACTGCCTCCTGTTTGTGAGAAGCTTTTGTCTTAGCAACTTTCAAAACATAATAGTATGTATTATGTATTGAATTTGTATATTTAGTGCTCATTTTGGTTGTTCAGGGAATTGTCAGTGTCAGCATTATTCTTGTGTAAAACTTCACTCACATCTCTGAGGTCTACATGAATCTTTTGGCCTCTTTACTAATTGTCCGCCATTGTATACAGTATAGCAGTTGGTGCATTTGCCTGTTTATTAATTGTAGGGAATTTCTTCTTCTTCTGCGTTCATCCGGAGTTTTTTCCGGACGTGATTGCGTTGTGCCTGTTTACAGCAGAGCTGCATTCTTGCACCGTTAGGCCGACACATCCGACTTCTGCGGGCATGTGTTGACCGGGTTAACCTTCCCGGGGGTAGGGAATTTGATCGTGCCGCGACCCAAACTTAAACCGGAAGTGATAAACCGTGCCACCCCACAATGATCCATTGTGTCCCCAAAAAATGGCTGCTGTAAAGACCATTCATGCTTTCGACGTCATTCATTCATTCAAATATAATGTGAGAATAACAGACGTCATCTTAGTTTCTGCGGGATAGGTCAGTCTGTTGAAATTAATCTTGGCTTTTAAATAACGAAGTGACTTCACAAAAATTTGTGGCTGGTCACGTGATGTCTACTTCCGTTTGACTACATTATTAATGTTTGTGGAACTATCATTGTGTCCACGGTAGTGTAGTGGTTAGTACCTCCACCTGTCATGCGGGAGGCTGGGATTCGACTACACGTCGGCAATTTTATTTTTTTAAAATTTATATCTATAAAACAGAATGTATGTGGGTGGGTGATTGGATATGTATTGGATGCGTTCGATAACGGTACATTCATTCCTGTGCAACCGACTGTAATAGTTTCTTAGTGTAAAATCAGCTACTTACTTACTAAAATTTCATTTTGTAATTACATGACTTAATATAAGAAATATTCTATAAAGGGACATAACTTTTAGTAGCATTTATTTATCTTAGGTTAAGTCCCCTGGCTATAGATAGCTATATAAATAAATAGATAGATAGATCTGACCCGATAGATAGAGAGGGTGGGATAGACGGAGTGAGAGATGGACGGATAGACAGACAGACAGCCGGGTCGACAGACAGACAGTCGGGAACGGGAACTTATATGACTACTTATATGAATTAAATTAGATGCTCCCCACCAGGGACTGGATGAAGACGGGCCAGGTCAGACAGACAGATAGTCGCGAACGGGAGCTTATATGACTACTTATATGAATTAAATTAGATGCTCCCCACCAGGAGCTGGGCGAAGCCGGGTCAGACAGACAAACAAGCAGATAGATAGATAGATCCCCGCCAGGGCCTGGGCAAAGCGAAATATTAAACACTAGCTGGCCCGGCTTCGCCCAGCCACTGGCGGGGATCTATCTGTCTGCTTGTCTGTCTGTCCGGCCCGGCTTCGCCCAGCTCCTGGTGAGGAGCATCTCATTTAAGTAGTCATATAAGCTCTCGTTCCCGACTGTCTGTCTGTCTGACCCGGCCCGGCTTCACCCAGTCCCTGGTGGGGAGCATCTAATTTAATTCATATAAGTAGTCATATAAGCTCCCGTTCCCAGGCCCGGCTTTGCCCAGCCCCTGGCGGGGATCTGTCTGTCTGGCCCGGCTTCGCCCAGCTCCTGGTGGGGAGCATCTCATTTAATTCATATAAGTAGTCATATAAGCTCCCGTTCCCGACTGTCTGTCTGACCCAGCCCGGCTTCACCCAGTCCCTGGTGGGGAGCATCTCATTTAATTCATATAAGTAGTCATATAAGTTCCCGACTGTCTGTCTGTCCGACCCGGCCCGCTTCACCCAGTCCCTGGTGGGGAGCATCTCATTTAATTCATATAAGTAGTCATATAAGCTCCCGTTTCCGACTATCTGTCTGTCTGTCTATCTGTATGACCCGGCCTGACTTCGCCCAGGCCCTGGTGGGGAGCATCTAATTTAATTCATATAAGTAGTCATATAAGCTCCCGTTCCGACTGTCTGTCTATCTATCTGACCCGGTGCAGCTTCGCCCAGCTCCTGGCGCTTAAGAATGTCCTTCCACACACCATCCATTATTTTTAATGAAAACTGTTTTTAATCACCTACATGACTGTAGATAACTTCTTTAAACATAAAAAGATGAGTTAGAAAATTTTCACTATTTAAATAGATGCATTATTTTTATGAAAACTTTGAAAATGCCTTAAAGATTATATCATTATTTATTATAATTCATATGCCTGTAAATAACTAGAAAAAGAGTTTATAAACCTTTGATAACAATGCAACAATCTATATATAAAATATATAGCAATGCTATTAAAAGTTATGCCCCTTGATATAACTTTTATTGAGTTAAATCCCCTCGCTATATATAAATGATAATGTAAATTAAAATATTAAATTTTAGTAAGTAAATAGCTGTTTGTACACTAACAAACTATGACAGTTGGCCGCACAGGAATGAAAAGAAAGCATGTAGAAAATTTCATCTCAATCGGATGGACCGTTCGTGAACGCATCAAATACATCTGGATACACATTGCCTTTTATAGATATAGATTAGGAACTAAAATATAGAACTGAGAAACTCAAAGCACAGCCCCCCAGGCAGCGACGGAGTCATCGAGTGTCAGAATCAATGGATCCAATAGATGTCGTGGTTTAATGTGAATTTTATTTGCCAGATAAAATATCACTGTACGTGGAGTGTTTCCTTGTCGACAAAGATCGTCTTAGTGAGGTTTGAAGAAAAATAACTTGCAAACAAAAGACAGACAAGACAAATGTTTGTGAATAGGGGCTCCCTTTATTCACAAATTTTTGTGAATAGGGGCTCCCTTTAAATAAATACCTTTATTTGACACACAGATAGTAATTTTACTTTCTAGAGCTTGTACAAATTAATCTGTATTTATTTTTAGATGGAGTTTTGGATTCTGCACACATTTTTACATATATGTGGAGAGTTTCATCACCAACCATCTATCTGTGGTATAAAAACCTTAAACATTAGTTTATGAATGGAAAGCTGAGATGGCCGCCGATGTGAATATCGATCGGACCAGCTCAAGTGCAATTTGAACTACTAAAGTTAAAGAAAATACAAGTTTAAAGATTATTAATAATTTATTTGTATACTTGTACTATTTATTTATCATTTAACATGACGGAAAATATTGATGAAGTCATATTTCATATCCATCAATGACCTGTTTGATACAATCTTGGATGGACCGGAAGCTGAGAAAATGAGACACTGAAGAACCTCAAAAGTACAGGGAACATGAGAAAATCGTAACTCGTTTCACCTTCACAAAGATGTGAATATCTCCACTTACACAAGCATCATTGAGGTACCATTAGGTTTGGTTTTTCAAGACCTATCTATCTGTGGTGGTTGCATTTGTAAATACTCAATTTTAAAAATCATGATCGATCTACCTAATTGTCTGCACTAGCATAGTGGTAGCAAGTTCATTGTCTAACGCAACCCGATCATAGCAGGTTCGATCATGATTTTCATATTGAGTATTTACTAATGAGACCACCACAGATAAATAGGCCTTGAAAAACCAAATATAATGGTACCTCAATGATGCCTGTATGTCAATTCTAAGCGGAGATATTCACATTTGAGTGTCGGTGTCTCTGGCAAAAATATTGTCATGATTGTCGTAATTTTGGAGCTGTTCTTTTCTCCACTGCCAGTCCATATGAGATTGTCTCAAACGGGTCATAGGCGCATATGAAAACTGACTTCAAAAATATGTTCCGTCATGTTAAATTGTAAAAAAAATAGTAAACGTATACAAATAAATTATTAATAATCTTTAAACGTGTATTCTCTTTAACTTTGGTAGTTCAAATTGCACGTTTTGAGCCTAGTTTGATCGCTATTCGCGTCGCCCGCGATTTTTTAATTTCCATTCACAAAGACGAAACATGTCAGCAGGAATAATTTTTTTCTGCCACCAATCATTGACGATAATCAATGAAACTTTCCACATATATGTAAAAATGGATACATAATTTGAATATCCATCTAAAAATATTGTACAATTAATACACAAGCTCTGTTGTTTGTCCATCAAGAATGATGATGACCATTCATTTCATCCAGTGGGGTTGAAGGTGTGGAGCCGTGGGTTCTAAGATGGCTGATAAGGCCTATTTTGGCTCGAAATGTTCTTTGACAATGTGGGCAAAGAATGCTTGACGTCTCTGGAGGAGGATTTCCTGCAGTGGTTTTTCTGTCCTGCCTTTTCTTCACAGCTCTTGCAGTCCTGGTTGCCTCATATATGACTGCACCTTTGCGCAATGATGCACGCCACGAATTTCGGTCTCTGGCTGCAGCCTCCCAGGTGTCATGATGAATTCCAAAAGCATTCAGTGAAATTTTCAGAGTGTCTTTAAAACGTTTCCTCTGGCCACCTTGGGAGCGTTTACCACAACGCAGTTCGCTGTAGAAAATTCGTTTAGGGAGCCTGTGATCTGGCATGCGAGTCAAGTGACCAGCCCAGCGAATCTGATTCTTCATCAGTAGAGTGTGGATACTGGGCATGGATGCTCTTTCTAGGACTTCAGTGTCTGGAATCTTGTCTTGCCATTTAATCTTCAGTAGCTTCCTTAGGCAGACTGTGTGGAAGTGGTTTAGTTTCCTAGCGTGTCGCTGATAAACAGTCCAGGTTTCACTGATAAACAGTCCAGGTTTCACAAGCATATAGCAGTGTGGATAATACAACTGCTTTGTAGACTTTTAGCTTTGTTTGCAGGCTTATTCCAGTTCTGTCCCATACATTCTTGTACAGTCTGCCAAAGGCTGCATTGGCCTTGGAGATTCTTGCATTCACTTCGTCATCGATTGTGGCAGCTTGTGACACGGTGTTGCCAAGATAGGTGAATTTGTCCACAACACTTAGTCTATGATCATTCACTTTGATATTCGGCACAGTGTGATTAGTCCCTGGAGCTGGCTGGTACATAACTACAGTCTTCTCCAAGTTGATATTGAGCCCAAAGTTGGCACAGGCATGTGAGAAAGCTGAAACATTATGTTGCATGTCCGCCTCTGAGTTGGCGTATAGAGCGCAATCATCAGCAAACAGGAGCTCTCTGACGGTGCCGCTGTTAATTTTGGTTTTAGCTTTCAGCCTTTTGAGATTGAATAACTTTCCATCCATACGGTAGTTGATGTCTATTCCAATGTCGTCGTTCTCGAAGGCATTCATCAACATGGCTGAAAACATGAGGCTGAACAGTGTTGGTGCCAGGACACATCCTTGCTTCACTCCATTGGTGACAGGAAAGGGTTCAGACAGTTCACCATTTTCCTGTACTCTTGCCTGCATGCCGTCATGAAATAGCCGCACTATTTGGACAAACTTTCGTGGACAGCCATATTTTGCCATAATCTTCCACAGTCCTTCTCTGCTGACTGTATCAAAAGCCTTGGTAAGGTCAATGAAAGTGGAGAACATTTCGCAGTTCTGTTCCTGACATTTCTCTTGCAGCTGCCTTGCAGCGAAAATCATGTCAACAGTTCCACGTTCTTTTCTGAAGCCACATTGACTCTCAGGAAGAAGACCTTGATCGAGATGGGCTGTGAGGCGATTGAGAAGAATTCTGGCGAGTATCTTCCCTGCAATTGAAAGCAAGGAGATGCCTCGGTGGTTGTCACAGGATTGGCGGTTTCCTTTACGTTTGTAAAGGTAGACTATTGACGCGTCCTTAAAATCTTGTGGCATGGTCTCGTTCATCCATATGTTTGTGAAGACTTGGTGAAGCTGCTCTGTTAGGACCGGCCCACCTGCCTTGTATATCTCTGCTGGGATGGAGTCAGGACCAGGTGCCTTGCCGCTGGAGAGTTGCTGGATGGCTTTGTTTATTTCCACTATGGTTGGCAGGTCATCAAGTGTCTCATTGGTGGGAACTTGAGGAAGGCAGTTGATGGTTTCATCATCGAAGAAGGAAGTTGCATTTAAGATTTTGCTGAAATGCTCTGCCCAGCGTTGGAGGATTTCTTTCTTATCGGTGACCAATGTTCCCCCGTCTGCACTGAGGAGGGGAACTATGCCTGATGATGAAGGACCATAGACCGCTTTCAGTGAGTCGTAGAAGTTTTTCATATCATGTCTGTCAGCAAAGCCCTGAATTTCATCAGCTTTGCTGCTCAGCCAGGAGTCCCGCATGTGCCGAAGTTTCTGCTGCACTACTCTCTGAATGTTCTTGAAAGCATCTTTTTTTTATGTTGACTTTGGGTCATTCAAATGTGCCTTGAGGAGAAGATGTTTCTCGGCCAGCAATTGGTTGATGTCTTCGGAATTTTCATCAAACCAGTCTTTATGCTTTCGGGGGGCTGGACCCAGGATTTCCATAGCAGTGTTGTAGATTGTGTCCTTTAGGGCTCTCCATTCTGTTTCTGTATCCTGTTTAGCTTCAGCATTGGGCTTGAGGCGGTCTTCCAGCATATTTTCAAACGACTGCTGCATTTTCTTGCTGTTTAGGCGGGTGACATTTAGCTTTGTTTGCATTTTCCCCCCTTGAGGACGCCGTGGTGGCCTGATGTGGATGTTCATTTTCGAGACAATGAGACGATGGTCTGTCCAACATTCGGCACCACACATGGATTTTGTCACTCGAACGTCTTGTCTGTCACTTCTCCTGACGATGACATAGTCAATGAGGTGCCAGTGTTTCGAGCGAGGGTGCATCCATGATGTCCTATTTCTCATGGGGAGACGGAAAATTGTGTTCGTAATCAGGAGATCATGTTCGGCACATGTCTGAAGGAGGCGGAGTCCATTGCTGTTACAATTTCCGACTCCATGCTTTCCAATAATGCCACTCCAAGAGGTGGTGTCCGTGCCTACTCTGGCATTGAAATCCCCAAGGAGTATAAGTTTGTCTCCTTTGGGAACAGATGTTAATACATTGTGCAGGTCCTCATAGAACTTGTTCTTGACATCATCTTCGTTGGTCATAGTTGGTGCGTAGACACTCACAATGGTTGCGTGCTTCCTTCCATTCAGCAGAGGCAACTTCATGGTCATGAGCCTGTCGTTTATAGCCTTTGGAAATCCAGCTAATTTGCCGACCAGGGCCGACTTAATGGCAAATCCCACACCGGATTGGCGTCTTTCCTCGCTTTTCCTTCCACTCCAGAAAAATGTGTAGCCGGCACCAGTTTCACAGATTTGGCCTTCTTCTGCAAGTCGTGTCTCGCTCAAGGCTGCAATGTCGATGTTGTACCTGCCCAGCTCTCTCCCAATCAGTGCTGTTCGTCTCTCTGGACCCGACGCGCCGTCTCTGTCAAGTAGGGTGCGTACATTCCAAGTTCCAATTTTTAAGGGAATATGGTTTACTCTTTTAGCTTTGCTTGTTTTATCTTTCTTTGTATGTCGACCGCAGTTAGGGTACCCACCAACCGCGGCTAGCTGGTTAGGTAGTGATGAAGCAGACAATGTTTAGGGCACCTTTTCTAGCCCCTTCCTCATGCTATGGAGGTGAGCAGTGTGTTCCTATAGAGGGCTGCTCAGTCGCTCAGGGGGCTGCCGACCATATGGCCTGAGCCGCCTGTGTGCAGGTCTGCGACTACGGCTGCCAGCGTACCCACGCCTACCGCTTTGCCGCTCGCCCATCGCCACAGGGCTTGAAGGTGATATGTAACGTTGGATGAAGAATGACTTGCGCGATGACTTGGATTAAAGTGAGGAAGAGTTGCGCAATTCGTCGACCTCACTCTCTCGCCTGAGTCCATCTGAGTCCAGTGGCAAGACAAGTCGAGACGATTGGAGACGAATACAGGTGCAGTGGATGACCAGGGCGCTCTACGTGCCTTGCCGTGCTCATTACGTTCCACAACGCTTTGCAGGTAAACGCCGTCTTGCCCGTTGAATCAGGAATGATTTCTTCCGCGCAGTCTGCCGAATCCTGTCTTCACATGCTGGGTAGGCATACCCTAGTTTACCTCTTGGTTTGACACCAAATCGGATACCCATGCCTGGTTTAGCCAGCCTCTCACAGCTGTTGCCCGGGGGGTGGCCGCTGTCGCATGCTGACAGCTACTAGGAGCCACAGGCACGAGCTGGGTGTCAGACTTGGACCAGTGGGGGATGGGTCCTGAAAGGACATGAGAGCCATCCTTACCAAAGGTGCTACCAATGCCTGACACCCCGTACCCCCCAAAGCTCTAGAGCAGGGGTGGCCAACCTTTTCAGCAGGTGAGCCAAATTTCAGAAATATTTCCTGCCGGGCCACACACCTAATATTTTTGTGTTAATTAAAGTAAACAAGCAAGCGTTCTACAGCTTCGACCACATCGTCGCTTCCCACTATGCGGGCCGCGACATGACTCCCGTATGCGCCCCGCGGGCCTCGTGTTGGCCACCCCTTACTTATGTTTTGCCAAATAATTAAATTTATTTAAAAGTTATGATCATTTCAACCAATTGCTATGCATAGAATGTTAGACTTACCTTTTCTGCAGAACCTAAGATGGTGTTTGTTATTGACACATGATATTTGAATGAATGAATGATGTTGAATGCATGAATGGTCTTTACATAGCCATTTTTAGGGACACAATGGATGATTCTGGGGTGGCACGGTTAAACCCGCTACGATCGGAAACCGTACCTGCGCAGAAGGATCCATTGGCTCCTCAAAAATGGCTATGAATCGACCGTGTATGCTTCCGACATCATTCATTCATTCAAATATCATGTGACAATAACCAACACCATCTTAGGTTCTGCAGAAAAGGTTAGTAACATTCTATGCATAGCAATTGGTTGAAATTATCGTGGTTTTTAAATAAATTTAATTATTTGGCAAAAAAGTAAGTAAGTATTTTCTAGAGTGGACCCCAGCGTACTCAGAAAATGAATTTTCATGGAGACATCATGGCTGATCATATTTGAAGACTAAATTTTTTAATGTTTACCCTTTACCGGGCAGACGCTTGTCAATTTTTTTAGCCCTGAACGGGCAAGATTTTTTCAGGTGCGGTAAAATTTTGGCTTACGTTAGTAAAAACAACACAAATAAGGTGTTAGTCAACCGATTTTAGTTAAATAAACAACACAATGAAGAGAAAAGCATGCAGAATATTTTACACACGTGATTGTTGCCAGTAATCCATACATGAACACAAATATTTACGAAATACAGCATATTGTTTGTGATTGTCAGTCATCTATACAGCAATTTACAAACATTTTAAGAATCATAATCACTTTCTTTAAAGTCCTACTCACGACTGCTAACGCAAAGTAACGCTGATCACTGATATCTAGCTCCGATTAATAGTCAACTTCGTGCCCTTCAATGTCACTTAAATTGAACCCAGCGAAATCTCGGCTATCACTTGAAGAATCGCCGAAATCCATTTTGAAAAACAAAGCGTAAAAACCCCGAAAACTATTTTAAAAATCTGTTCAAATTCATAGTGTGCGCTTGCAAATGGCGGCCACGTTGTCAAGCTATCGGTGAAAGTAGTCATAGGAAGTATCGGAAAGCCGAGAGATCGCGTTTTTACAGTGCATAATAGTAACTCGCGGTTTGGGACGTTTCGCCCGTTAAAGGGTTAATGTTGCATTATTTTGATCATGTCTTTCAAATTGGGTATTTAGTAATGAGTACTACCACAGCCACACTGGCCTTGAAAAACCAAATCCATTGGTACCTTACTGAAGCCTAGATGTCAATTCTAAGCGGAGATATTGAGTGTCATGATCTTGAACAAATACTCAGGATTCAACTAAGCTTCTTGCTACGATAACTTTTTTGTTTTTAATCAAACATCTTAGCAACCATATATCACTGCAATCGGGGTAGCGAGACCTAACTGTTCATGTCATTTGTAATTAGTAATTAATGAATAATTAATTAACGGTCAGTTTTAATTGCTAATTAGGTCGTGGCACATCCTATCGAAAAAGGAAAGTAACCACTGGGTCCATAGCATCATTCCGCTTAATAAAATATAAATCTTGCCCGGTTTCTAAGCTAACAATAATAATGGACAGAGTAATTAATGAATTAGTAATTAATTGACTATTTTTAATTGCTAATAAGGTTGTGAAGCATCGTATCTAAATATAGTTGAAATGAACAGTTAGGCTTCACTACCACGATCACAGTGATGTGTGGTTGCTAAGATGTTCGTTTTGAAACAAAAAAATAGTAGTAGTAGTAATAGTAGTAGTAGTAATAGTAGTAGTAGTAATAGTAGTAGTAGTAATAGTAATAGTAGTAGTAGATACTACGAAAGAAGTCAAATTTTGATTATTTCAGCTCTCACTTAGACTGGGACGTAAAGCAACGGTGCTAAGAGAGCGGAATTTTTAGAATTGTTTGGTTTAAGATCCCGTCACTCAAATGTGAAATGTTTTTGTCATGTTTCAAACGTGGTTAAACAATATATAATAAGTTTGTGGATGTTAGTAACGTGGTTGCCAGAGGCACAAGCTATGGAGACCTAAAAAGGCAATAAAGAATTGTACTCCCGTGTGTTGCCGGGGCCCATAAGGGAAGCAAAGAATAGTAACACTGTAGCCTACCACGCATGTCGTAAGAGGCGACTAAGGAGGCTTGATGGTTCCGTCGCCCTGCTACTGAGTGAGTGCATGGCGCGACACTGTGAGCTGTGAGTTTCTTGTGAAATGCTTTTGAATCTGCCTGAGGTTTTTTGGAACGTGACTGCATGTTTGGAGTGATGGCAGGTGGCTATGTCCCAGAGTTGACCGGTTTTTGCCTTATGCAGAAATGCGTGGCTGCTGGGCTTCTGGTTGACTGCCACTGCCATCAGCGATGAACTATATTTTCATGGACTGTGTGGGTGAACATCTAGGAAACATTCAGATAGCAAAATGATTGCCAATTCCATCAGAGATGAACAGGGTGTTTTGTGGGGGACTGGTGTGTTGACATTCTGGTGGCGGCATTATGCACAGTGTATCTGTGCGGGCTGTTGTTTGTCGAGACTCCTGTCTTTTCCACTTTTCACATTGGGCAGTGGGGAGCGTTCTGTGTGATATTCACTGGCACAGGAACAGAGCATAATGGGGACGACCCGTTGCTGTGAAGTTGGAACTGCGACTAACTAACTAACTAAAGAATTGTAACACCATTACCATTAGATGACCAAAGCTGTGGAATCTTAACCAACCATGAACAAGTCTTCATAAAAAGAACAGAAAACTACGTGATGAAACATGTCATATCACCATACACCTCATGCCCGGAGAATATATTTTACTCAGATAATTCACATGAGTTCCCTTTGTATTCTGCTTCTGTCTTTCATCCCCCAGTGGAGCATAGACCCTCAGTCCACCCATGTCATGCTCTTTGTAGACTTGTTGGAGCTGAGGTTTTCTACAGGAGGACACAGTCAATCTAAACCATTCCTCCTTTGATCACCTTTCATGTCTTAGGTTAACAGTGTTAATATTTTTGCTTCCCGTATGGGGCTCAGTAACACATGGGCATCAGTTTGTATTATTATATTTGTAATTGTTTTATACAAAGGCTTTTGATAGAGTTAGACATGTCAACATGGTGGATATGCTTTCAGATCTACAAATTGATGGGAAAGACATTAGACTTATAAAAAACATATATTGGAAACAACAAGCTGCAATAAGGATTGATAATGAAGTGGGACAGTATCAGCCAATTAAGAGAGGTGTTAGGCAGGGTTGTGTGATGTCTCCAGATCTTTTTTCCCTATACAGTGAAAATATTTTCAGAAATGTAGAGGATATAAATGGAATCAGCATTGGAGGACGAAACATCAATAACATTAGATATGCAGATGAAACAGTATTAATTTCAGACAATGCGCAGGACCTGCAACAATTAGTAGATGCAGTTGTTGTACACAGTGAGCAACTGGGGTTAGAATTAAATTGTAAAAAGACTCAGGTTATGGTCGTCACTAGGAAGAAAGAAGTGCCACAATGTAATATACAAGTAAATGGAAATATTCTTCAACAAGTGAATCGGTACAACTATCTTGGAACAGTCATAACATCTGATGGAAGATGCCTTGAAGAGATTAGAACAAGACTCGCCATGGTGAAAGTAGCCTTTAGCAAGATGAAAAACATTCTGACCAATAAAAAGATGTCAATTGTAACGAGAAAAAGAGTGTTGAGGGGATACATAGAGTCTGTTCTTTTGTATGGGTGTGAAACTTGGACAATGAGCAGTCAAGCTGAAAAACATCTGATGGCTGCAGAAATGTGGTTTCTGAGGAAAATGCAAAGAATACCATGGACAGACAGAAAAACCAATGACCAAGTACTACAGGAGACAAATGAACATCGTAAACTGATTAGAGAAATTAGACGTAGACAGTCAAAATTTTTTGGACATGTTATGAGAAGAAATGGATTGGAGAACTTGGTGACAACTGGCAAGATCGAAGGGAACAGACCGAGAGAAAAATACCTGGATGGCTTGGCCACATGGCATGAACAAGACAGGAACACTGAGCTGATCCACGACACTGGTGATCGAGTGAAATGGCGAGTCATGACCGCCCACGCTTTCCGGCAAGGCACATGATTGATTGATTGAATTGTTTTATGGGATCGCATTTGCCATTCGAAGAGTCTGTTTGCAACTTAGTTGCGAATAAACGAAGTCTCTATTCGCAACCAAAGGCTAGTCACATGATATATGTGACGTCATCGGGACATGTGTTTGACTTATATTAGACATTTGTGATACACTTTCATCGTGGTCCCAATAGCAAAGCAGTAAGCATCTCCGCTTGTAACCGTTGTTACTCTGGTTCGATTCCCCGCAGGCGAATTCTTTATTTTATTGTTTTTTTTTTCATTTTTCAGAAATTAATTAAGTGAATGATGCGACAAGATAACTATGTACAAAGACAATTATTCAGCATTTTGACAAAATTAGCTAACTGACTGGTAACTGATAGTAATTATTTATCCGGTAAACCGGTAGGAAACGAGGAAAGGCGCTTCAATTAACCTTCTCTACGACTCCTAACAGCCTAAGTGGAAGGCAACAACACCAACTTCTGGAATAAATTCCGTGGTTGATTGTGATGTCCTGTAAAAGACATTCAACTAACTGTACCTTCTGAAACAAACATGAATAGTCGCCGGGTCTGTAGTGGTTATGAATGCATTTCGTAATCCTGCAGACCACCTTGCGTTGGTTTTCATGCAGAGGTTTGAGTACCGGTAGTTCAGAAATAAATGGCAAACTAATGTACGTAAACATGTCCGGAAATTTAAAAAACACACACACACACATTCATTTGATTTGCCAAACCAAGTCATACATCACAGTATGTGGATTAATTCATTGAAACACATTGATCGACACGGAGATAAATATATCATGACAGGTTTATTGGATATCTGAATTTGTTGTTGTTTGTTTGTTCGCTTTGAACGCAAGCTTAGCCAATATACGTGCTACTACTAATTAATAGCTGCCACTACTGGAGAGTGCACTGGCCTGATATTTGCATGTGGATTATATTTTATAATATAAATATAAATTTATATTTATATAAATATTAATTTATAAGCTTCTACATTGGTTTGTTAGTTATGTACTCACTCCATATTGTTTATGGATTTGCCACAGCTTGTTTGTATCTACTCTTGGTTGTGAATAGAGACTTCGTTTATTCGCAACTTGGTTGCGAATAAATTCTCCCCTTTGCCATTCCCCCCCCCCCCCCCCCCCCCCCTCTCCTGTTATCCACCCATTTATTGTTCTCTTGAGATCAGTAAGATTGTAGTAAAGTCGTTAACTGTTTCTGCGACGTGGTATTTCGTTACATTGTTTCACGTCATTTTCTATCTGCCTGCATTTGATTTGTCCCTCATTTATTTGGTCAACGTATACACATCGTGCTATTTGTAAATATTCACAGGGTCAGCGTCAGTCCGGTGGAACAGGTGGTGGAGGAAATGACAAGAGCGATGACAAGGTAACATCCAATGTTTATAACAGTAACCATTTTACAGTCGCTAAAGAAGAAAATTGAGGCTTTTCAGCTTCAGGGTTGCAGACAATTCTGATAACATGGGGGTCTGGGGGAAGAAAGATACTGACTTTCTACCGGATCTGAACATCACAAAAAGTTGGCTCCTAAATAGCATTGTGTCTTGGACATTGAAATACTTTGAGCACATTAAATGTTAGAGTGGTTTAGACATTGAAATACTTTGAGCACATTAAATGTTAGAGTGGTTTAGACATTGAAATACTTTGAGCACATTACATGTTAGACTGGTTTAGACATTGAAATACTTTGAGCACATTACATGTTAGACTGGTTTAGACATTGAAATACTTTGAGCACATTACATGTTAGACTGGTTTAGACAAAACAGTGGTAGAAGGCATGGCTTCCAGAAGAAGTGGCAGGGGTCAGCCAGTGTGGTGGTGAACATGGGGCATAAAGACATCTTGGGCATGAAAGCACATCTGGCAGGAGAATGGGCAGAGTCACACTAGCTGTAGAAATAAGCAGGGTTGGGGTTACGCAAACCACATCAGTGCCTGAATTGTGAATGGTTTTCCCAGCCAATAGTTGCAGAATACAATTCTGGCTTCTCAGGGGGTTGCTCCTGAATTGTCTAATTTTTCCTACTCTGGATATAAGTAAACTGTTATGTATAGATTGCAGGATACACTAGAGCTAGATATAAGTAAACTGTTCTGTATAGATTGCAGGATACACTAGTGCTAGATATAGGTAAACTGTTATGTATAGATTGCAGGATACGCTAGTGCTAGATATAAGTAAACTGTTCTGTATAGATTGCAGGATACACTAGTGCTAGATATAGGTAAACTGTTATGTATAGATTGCAGGATACGCTAGTGCTAGATATAAGTAAACTGTTATGTATAGATTGCAGGATACACTAGTGCTAGATATAGGTAAACTGTTATGTATAGATTGCAGGATATGCTAGTGCTAGATATAGGTAAACTGTTATGTATAGATTGCAGGATAGACTAGTGCTAGATATAGGTAAACTGTTATGTATAGATTGCAGGATACACTAGTGCTAGATATAAGTAAACTGTTCTGTATAGATTGCAGGATACACTAGAGCTAGATATAAGTAAACTGTTCTGTATAGATTGCAGGATACACTAGAGCTAGATATAAGTAAACTGTTCTGTATAGATTGCAGGATACACTAGTGCTAGATATAAGGTAAACTGTTATGTATAGATTGCAGGATACGCTAGATATAAGTAAACTGTTCTGTATAGATTGCAGGATACGCTAGATATAAGTAAACTGTTATGTATAGATTGCAGGATACGCTAGATATAAGTAAACTGTTCTGTATAGATTGCAGGATACGCTAGATATAAGTAAACTGTTATGTATAGATTGCAGGATACGCTAGATATAAGTAAACTGTTATGTATAGATTGCAGGATACACTAGTGCTAGATATAAGTAAACTGTTATGTATAGATTGCAGGATACACTAGTGCTAGATATAAGTAAACTGTTATGTATAGATTGCAGGATACACTAGTGCTAGATATAAGTAAACTGTTATGTATAGATTGCAGGATACACTAGTGCTAGATATAAGTAAACTGTTATGTATAGATTGCAGGAAACGCTAGATATAAGTAAACTGTTTATGTATAGATTGCAGGATACACTAGTGCTAGATATAAGTAAACTGTTATGTATAGATTGCAGGATACACTAGTGCTAGATATAAGTGAACTGTTATGTATAGATTGCAGGATACACTAGTGCTAGATATAAGTAAACTGTTATGTATAGATTGCAGGATACGCTAGATATAAGTAAACTGTTATGTATAGATTGCAGGATACACTAGTGCTAGATATAATTAAACTGTTATGTATAGATTGCAGGATACACTAGTGCTAGATATAAGTAAACTGTTATGTATAGATTGCAGGATACACTAGTGCTAGATATAAGTAAACTGTTATGTATAGATTGCAGGATACACTAGAGCTAGATATAAGTAAACTGTTATGTATAGATTGCAGGATACATTAGTGCTAGATATAAGTAAACTGTTATGTATAGATTGCAGGATACGCTAGAGCTAGATATAAGTAAACTGTTATGTATAGATTGCAGGATACACTCTCTAACATGGAATGTTAGGACATTAAATGAGCTAGGAAAGTTGACCAATGTTCTAAGAGAGATGGATAGCATGAAAATGAATATACTAGGCGTTAGTGAGATGAGATGGAAGGGATCGGGCAAAATTATAGCTGACAATCACACAATAATTTATTCTGGAGGGGAGACACATGAGAAAGGGGTAGGAATAATATTAGATGAAAAAACAGCCAAGTCAATTAATGGATACTGGTGTATTTCAGATAGAGTTATTATGGTAAAAATCAAAGGCAAACCAATAGACATAAATATTATACAAGTATATGCACCAACAGCAAGCAGTAGTGATGAAGAAATACAACACTTTTACGACGAAATAGAAATGGCGATGGCTCAAATTGGATCACAAGAAATAAAAATAATACTTGGTGATTTTAATGCAAAAGTAGGAAAGGGAAAAATGGAGGATGTAGTGGGGAATTATGGTTTAGGTACAAGAAATGAAAGAGGGGAAAAGCTAATAGAATGGGCAAATATCAATGATATGATAATTGGAAACACATGGTTTAAACACCATAAAAGACGACTGTACACATGGATAAGCCCTGATAAGAAAATACGCAACCAAATTGACTACATACTAATTAATAAAAGATTTAGAAATGCTTTAATTAATGTAAAGACAATGCCTGGTGCTGACTGTAATAGTGATCATGTACCACTATGTGGACAAATAAAAGTAAGATTAAAAAGAGGGAAAAAAAGGGTTAAGAACATTAGACTTAATAAAGAGGTTCTAAAAATAGATAACGAAATGCAAGAACAATACAGAGTGACTGTGAAAAATAGGTACAATGCAATAACTAAAATACAGAGTATAGATGAACAATGGGAAATGTTAAGGGACTCCATTCATCAAACTAGCAAAGAAGTATTACCAGAGAGAGGCAAAATAGCTAAGAAAAAATGGATGAATGAAGATATCTTAAACCTGATGGACAAAAGAAAACAGTATAAAAATGACAAACAAGAATACGCTAAGATAAATAAAGAAATAAAAGATAAATGTGGGAAGGCTAAAGAAAGTTGGTTAAACGAGCAATGCAAAAAAATTGAATTAAATTCCATTAAAGATACAAAAAATATGCACAGACAAATCAGTGAGCTTACAGGAAAAAAAATAAGAATAAATACAGGGTGTTTGAAATCAAAAACAGGAAAGATAATATTAGAGGAAGATGCTATAATGAAGAGGTGGAATGAGTATATAAGAGAATTATATGAAGGAGAAAGGGGAGAATTAACAGAAGATAGTAACTTAGAAGGTCCACCTATTCTGAAAGAAGAAGTCGCTGACGCTATGAAACGTATGAAGAAAGGAAAAACAGCTGGGCCAGATGAAATCACAATAGAAGAATTAGAAGTATTGGGAGAATTTGGAGTAGATATATTAACCAAAATGTTGAATGATATTTACAGCAGTGGATATTTACCCAGTGATATGCTGAAATCTGTATTTATAGCTATACCAAAAAGACCAGGAGCAATTGATTGTGAAGATTTTCGTACAATTAACCTTATAAACCATATCACTAAGCTTCTACTCAGAATCATAATGAGAAGAACCAAAAAGAAAATAAAAGTGGAAATTAGTGAAGAACAGTATGGATTTGTGGAAGGAAAGGGCACAAACAATGCAATTTATACATTGCGGACACTAATAGAAAGGTCAATAGAGAAACAGAGGGACATATATTTGTGCTTCATAGATTATACTAAGGCATTTGATAAAGTAAAACATGATGAACTGATTAAAATGTTGGAAGATATCAACACTGATGGAAAAGATTTAAGAATAATAAAGAATATTTACTGGAACCAAGTAGCAGCAATTAAAATGGGAACTAAAGAGGGTAGTTACGAACAGATAAAGCTAGGAGTACGACAAGGGTGTGTCTTGTCACCAGATCTTTTCTCCCTGTATAGCGAAGTAATAATGAGAGAGATCAAAGAGATGCCAGGAATACTAGTTGGAGGTTATAATATAAATAATATACGCTATGCAGATGACACAGTATTGGTGGCGGATAATTCAACAGACCTACAACAATTATTAGACGTTGTAGTAACAGAGAGTGCAAGGAAAGGACTCAACTTGAATATCAAGAAAACAGTAACAATGGTAATATCAAAGAAAATGGTGACACCAAAATGTGACATAGAAATAGAAGGGAAAATCCTTAACCAAGTTGATAATTTTAGATACCTAGGGGCATTTATAACATCAGATGGAAGATGTACAACAGAGATTAGGAGCAGAATAGGGCAGGCAAAAGCCGCATTTCATAAAATGAAGAGTATCTTATGCAATAAGTCACTGTCACTGAATGTAAGAAAGAGAGTGCTGAAATGCTATGTAGAACCAGTTTTGCTGTATGGCAGTGAATCTTGGAATGTAAATGAACAAATTAAGAAGAAATTAGAAGCAACAGAGATGTGGTTCCTGAGACGAATGTTGCGAATTCCTTGGACTGCCAGAGTAACTAACGACGACTGCCTGAAACAGGCTAATGAAACTAGAACATTATATACAACAATAAGACAGAGACAAACAGCTTTCCTCGGTCATGTGATGAGACGAGAGGCATTGGAGAACATCGTAACAACTGGAAAGATCGAGGGGAAGAGAGGCAGAGGTAGACCAAGAGAAGTGATGCTGGATGGATTGAGACGGTGGCATGGAGGAATATCAGCAGCAGAGTTGATCCAGAGAACCAAAGACCGAGATCTATGGAGAGCCATGAACGCCTACGCCAGCCGGCACGGCACTTGATGATGATGATAGATTGCAGGATACACTAGAGCTAGATATAAGTAAACTGTTATGTATAGATTGCAGGATACACTAGTGCTAGATATAAGTAAACTGTTATGTATAGATTGCAGGATACGCTAGTGCTAGATATAAGTAAACTGTTATGTATAGATTGCAGGATACACTAGTGCTAGATATAAGTAAACTGTTATGTATAGATTGCAGGATACGCTGGAGCTAGATATAAGTAAACTGTTATGTATAGATTGCAGGATACACTAGAGCTAGATATAAGTAAACTGTTATGTATAGATTGCAGGATACACTAGTGCTAGATATAAGTGAACTGTTATGTATAGATTGCAGGATACACTAGTGCTAGATATAAGTAAACTGTTATGTATAGATTGCAGGATACTCTAGAGCTAGATATAAGTAAACTGTTCTGTATAGATTGCAGGATACACTAGTGCTAGATATAAGTAAACTGTTATGTATAGATTGCAGGATACGCTAGAGCTAGATATAAGTAAACTGTTATGTATAGATTGCAGGATATGCTAGTGCTAGATATAAGTAAACTGTTATGTATAGATTGCAGGATACACTAGTGCTAGTTATAAGTGAACTGTTATGTATAGATTGCAGGATACGCTAGTGCTAGATATAAGTAAACTGTTATGTATAGATTGCAGGATACACTAGTGCTAGTTATAAGTGAACTGTTCTGTAGATTGCAGGATACACTAGTGCTAGATATAAGTGAACTGTTATGTTTAGATTGCAGGATACACTAGTGCTAGATATAAGTAAACTGTTATGTATAGATTGCAGGATACACTAGTGCTAGATATAAGTAAACTGTTATGTATAGATTGCAGGATACACTAGTGCTAGGTATAAGTAAACTGTTATGTATAGATTGCAGGATACACTAGTGCTAGATATAAGCAAACTGTTATGTATAGATTGCAGGATACACTATTGCTAGATATAAGTAAACTGTTCTGTATAGATTGCAGGATACGCTAGTGCTAGATATAAGTAAAATGTTATATATAGATTGCAGGATACACTAGAGCTAGATATAAGTAAACTGTTATGTATAGATTGCAGGATATGCTAGTGCTAGATATAAGTAAACTGTTATGTATAGATTGCAGGATACACTAGTGCTAGATATAAGTAAACTGTTATGTATAGATTGCAGGATACACTAGTGCTAGATATAAGTAAACTGTTCTGTATAGATTGCAGGATATGCTAGTGCTAGATATAAGTAACAACTGTAGAGTTAAGATCACAAGTTAGACTAGATGCAGATATAGGTCAACTGTAAAGTATAGGTCACAAGTTGGACCAGCTATGGAGATCAGTAAACTGTAAAGTATGGTCACAAGTTTATAGTACATATCATAACTAATATTACTTAACCCTGTGATGCACAGATCACAAGTTAGGTTCTGCAACTAAGTGGTCACTTTTATTAAGAAACTGAACTGTGGTAGCAATTCCCTTAAGTCTCACTACATTAACAGACAGACAGACATCTCTGGTACTTGTCAAGACTTTAGTAAAGTTTAAAATATTGTTGAACAGGTAAATGTGAATTGTGTGTACCCAGGTCATATTGTAACGATTCTGACTTGTGTCCACCTTGCTGAATGTCCACTGTTATTTCTGTTGTCTCCACCTTGCTGAATGTCCACTGTTATTTCTGTTGTGTCCACCTTGCTCAATGTCCACTGTTATTTACACAGGAGAAGAAAAGAAAGTATGAACCACCTGTCCCAACCCGAGTTGGTAAAAGGAAAAAGAAGTCCAAGGGACCCGATGCTGCCACAAAATTACCTCAAGGTGAGCTGGTTGTTGTTCTTATTGCTGAAAGTGTTCATGATGACAGGAGCTCCACTCGAGTGTCTTGACTTTCTTCTGGCTGTTTTCTTCATGTTCTGCTTCACTTTTCTTGTGTCTAATAGACTGGCTGCTGCTCCTTTGGGCAGTGAGCCTGATTATGACAAGGATGAGGTGGGGAAGGATCTCTGGGATCCAGTGGTGAGTGCAGCAAAACACAGGACCCCCAACTGGAGAGGCTGATTCGGTGGGAAATGAGCAGAGGGTCTGTTCAACAATCAACCCGTAGAGGAAAATGTGTTTGGGCGCTCAGTCAGGCTGTCACTGGTGCTATCAGCGTGGGAGCTTCTCATTGGCTACTGAAGAAGGGGGCGGACCACGTGTGGGAATGTCCCAAGTGCAATAGTAGTGATTCTTGGTTTCATAGTTCTTCTCATTTCACTTTTTATCTGTCTTCATTTCATCTTCTGTCTCTCTCTTCTTGTTTCACTTTTTATCTGTCTTCATTTCGTCTTCTGTTTCTCTCTTCTTCTTTCACTTTTTGTTGTTGTGTCTGTTTAATTTGAATGTAAGTACCTCTCATTGCAGGGCAGCAGAAAGGCATTGGCTAGCCAGCTTGCCTGCCAACCAGGTGTTCGTGTGTTTGAATCACCATTAAGACAGATTGTTTTAACACTGACTTAGTCTCCATCTAAGATGGTTAAGATTGTTTTAACACTGATTGTCTCCATCTAAGATGGTTACCAGGAGGTGTCCTGTGAAGTTGTTGAGTTAAGTTGGGTTAAGAGCCGACATCACTGCACTCAGGACATTCCCATACTGCTCCGTCCCCTCGTTCAACAGCCGGTGAAGAGTCATACAACTAATCATTCCCGCCGCTATCTGATTTAAAGGTCTCCTGGTCTTCCCTCTCAGTTTCGAGATTCTTCCAGAACCCCTGCCGATCCCCAGCAATCTCATTATTTCTACATACAGGTTCTCAATCTGTTCCCCTGCTTTCTCCATCTGGCCCCACAAGCTCACGACCACCTCCCCCTTGTCCATAGGTATTCTACCACCAAGAGGTGCATTCCTTGCCAACCTATCAGCCTGTTCATTCCCCCGCATGGCCAGGGGAAAATATCCATCAAATTCTCACAATCTGCGGCCTCTGAAGCAACAATAGCCATTCAACACGAAACATTCCTGCCTCCACCTGACTAGGTCCTGTGATGTAAAGCAGGCTGGTGTGGTATTAACCACGTAACCCACTGGTGGTAACAACATGGAGCTAGAACCACTCACTTACTACATCTTGGAGCATGTGGAATCCTCCTTAGCCTTGACTTTTTTCCAGTTGATGGTGTTTAAAAACAAATATTTGCAGATGTTGTTTGTTTGTTAAGGACTTTATGAATGAAGTTGGTCTGGTTTTTCAACTGTAGTGACTCCATATACAAGATGTAGACTGAAAATGCTGAAGTTGGAGCGCATCAAGGATTACCTTCTCATGGAGGAAGAGTTTATCAAGAACCAGGAGAGACTGAAGCCCCAGGAGGAGAAGCATGAGGTATATTTCACTGACTTCCAGAAAATAAACATTCCATTTTTAATGTCACTTTTCAGTCACAAACATTTTTTGTTGTTCTTTTAACCCTTCAGTCCCAATCATTAATTACTTTACTTTCCTCTGTGCCACAGTTTTTACTTTAACTGCCACTCATCCAGACAGTTGTTACTATAACTCTTATTATTCCAGGGTGCTGTTATTTGAAATAATTATTACCAGAGAAAGAAGAGTTAAAGTACTTAGTTCAAAATGTAAATGCCCAAATTCTCAGAATAGGGTGTGTAAAGGAGGCAACACAAGGAACACCAGAATCTGTCTGATTTTTGTGCAGAGAGTGGTTCTGACAGGACCTGAGTGCTTCAAGCCTCTTGGTAAGTAGCTACCCCTCCACCACACAGAAGGGTGGTACCTGACTCGTTGCCTGTCTGTTCACAAGTTATATTTAACCCTTTGTCTGGCAGACACTTGTCCGTTTTTTAGCCCTGAACGGGCAAGATTATTTCAGGTTCGGTAAAATTTCGGGTTGGGTTAGTAAAAACATCACAAATAAGGTGTTAGTCAACCGATTTTAGTTAAATAAACAACACAATGAAGGGAAAAGCATGCAGAATATGTTACTCAAGTGATTGTTGCCGGTAATCCATCAATCAATCAATCATGTGCCATGCCGGAAAGCGTGGGCGGTCATGACTCGCCATTTCACTCGATCACCAGTGTCGTGGATCAGCTCAGTGTTCCTGTCTCGTCCATGCCATGTGGCCAAGCTATCCAGGTATTTTCCTCTTGGTCTGTTCCCTTCGATCTTGCCAGTTGTCACTAAGTTCTCCAATCCATTTCTTCTCATAACATGTCCAAAAAATCTTGACTGTCTACGTCTAATTTCTCTAATCAGTTTACGATGTTCATTTGTCTCCTGTAGTACTTGGTAATTGGTTTTTCTGTCTGTCCATGGTATTCTTTGCATTTTCCTCAGAAACCACATTTCTGCAGCCATCAGATGCTTTTCAGCTTGACTGCTCATTGTCCAAGTTTCACATCCATACAAAAGAACAGGCTCCATATATGAACACAAATATTTACGAAATATATCATATTGTTTGTGATTGTCAGTCATCTATGAGGCAATTTACAAACGCATTTTCAGAATCAATCACTTTCTTTAAAATCCGACTCACGACTGCTAATGCAAAGTAACGCTTGTCACTGATATCTAGCTGCAATTAATAGTCAACTTCGTGCCCTATAATGTCACTTACATTAAACCTAGCAATATCTCGGCTATCACTTGAAGAATCGTCGAAATCCATTTTGAAAAATTAAGTGTAAAACCCCCGATAACTATTTTAAAAATCTGCTCAAATTCATAGTGGATGCTTACAAATGGCGGCCACGTTGTCGAGCTATCGGCGAAAGCGAAAGTAGCCATCAGAAGTATCGGAAAGCCAAGAGATCGCATTTTTACAATGCATAATAGTAATGGACGGTTTCAGACGGTCTGCCCGTACCAAGGTCCGGACGTAAATGGGCGATTTGCCCGGTAAATGGTTAAATAAACAATGGAGGGCAACAAGGATGCTTGTACAAGTGATGAGACAGTGTGGATTGTGGACCGCTTTCTGTGGAACTTATAAGAACCATTAATGGAGTATGCAGCCATTGCAGGAAATACTATAAACAATATTGAAGATCTACACTTAATAAAAACCAGGCATGTTGTTTATGAGCTACGTAGTGAATACTGTGTGGAAGTCTATCCTTAGGTGTGCCTTCTCATATGGTTGTCATTTTAGCTGGTTGTTATGTGTCATGGGCTGATAAATTTGTACGACTTTTTTTTTCAGGAGGAGCGAAGCAAGGTTGACGAGTTGAGAGGCTCACCCATGTCAGTGGGAACTTTGGAAGAAATCATCGATGACAATCACGCCATCGTCTCTACCTCTGTGGGCAGTGAACATTATGTCAGCATTCTGTCATTCGTTGACAAGGATCAGCTGGAGCCTGGCTGCTCTGTGCTCCTCAATCACAAGGTATGTCAATGAAATGTGACGTGTGTTACTTTAATGACATCCTATGTTAGCATGGCTGGAAATGGTAGTGCAGTGACGAGTACACTTACCTGGTGGATGTGTGTTCAAATTGCCATCGAGGCGGAGACTTTTGGATATTTGCCCCACCTCCTAAATCCGCCCAGCTAAACTGGGTACCAGGAAATACCCTGGAGGTGAAGGTGACTGGCGTGACATTGACCCCGTCACCCGTTGAGTGCTGACAGGTCTGTACAACCATGGAGTAGAGCCACATACCCAGCTTGTCTGGCAGCATGGAATAGGTCATTGTTTCTTGCTGCTTGTCTACAGTAAGGCGATCAAAAGATTGTTAGCACCAATGTCCCACAATTGGATACAAGAAACACAATTTGAGTTTCAATTAAAGTTATATTGCTCTGAATAAAAAATGCATACTTGATAACCCTGAATAACTCCATGATGCATTTGCTTTAATGGCACTCATTGTTGGCACATTGGAGAGGGGCAGAGATGATATACTGTGTGCAGTGAGTGGCCGCTTGGTGCAGGAGACACAGCTGTGGATAAATCCCTGCAGTTGGGAGTCCAGTGTGGACCTGGCTGCGATATATTGTTTATGTACAAGACCAACTATACCACCGTTGAGTGTTCTGGTGATGTTAACCAGGCTGAAATGTTGCAACAATTGTTCTGGTGATGTTAACCAGGCTGAAATGTTGCAACAATTGTTCTGGTGATGTTAACCAGGCTGAAATGTTGCAACAAGTGTTCTGGTGATGTTAACCAGGCTGAAATGTTGCAACAATTGTTCTGGTGATGTTAACCAGGCTGAAATGTTGCAACAATTGTTCTGGTGATGTTAACCAGGCTGAAATGTTGCAACAAGTGTTCTGGTGATGTTAACCAGGCTGAAATGTTGCAACAATTGTTCTGGTGATGTTAACCAGGCTGAAATGTTGCAACAATTGTTCTGGTGATGTTAACCAGGCTGAAATGTTGCAACAAGTGTTCTGGTGATGTTAACCAGGCTGAAATGTTGCAACAAGTGTTCTGGTGGTGTTAACCAGGCTGAAATGTTGCAACAAGTGTTCTGGTGGTGTTAACCAGGCTGAAATGTTGCAACAAGTGTTCTGGTGGTGTTAACCAGGCTGAAATGTTGCAACAAGTGTTCTGGTGGTGTTAACCAGGCTGAAATGTTGCAACAAGTGTTCTGGTGATGTTAACCAGGCTGAAATGTTGCAACAAGTGTTCTGGTGATGTTAACCAGGCTGAAATGTTGCAACAAGTGTTCTGGTGATATTAACCAGGCTGAAATGTTGCAACAAGTGTTCTGGTGGTGTTAACCAGGCTGAAATGTTGCAACAAGTGTTCTGGTGATGTTAACCAGGCTGAAATGTTGCAACAATTGTTCTGGTGATGTTAACCAGGCTGAAATGTTGCAACAATTGTTCTGGTGATGTTAACCAGGCTGAAATGTTGCAACAAGTGTTCTGGTGATATTAACCAGGCTGAAATGTTGCAACAAGTGTTCTGGTGGTGTTAACCAGGCTGAAATGTTGCAACAAGTGTTCTGGTGATGTTAACCAGGCTGAAATGTTGCAACAATTGTTCTGGTGGTGTTAACCAGGCTGAAATGTTGCAACAAGTGTTCTGGTGATATTAACCAGGCTGAAATGTTGCAACAAGTGTTCTGGTGATGTTAACCAGGCTGAAATGTTGCAACAAGTGTTCTGGTGATGTTAACCAGGCTGAAATGTTGCAACAATTGTTCTGGTGATGTTAACCAGGCTGAAATGTTGCAACAAGTGTTCTGGTGATGTTAACCAGGCTGAAATGTTGCAACAAGTGTTCTGGTGGTGTTAACCAGGCTGAAATGTTGCAACAAGTGTTCTGGTGGTGTTAACCAGGCTGAAATGTTGCAACAAGTGTTCTGGTGATGTTAACCAGGCTGAAATGTTGCAACAAGTGTTCTGGTGATATTAACCAGGCTGAAATGTTGCAACAAGTGTTCTGGTGGTGTTAACCAGGCTGAAATGTTGCAACAAGTGTTCTGGTGATGTTAACCAGGCTGAAATGTTGCAACAAGTGTTCTGGTGATATTAACCAGGCTGAAATGTTGCAACAAGTGTTCTGGTGGTGTTAACCAGGCTGAAATGTTGCAACAAGTGTTCTGGTGATGTTAACCAGGCTGAAATGTTGCAACAATTGTTCTGGTGATGTTAACCAGGCTGAAATGTTGCAACAATTGTTCTGGTGATGTTAACCAGGCTGAAATGTTGCAACAAGTGTTCTGGTGATATTAACCAGGCTGAAATGTTGCAACAAGTGTTCTGGTGGTGTTAACCAGGCTGAAATGTTGCAACAAGTGTTCTGGTGATGTTAACCAGGCTGAAATGTTGCAACAATTGTTCTGGTGGTGTTAACCAGGCTGAAATGTTGCAACAAGTGTTCTGGTGATATTAACCAGGCTGAAATGTTGCAACAAGTGTTCTGGTGATGTTAACCAGGCTGAAATGTTGCAACAAGTGTTCTGGTGATGTTAACCAGGCTGAAATGTTGCAACAAGTGTTCTGGTGATGTTAACCAGGCTGAAATGTTGCAACAAGTGTTCTGGTGATGTTAACCAGGCTGAAATGTTGCAACAAGTGTTCTGGTGATGTTAACCAGGCTGAAATGTTGCAACAAGTGTTCTGGTGATGTTAACCAGGCTGAAATGTTGCAACAAGTGTTCTGGTGGTGTTAACCAGGCTGAAATGTTGCAACAAGTGTTCTGGTGGTGTTAACCAGGCTGAAATGTTGCAACAAGTGTTCTGGTGATGTTAACCAGGCTGAAATGTTGCAACAAGTGTTCTGGTGATATTAACCAGGCTGAAATGTTGCAACAAGTGTTCTGGTGGTGTTAACCAGGCTGAAATGTTGCAACAAGTGTTCTGGTGATGTTAACCAGGCTGAAATGTTGCAACAAGTGTTCTGGTGATATTAACCAGGCTGAAATGTTGCAACAAGTGTTCTGGTGGTGTTAACCAGGCTGAAATGTTGCAACAAGTGTTCTGGTGATGTTAACCAGGCTGAAATGTTGCAACAAGTGTTCTGGTGGTGTTAACCAGGCTGAAATGTTGCAACAAGTGTTCTGGTGATATTAACCAGGCTGAAATGTTGCAACAAGTGTTCTGGTGATGTTAACCAGGCTGAAATGTTGCAACAAGTGTTCTGGTGATATTAACCAGGCTGAAATGTTGCAACAAGTGTTCTGGTGGTGTTAACCAGGCTGAAATGTTGCAACAAGTGTTCTGGTGATGTTAACCAGGCTGAAATGTTGCAACAAGTGTTCTGGTGGTGTTAACCAGGCTGAAATGTTGCAACAAGTGTTCTGGTGGTGTTAACCAGGCTGAAATGTTGCAACAAGTGTTCTGGTGATGTTAACCAGGCTGAAATGTTGCAACAAGTGTTCTGGTGATGTTAACCAGGCTGAAATGTTGCAACAAGTTACTGCCTGCTTGGCAGCTGCACGTTAGTTACAGCAGTGAGCATGTCACACTCGTGGCTTGTTTCTGTTGAAGATGCAAAGATGTTGCTAATATGAGTTGTGTTAAAAGAATAGGAATCCAGGCGGATACAATAAATGCTTGATGCTGGACACACTGTTTAATTGTGTTGCAACCAACATAACATTAGGACAGAAAGTGTTGGTGACTCATTGCATTCAGCCTTCATTGAGGAGATGTGATAATGAAATGGTGATGGGAGCTGGTGTGGAAGGTAGCTTTCTGCCATCCCATAAGCTTGAGCATTTAAATCTAAAATGAACATCTGACATCAGATATGGCAGGGAACTAAGTGAATCCACAGCTGTTACAGGAGTTGTAGGCAAGGATGTTTGTTATTACCAAATCTTTTTTAACATTTACAGCGAGACATTACCCAGGAACATCTTGAGGGAGTTTACCATAGAAGACAATAATATTCTGAGTTACACCGATGACAGTTTAAATAGCAGAGTTTGAATGTTCGCAAACTATTTTAGACATGGGGAGGGGAAGAAGGGGTTGTCATTAGACATGAGCAATACTGAATGTTGTAGTTTCCAAGGCAGCACAGATTCCAATACTGAATGTTGTAGTTTCCAAGGCAGCACAGATTCCAATACTATGTCTTAAAGGCTTAGAAGACGAGGAAGACCACACAATGACATTTGATGGAAAATGTGACGCAGAGATAAAGGAAAGAATCATGTATCCCAAAATTCTTTTACATGAATGAGCAACGTCATAAAACTATGGCAAGTACTGAAATATTGTGTGGTCATATCTTCTGTACACATGTGAATACTGGGCATAATATAGCCTTAGTGGGGGGGGGATACATGCCAGGAGAGGCAGAGAAGGACACCGATAGATGTACGTTGACAGTTTTAACAGCTGCATGACAAATATTAATATACGCAACACCAACTTCATCAATAAGCTCTTGGTGGAGGGGAGGGGGGGGGGGCGCTGTGGAGGGTTGTGATCACCAATGTCTGCTCTAGACCAGGCAGCTGAAGATGGAACATAATATAATCCAACAAGTCTTGGGAAGACAGAACTTGGTTTCAGCTTCAGGAGATGGTTGAGGACCTGTACTTGAGGAGATGGTTGGGGACCTGTACTTGAGGAGATGGTTGGGGACCTGTACTTGAGGAGATGGTTGGGGACCTGTACTTGAGGAGATGGTTGGGGACCTGTACTTCAGGAGATGGTTGAGGACCTGTACTTCAGGAGATGGTTGGGGACCTGTATTTCAGGAGATGGTTGGGGACCTGTACTTGAGGAGATGGTTGCGGACCTGTACTTCAGGAGATGGTTGCGGACCTGTACTTCAGGAGATGGTTGGGGACCTGTATTTCAGGAGATGGTTGGGGACCTGTACTTCAGGAGATGGTTGCGGACCTGTACTTCAGGAGATGGTTGCGGACCTGTACTTCAGGAGATGGTTGCGGACCTGTACTTCAGGAGGTGGTTGAGGACCTGTACT
Organism: Cepaea nemoralis; assembly: GCA_014155875.1. NCBI lineage: Eukaryota > Metazoa > Mollusca > Gastropoda > Stylommatophora > Helicidae > Cepaea > Cepaea nemoralis. Next base: position 185,216 of record JACEFZ010005400.1, read on the forward strand.
TCAGGAGGTGGTTGAGGACCTGTACTTCAGGAGGTGGTTGAGGACCTGTACTTCAGGAGGTGGTTGAGGACCTGTACTTCAGGAGATGGTTGGGACCTGTACTTCAGGAGATGGTTGAGGACCTGTACTTCAGGAGATGGTTGAGGACCTGTACTTCAGGAGATGGTTGAGGACCTGTACTTCAGGAGATGGTTGAGGACCTGTACTTCAGGAGATGGTTGAGGACCTGTACTTCAGGAGATGGTTGAGGACCTGTACTTCAGGAGATGGTTGGGGACCTGTACTTCAGGAGATGGTTGGGGACCTGTACTTCAGGAGATGGTTGGGGACCTGTACTTCAGGAGATGGTTGAGGACCTGTACTTCAGGAGATGGTTGAGGACCTGTACTTCAGGAGATGGTTGAGGACCTGTACTTCAGGAGATGGTTGAGGACCTGTACTTCAGGAGATGGTTGAGGACCTGTACTTCAGGAGATGGTTGAGGACCTGTACTTCAGGAGATGGTTGAGGACCTGTACTTCAGGAGATGGTTGAGGACCTGTACTTCAGGAGATGGTTGGGGACCTGTACTTCAGGAGATGGTTGGGGACCTGTACTTCAGGAAATGGTTGAGGACCTGTACTTCAGGAGATGGTTGAGGACCTATACTTCAGGAGATGGTTGGGGACCTATACTTCAGGAGATGGTTGGGGGTTCTTAGTTATGCATGTGTGGAGGGGTTTTGCTGGAGAAGTTATGTCAAGATCTTGTATACAGTTACGAAGTAAATGCATGTCTAAGGCTGGACTGTTGTTTGTGTCAGGTGCATGCTGTTGTCGGAGTTCTGGGAGACGACACAGATCCCATGGTGACCGTGATGAAGCTGGAGAAGGCACCTCAAGAGACGTATGCAGATATTGGTGGTCTGGACAATCAGATCCAGGAGATCAAGGTGGGTGTGGCTTCTTCACTTTTATAAAACAGAACTAGCATTATAGTGTGTTTGGGTGTGTGTTTTTGTTTCTTTTGTGAGGGCATGGATACAAGGCCACGTTTCCTTGCTGTCACCACACAGTGCAGTCTAGGTTTGTGTGTATTGTGAGGGCTTGGATAAAACACTAACCTTGCTGCTAACAAAAATTACACACCCCAATATTTTGGTTACCTTCGGTAGGTTAAAAAAAAAAATACCTAGCAGCAGGTTGAACCTACATACTATATTTTTGGGCCTATTTCCTAGACTCAGTTAATGGTGATTTCATCATGTTTGGTGATCTTCGTTTGTTTGTGGTGACATGTCTTTGTGTTACACAGACATCACGCATGGAGTGCCAGTTGATCTATTCAGATATGCGGTTTGCACTGCACCATATACTAAATATGTCTTGTGATGTAGGAAAGGGGCCTTTACTATGTATGCCTGTCGCCCTGACAGTCATATATGTGTGTTGCATTTGTGTCTTGTTGTTCATCCTCGTCGCTGCTGGACATGGCGTATGCCATGTTGGTGTCTTCACTTAGTTTTCTCAGACTACACGTCCTTGCCAAGTGGCCATAGCTTCTACATAACCAGCATTTCAGACTGTCTCTATAGTCTGCATACCTATTGCTTCTTCTGACCGACATATTCTTGAGGTATGACTTATACTCAGGATTTCGGTCACACATTTCCAACGACCCGTGTTGGCGATCACAATATTTACATTCTCTTACTGGGCCAGTTCGAACTACGTCCGCTTGTCTCGGTGGGATTTGTGTATATCTATTCATTGGTTGATATTTACTTCTGGGTCCGTATGATTGCCTTCGATCAGAGAACCTGGCAGCTGCTCCTACTATAAGTTCTGGCTGTGCCCCCTCTGCAAAAATCTCCCTATGGGCATTATAATACGCCTCACCCTTGGACTCCATTTCAGATATTGTGGCGCATTTATTTTCAAGCAGGAACGTTGCCATGGAGTCTGGCACAGCTGAAATAATTTTATCTCTCAGCATCAGGTCTCTGTGCTTTTCGGGGTCGTTGCCTACTCTAGCTGCCTTCAGCCATTTGTCATATAAAGATTGAGTTTCGGCCATGAAATCCATGAAGGTTTGGTTCGACTTTGGAGTCAGCACTCTAAATGCGGTTCTCAGACCCGCCTCATCTAAACTAAAATGTGCCAAGACTCTTTCCTTGACATAGTTGTAATCAGTTCGCCGATGCTCTGGGATGCCCTCTACCACCTTCAATGGCTCCAAGGCCAAATGCTTATGGAAGAGGATCGCCCACTCTTCAACTGGCACCTTGTAGTGGTTCATCAACACTTCGAAGTTGGTAACCCATGCAGAGATGGAATCCCCTTGTGCAAAGTTCCTGATGATACCTTGATATCTTCGAATGGGGTCCAATGCTTTGGCTGCCAACTTAGTTTTTTCAACTTCAGTTTCTTTCTCCAGTTCTAGCATCTTTACTTTAATAATCCCCTCCACATCTTTGTCTTTCAATGTTAATTGTACTGCCAGTTTCTCTTTTTCGAAAGCTAGTGCTGCCTCTTGTGCTGCTAATTTCTGTAGCTCAAGTTCTTTGGCGTCTTTAGCTGCAGCTTCTTGTGCTGCTAATTTCTTTTCTTCGAGTTCTGCTTGTGCTGCTAATTTCTGCCTTTCAAATTCTCTGACTGCTGCTCTATCTTCCCGTTCTTGCTTCTGATGTTCAGTCACTTTATTCTCCGCCCACGTCATAAGCTCTTTTCCTGTGAAACCACACTTCTCACCTAGAGCTATGAAGTCTGCCAAGGTAGACATGATTATCTGTTATCTATTAGTCCGATTATATATATCACTATCAGTACACGCAGTAAGTGTTGTCGCTGATCTTGTTTTGGTAACCTGTAACAGAAAAAGATTAACTAACCACCATCATCCCTGTGGAAGCACAATCTAATTCATCAGGCTGATTGCACAATACCATACAAAGGTGTCTAATAGCTCTCTGTAATTGAGCAGTACACATAGAAAATTAATTGGAATTAACTTGCCCTGTATATATCCAGCGACGTTTCCAGTGGCTTGATCCTGATGCTCGGTTCACTTCCGCTTGCTTCCAGGCTTGATCCAAATCAGCGTGGCCGTCCCCGTTTCACTCACAGGTCGACACGGATAAACTTGGTCGTCAGGTGCAGCTCCACATCAATGGTGTAGATACCTCATAGTATACTACTAACTGTCATGGAACACATTTCTGGAACAGATACTAGTTTTGACATAATTAGTCTATGCCAGCATTCTAATGCATGCAGCCCCCTGAATACGGCTTCACACTGTAGTTCTTGTGGCAAGATGCCCTAATGTTTCTGTATTTCTATTCTCCGGGATTTTCCAATATTAAAGTGTTGTCGCTCATGCACAACGCCAAGTTAATCAGAAATTATAACGTTGAGTATCGATGTATGTTCTGTTGTTTGTATTGCTGCTACTCATCTTCTTAGCTTTCGCATAATTGTAGCTGACTGCTCCATTGTACTTTGCACCATAAATGCTAACTTCACTGATGATACCTCACTTTGAAACCATGACCTGAATCAAGTTGCCCCATATTCTTACTTATGCTCTTCAATGTTTAATACAACCGATTACTTTCCCGAGCTGTTGAACCTCGGTTACTGCGGGTTACTTTCTTGTAAATAAGCTCAAGCGTCCTATGTTCCACACCTAGCCATGGTTTTCTGTTTTCTATAATCCATGCGCTTGTGCTATTATCTTGTTGGTGTACATAGCCTTAACTGTTTATGGTTAATTGAAAAATCTGTAGCTGACAATACATACATACTTGTTCACTACCATAATAACCATTGCCTCAATTTTGCCGAGTTCTTTCGAAGGACGAATGCCCCCACGTTGCCAACGAGCCCTTTCTAACGTAACTAGGGTTATTGAGATGCAGCTACGTTGACACTCTTTATGAATTGACACACTGATACACCGTGAACACAACTCGTCACCACCGAGTGATAGAATGGCATCATGTATTGTTTCTATGCGACACAATCACTGGGTTATTCAAAGGTACATGTACACCCACGACATTTGTTTACACACTGATTGTAGTACGTCCTGCTATCCAGGCTATCTAATCAAATACAGTGGTCTACACATACACTCTTCTATCCTACTTACAGTCCTGTTAAGCATGGTCGCATAGCGCCGACATTCACAGGCCGGCAACCTCTGCCCACGGCACACGACTCGACTCCGTGCTGTAACATGTCCACCCGCCTGGTCGTGGCACCGCTGTTCTCATCAATCCGTACACGCTTGAAATGGCTAGCGTACACTCAGTTACTTGCCGTCGACGATTCTCTGCGTTTCATCGCCATAAGGGATATTCAGTTCTCAGCCAACACACTTCTCTGCTTTCATGATCTGTCTGTCATGGCTTCCCAACTCCGACTGACTCCCTTTGTCCGTGCGCCCTGCTCGACCCTCCTAACCACGTGGCCTCCTCCTCGCAATTCCATTGGCCACTATCTTTAGCCCGTTACCGGTGTCTTTTTCCTTATCACTCTCCATGATTATTTACTACTATTAATGTTTCCACAATCAATGTTGCTGTTAACCAGGTCTTAAGTAATCTGACTCATGGCAGTATGATTTGGTGGGTTTGTTAATGGGTCACAATTGTGTGAGCTAGCATGCTGGTGGCAGTTTGTTGATGGGTCACAAGTGTGTGAGCTAGCGTGCTGGTGACAGTTTGTTGATGGGTCACAAGTGTGTGAGCTGGCATGCTCGTGACAGAAATATCAGAGCTCAGGAAAGAGAACACAGCAGGAATTACATCCGCCCATCCCACCATTGTTTGGCTCTGGTCTGTTAGGTGTGGAGAGATTGGTCTTCAACACTAAATGGGCAGTATTTTCTGTAGAATTTACTTACATCATGAATAAGATGTGGCAATACTTGAGTTGCTCTGTGAATGTTTGTGTGTGTGTGGTTTCACAAGCAAGTTGCATTCACATGATGGCATTCTCTCCTGCAGGAATCTGTAGAGCTGCCTCTGACTCACCCAGAATACTATGAGGAGATGGGCATTAAGCCACCGAAGGGAGTCATCCTGTACGGACCACCTGGAACAGGTAAAAAGCTGTTAGTTTGTTCTTTAAGATATCTTGTTAAAATATGCCAGCATCAACTTGTAGTCACTCTAACATCAAAATGTGTGGGCCATAAAGTTGTATGTAAGTGTGCCAGACTTTAAAGTGATGAAGATGAACATTAAGACATTAAAAAAAACTTATATCATTTGGCAGTATTCAGAGGATATATTTAAACATGAGAGCTATTGATTGAGAGAAAGAATGTTGCAGGTAGCACATCATATATGTTGATTTTTGTGGCTGCCATGGCAAGTTTGTATCTAGGTCATGACTTTGTTTCTCTGCTGTGTCATAAAATGCGGACTTCATGATTTTCAGAAGGGAAAGGTCAGAGACAGTGAACTCCTTGACCTTCTAAACCAAGGTCTGTCTCCAGATTCCTTGATCTTCATTTGGTGGATAGGCACTTGTTATGACCAAAATATTCAACTTTGGTCAAAGTATGAGCCTCTGTTGTGGTCAAATATCTCTTATCATGAGAGATGGTCAATTGTCTCTTGCAAGAGAAATCTGTTCAGCTCATAGAAAAATTTTAACAAAAGCTGATGAAAGAATCTGCTTAATTTCATAAAATGAGTGGACCATCAACCACAGAACTCATCTGCTGTCATAATTGTAGAAGGTGCTCACATATTGGTCACTTTGGTTTGATTTTGTCCATTGGATACAGGGCCTGGTGGATTTCCTTGAGTCTTAAGGGAGTGTGGCTAGTGATGTGTGTGTAGGGGTTACTCGGAGTGTGGCTAGTGATGTATGTGTAGGGGTTACCCAGGTTAATGTCAGATCGTTCAAATAGATTAGCCATAACCTGGTTTGTTGATGTTGCTCCTTGTGTGGTGTCATTCTGTAGTCTCCAACTCTTCATGTATGTGTTCAGGTGCCCTTAGCAGTGTCAAGTGTGTCATCCCTAGATGAATACAACAGAAACGTCGTGACTCTAGGCTGCTGATGTTTATCTCTCACGACAGCCCTGTCAATGGCTAAGTGACCTGTTTTAGACGTTAGTCTTGATGATGCCTCAGTGTTATCACTGCAGCAAGATCATGATCATCTTCTGTATAGCATAGAGCTGAGACCTCCGATGTCTGTCTGTGATGCCTCTATTCACCCTGTTTTATTTTGTTGCAGGTAAAACATTGCTGGCTAAAGCTGTGGCCAATCAGACATCTGCCACCTTCCTAAGGGTTGTTGGTTCAGAACTTATTCAAAAATATCTTGTAAGTTAATACCATCACTTTTATTATTGATGTTCTAAATAATTAGTATATTAAATATAAATTTCTTTATTGGAGTATTCTCTTGTGGAAACATCTCTGCCAGTGCTAGTAGTTGATTTAGAGTCTTGTCTGGTCTCTGTTTTTGTGTCTGTCTGGTGGCTGACGATCTTTTCTTTCTTCTAGTTTATTGTGTTTAGAGAGGTTGCATGATGACTTTGATTGAGGATGTGTACTACTAGACAACAGGTTTGTTTGGGGATGGAGTGTGTACAAGTTCACCTGCTGACTGCGTTGCCATCCAAACGTGAGCACATCCTCACACATGTGTTAGATGTCACATTCTACGTCTGAACATCACAGAAGCCTGGCTAATAAGTAGCGTTGTATTTCAGATTCTGAAATAATTTGGCCATACTAAATATGACCGTGGTTTGAAAACAACAGCCATGGAAGACAAGGGTCGACCAACATGGAGGTGGATACAGGAAATCAAAGACACCCTGGGCTTGAAAATGCTTGAAGAAAGGAACTGGTGGAAAATCGAACATCTTTCCAAATATAGATTTGTTACATGATGTTGATGTTCATTGTAGCATTGCTTGAGTCACATCTTCTGTCCTGTTATCTCAATGTGCCAGTCATCTCATGATGATGTTCAATCTAGCGTAGCTTGGGTCACATCTTCTGTCCCGTTATCTCAATGTGCCAGTTATCTCATGATGGTGTTCAATCTAGCGTAGCTTGAGTCACATCTTCTGTCTTGTTATCTCAATGTGCCAGTTATCACATGATGGTGTTCAATCTAACATTGCTTGAGTCACATCTTCTGTCTTGTTATCTCAATGTGCCAGTCATCTCATGATGATGTTCAATCTAGCATTGCTTGAGTCACATCTTCTGTCCTGTTATCTCAATGTGCCAGTTATCTCATGATGGTGTTCAATCTAACATTGCTTGAGTCACATCTTCTGTCCTGTTATCTCAATGTGCCAGTTATCTCATGATGGTGTTCAATCTAGCATTGCTTGAGTCACATCTTCTGTCCTGTTATCTCAATGTGCCAGTTATCTCATGATGGTGATCAATCTAGCATTGCTTGAGTCACATCTTCTGCCTTGTTATCTCAATGTGCCAGTTATCTCATGATGGTGATCAATCTAGCATTGCTTGAGTCACATCTTCTGTCTTGTTATCTCATGATGGTGTTCAATCTAGCGTAGCTTGAGTCACATCTTGTGTCTTGTTATCTCAATGTGCCAGTTATCACATGATGGTGTTCAATCTAACATTGCTTGAGTCACATCTTCTGTCTTGTTATCTCATGATGATGTTCAATCTAACATGGCTTGAGTCACATCTTCTGTCCTGTTATCTCAATGTGCCAGTTATCTCATGATGGTGTTCAATCTAACATTGCTTGAGTCACATCTTCTGTCCTGTTATCTCAATGTGCCAGAAATCTCATGATGGTGTTCAATCTAACATTGCTTGAGTCACATCTTCTGTCCTGTTATCTCAATGTGCCAGTTATCATGATGATGTTCAATCTAGCATTGCTTGAGTCACATCTTCTGTCTTGTTATCTCAATGTGCCAGTTATCTCATGAAATCAATCTAGCATTGCTTGAGTCACATCATCTGTCCTGTTATCTCAATGTGCCAGTTATCTCATGATGGTGATCAATCTAGCATTGCTTGAGTCACATCTTCTGTCCTGTTATCTCATTGTGCCAGTTATCACGTGATGGTGTTCAATCTAACATTGCTTGAGTCACATCTTCTGTCCTGTTATCTCAATGTGCCAGTTATCTCATGATGGTGTTCAATCTAACATTGCTTGAGTCACATCTTCTGTCTTGTTATCTCATGATGATGTTCAATCTAACATTGCTTGAGTCACATCTTCTGTCTGGTTATCTCAATGTTCCAGTTATCACATGATGGTGTTCAATCTAACATTGCTTGAGTCACATCTTCTGTCCTGTTATCTCATTGTGCCAGTTATCACGTGATGGTGTTCAATCTAACATTGCTTGAGTCACATCTTCTGTCCTGTTATCTCAATGTGCCAGTTATCTCATGATGGTGTTCAATCTAACATTGCTTGAGTCACATCTTCTGTCTTGTTATCTCATGATGATGTTCAATCTAACATTGCTTGAGTCACATCTTCTGTCTGGTTATCTCAATGTTCCAGTTATCACATGATGGTGTTCAATCTAACATTGCTTGAGTCACATCTTCTGTCTTGTTATCTCAATGTTCCAGTTATCACATGATGGTGTTCAATCTAACATTGCTTGAGTCACATCTTCTGTCTTGTTATCTCAATGTGCCAGTTATCACGTGATGGTGTTCAATCTAGCATTGCTTGAGTCACATCTTCTGTCTTGTTATCTCAATGTTCCAGTTATCACATGATGGTGTTCAATCTAGCATTGCTTGAGTCACATCTTCTGTCTTGTTATCTCAATGTGCCAGTTATCACATGATGGTGTTCAATCTAACATTGCTTGAGTCACATCTTCTGTCCTGTTATCTCAATGTGCCAGTTATCACATGATGGTGTTCAATCTAGCGTAGCTTGAGTCACATCTTCTGTCTTGTTATCTCAATGTGCCAGTTATCACATGATGGTGTTCAATCTAGCATTGCTTTAGTCACATCTTCTGTCTTGTTATCTCAATGTTCCAGTTATCACATGATGGTGTTCAATCTAGCATTGCTTGAGTCACATCTTCTGTCCTGTTATCTCATTGTGCCAGTTATCTCATGATGATGTTCAATCTAACATTGCTTGAGTCACATCTTCTGTCTTGTTATCTCATGATGGTGTTCAATCTAACATTGCTTGAGTCACATCTTCTGTCTTGTTATCTCAATGTGCCAGTTATCACATGATGGTGTTCAATCTAACATTGCTTGAGTCACATCTTCTGTCTTGTTATCTCAATGTTCCAGTTATCTCATGATGATGTTCAATCTAACATTGCTTGAGTCACATATCTTCTGTCTTGTTATCTCATGATGGTGTTCAATCTAACATTGCTTGAGTCACATCTTCTGTCTTGTTATCTCAATGTGCCAGTTATCACATGATGGTGTTCAATCTAACATTGCTTGAGTCACATCTTCTGTCTTGTTATCTCAATGTTCCAGTTATCTCATGATGATGTTCAATCTAACATTGCTTGAGTCACATCTTCTGTCTTGTTATCTCATGATGGTGTTCAATCTAACATTGCTTGAGTCACATCTTCTGTCTTGTTATCTCAATGTGCCAGTTATCACATGATGGTGTTCAATCTAACATTGCTTGAGTCACATCTTCTGTCTTGTTATCTCATGATGGTGTTCAATCTAACATTGCTTGAGTCACATCTTCTGTCTTGTTATCTCAATGTTCCAGTTATCACATGATGGTGTTCAATCTAACATTGCTTGAGTCACATCTTCTGTCTTGTTATCTCAATGTGCCAGTTATCACATGATGGTGTTCAATCTAACATTGCTTGAGTCACATCTTCTGTCTTGTTATCTCAATGTGCCAGTTATCACATGATGGTGTTCAATCTAGCATTGCTTGAATCACATCTTCTGTCCTGTTATCTCAATGTGCCAGTTATCTCATGATGGTGTTCAATCTAATATTGCTTGAGTCACATCTTCTGTCTTGTTATCTCATGATGATGTTCAATCTAACATTGCTTGAGTCACATCTTCTGTCTGGTTATCTCAATGTTCCAGTTATCACATGATGGTGTTCAATCTAACATTGCTTGAGTCACATCTTCTGTCTTGTTATCTCAATGTGCCAGTTATCACATGATGGTGTTCAATCTAGCATTGCTTGAGTCACATCTTCTGTCCTGTTATCTCATTGTGCCAGTTATCTCATGATGGGAAAGAGGCTCTCAATCTGTACCACATGACAATGGCCAAGTTGATATGGAGTAGTCTACACATTATTCCTGTCATGTTCTGTGTGTTTAGTCGTGATTGGTCAACACATTATTCCTGTCATGTTCTGTGTGTTTAGCCGTGATTGGTCAACACATTATTCCTGTCATGTTCTGTGTGTTTAGTCGTGATTGGTCAACACATTATTTCTGTCATGTTCTGTGTGTTTAGCCGTGATTGGTCAACACATTATTTCTGTCATGTTCTGTGTGTTTAGCCGTGATTGGTCAACACATTATTTCTGTCATGTTCTGTGTGTTTAGCCGTGATTGGTCAACACATTATTCCTGTCATGTTCTGTGTGTTTAGCCGTGATTGGTCAACACATTATTCCTGTCATGTTCTGTGTGTTTAGTCGTGATTGGTCAACACATTATTCCTGTCATGTTCTGTGTGTTTAGTTGTGATTGGTCAACACATTATTCCTGTCATGTTCTGTGTGTTTAGTCGTGATTGGTCAACACATTATTTCTGTCATGTTCTGTGTGTTTAGCCGTGATTGGTCAACACATTATTCCTGTCATGTTCTGTGTGTTTAGTCGTGATTGGTCAACACATTATTCCTGTCATGTTCTGTGTGTTTAGTCGTGATTGGTCAACACATTATTCCTGTCATGTTCTGTGTGTTTAGCCGTGATTGGTCAACACATTATTCCTGTCATTCTCTGTGTGTTTAGCCGTGATTGGTCAACACATTATTCCTGTCATGTTCTGTGTGTTTAGTCGTGATTGGTCAACACATTATTTCTGTCATGTTCTGTGTGTTTAGCCGTGATTGGTCAACACATTATTCCTGTCATGTTCTGTGTGGTTAGCCGTGATTGGTCAACACATTATTCCTGTCATGTTCTGTGTGTTTAGTCGTGATTGGTCAACACATTATTCCTGTCATGTTCTGTGTGTTTAGCCGTGATTGGTCAACACATTATTCCTGTCATGTTCTGTGTGTTTAGTCGTGATTGGTCAACACATTATTCCTGTCATGTTCTGTGTGTTTAGTCGTGATTGGTCAACACATTATTCCTGTCATGTTCTGTGTGTTTAGTCATGATTGGTCAACACATTATTCCTGTCATGTTCTGTGTGTTTAGCCATGATTGATCAACACATTATTTCTGTCATGTTCTGTGTGTTTAGTCGTGATTGGTCAACACATTATTCCTGTCATGTTCTGTGTGTTTAGCCGTGATTGGTCAACACATTTTTCTGTCATGTTCTGTGTGTTTAGCCGTGATTGGTCAACACATTATTTCTGTCATGTTCTGTGTGTTTAGTCGTGATTGGTCAACACATTATTCCTGTCATGTTCTGTGTGTTTAGTCGTAATTGGTCAACACATTATTCCTGTCATGTTCTGTGTGTTTAGTCGTGATTGGTCAACACATTATTCCTGTCATGTTCTGTGTGTTTAGTCGTGATTGGTCAACACATTATTCCTGTCATGCTCTGTGTGTTTAGCCGTGATTGGTCAACACATTATTCCTGTCATGTTCTGTGTGTTTAGCCGTGATTGGTCAACACATTATTCCTGTCATGTTCTGTGTGTTTAGTCGTGATTGGTCAACACATTATTCCTGTCATGTTCTGTGTGTTTAGCCGTGATTGGTCAACACATTATTCCTGTCATGTTCTGTGTGTTTAGCCGTGATTGGTCAACACATTATTCCTGTCATGTTCTGTGTGTTTAGCCGTGATTGGTCAACACATTATTCCTGTCATGTTCTGTGTGTTTAGTCGTGATTGGTCAACACATTATTCCTGTCATGTTCTGTGTGTTTAGTCGTGATTGGTCAACACATTATTTCTGTCATGTTCTGTGTGTTTAGCTGTGATTGGTCAACACATTATTTCTGTCATGTTCTGTGTGTTTAGTCGTGATTGGTCAACACATTATTCCTGTCATGTTCTGTGTGTTTGGCCGTGATTGGTCAACACATTATTCCTGTCATGTTCTGTGTGTTTGGCCGTGATTGGTCAACACATTATTCCTGTCATGTTCTGTGTGTTTAGCCGTGATTGGTCAACACATTATTCCTGTCATGTTCTGTGTGTTTAGTCGTGATTGGTCAACACATTATTCCTGTCATGTTCTGTGTGTTTAGCCGTGATTGGTCAACACATTATTCCTGTCATGCTCTGTGTGTTTAGTCGTGATTGGTCAACACATTATTCCTGTCATGTTCTGTGTGTTTAGCCGTGATTGGTCAACACATTATTCCTGTCATGTTCTGTGTGTTTAGCCGTGATTGGTCAACACATTATTCCTGTCATGTTCTGTGTGTTTAGTCGTGATTGGTCAACACATTATTCCTGTCATGTTCTGTGTGGTTAGCCGTAATTGGTCAACACATTATTCCTGTCATGTTCTGTGTGTATAGCCGTGATTGGTCAACACATTATTCCTGTCATGTTCTGTGTGTTTAGCCGTGATTGGTCAACACATTATTCCTGTCATGTTCTGTGTGTTTAGCCGTGATTGGTCAACACATTATTTCTGTCATGTTCTGTGTGTTTAGCTGTGATTGGTCAACACATTATTCCTGTCATGTTCTGTGTGTTTAGCCGTGATTGGTCAATACATTATTCCTGTCATGTTCTGTGTGTTTAGCCGTGATTGGTCAACACATTATTTCTGTCATGTTCTGTGTGTTTAGCCGTGATTGGTCAACACATTATTTCTGTCATGTACTGTGTGTTTAGCCGTGATTGGTCAACACATTATTCCTGTCATGTTCTGTGTGTTTAGTCGTGATTGGTCAACACATTATTCCTGTCATGTTCTGTGTGTTTAGTCGTGATTGGTCAACACATTATTCCTGTCATGTTCTGTGTGTTTAGTCGTGATTGGTCAACACATTATTCCTGTCATGTTCTGTGTGTTTAGTCGTGATTGGTCAACACATTATTCCTGTCATGTTCTGTGTGTTTAGTCGTGATTGGTCAACACATTATTCCTGTCATGTTCTGTGTGTTTAGCCGTGATTGGTCAACACATTATTTCTGTCATGTTCTGTGTGTTTAGTCGTGATTGGTCAACACATTATTCCTGTCATGTTCTGTGTGTTTAGCCGTGATTGGTCAACACATTTTTTCTGTCATGTTCTGTGTGTTTAGCCGTGATTGGTCAACACATTATTTCTGTCATGTTCTGTGTGTTTAGCTGTGATTGGTCAACACATTATTCCTGTCATTTTCTGTGTGTTTAGTCGTGATTGGTCAACACATTATTTCTGTCATGTTCTGTGTGTTTAGTCGTGATTGGTCAACACATTATTCCTGTCATGTTCTGTGTGTTTAGCCGTGATTGGTCAACACATTATTCCTGTCATGTTCTGTGTGTTTAGCCGTGATTGGTCAACACATTATTCCTGTCATGTTCTGTGTGTTTAGTCGTGATTGGTCAACAGAAATGGCCAGGGTTCAGGCTTGCCACCCTGGTGGTCTGGGCAGTTGTCCACAGTGGTGGCCAGAGTTTTTCTGCACTGACATTGTTCCAGTGGCAGATGGGTAGAGACTTATATTATTGAAAGGTAAAGGGTGGCCTTTTACTAGAATGGTTAATGTCCTAAACAGCAGAAATAGCCTGAAAATCTGCTTGCTGATCAGTTGTTCTTCTGAATGTATGTGAACTGGACAAACAGTAACGAAACTGGGGGATGTCTCTCTTGAGAGGAATGTTGTGGACAGAGAAGAAAACAAATGAATGAGTTAATGATAGCTGCAGTCATTACAAGATCACTCATAAAAACCATAAAGACAGCAAATTAAATTTACGGGAGGTGGCAACAGAAGAGAGTGTCTTCTTCTTCTTCTTTCGTTCGCTTGAAATATGTCTATATCTGCAATGTCGTCTCTTGCATGAATTGAACTGTTTTTTTTTCAGTTCACACAGTGGTCCATAGAGTTTATCTTCCACCGTCGTCTCTCTAGGCCAGAAGGTTTGCCTGGATATGTTATATTTTGGGCAGTCTTGGAGTATGTGCTCTGCTGTCTGCGACGCCAATCCACATGTGCACATGGCTGTTTCACCAATCTTGAATTTTGTATACATGTGGTTGCGTAATCTATTGTGTCCTGTTCTGAGGCGCAGAATAATGACTTGTTCTGGTCTGTCCATAATGTGGTAGTCATCTTGAGCAGGTTTTGGTGGCTTTCTGACTGATGTGATCATTCTTTTCTTTTGGTGGTATGTAACGGGCACATCAGGCTGTTCCTCTTTGGCTCCTTCCTTAGCCAATTGATCAGCTCTGTCGTTTCCGGGTACTCCACATTGGGATGGTATCCACTGTATGGTGACTTTATGCTGACTGCTAAGTTCAGAAAGTAGTGTCCTTAGAAGAGAGTGAATAGAGAAATTAGCCTTACGGTGAAAAAATAAAAAACTAGGCAAGGATGGAAGGCATAGAGAGATAGGTATATGAAAAGCTGAAATGGCTGGGCACTAAATATTAATATATGCAGCTTCAATTTCATGAACACATCGGATGACAGAGAAGAATGTACAGTCATGGTCTCTGATGTCTGCTCCAGATCTGGCACCTGAAGGAGAAAGATTGGTGATATATCACACCTCTAGAAGAACTCAATTGTCCAACACAAGGATTTAAAACTAATTCCAACCATACATGACTTTCTGGCACTCATTGATTTTATTTGTCTCTCTGTCACAGGGTGATGGACCAAAGCTGGTGCGTGAATTGTTCAGGGTAGCGGAGGAGCATGCCCCCTCCATTGTGTTCATCGATGAGATTGATGCGGTGGGCACCAAGCGGTAAGATGACTTTCTTTCTTTATGTCGCTTGTTTATATGTCCTTTCTTTGCGTCACTTGTTCGTGTTTTTGTGTGTGTGTGTGTGTGTGTGATTTCTTGTACATTATGTTAGCAGAGCTGTCACGTGAGTCCAATAATGCTATAATTGATAGGGTATGTTGATTTGCTACAGTGCTCTGGTTTAAACTGACCTGTTGCAGTATTTTATGTTATGCTGTCCTGCAATAATACTTTGTTATACTGTTCTGCTAAAATGCTTTGTGCTCTACTGTCCTGTTAGATACTTAGGAGTTGTGGTGGTGTAGTGGCTAGTGTACTTGCAGCCGAGAGAGTGGTCGGGTTCAATCGCCAACAGAGGCTCCACTATTATTTCCCCCGAGCTCAGCTCTGGGGCTGGGTCAGTCTTATCAAGATGGGTATCAGAGAATTGTTCGAATATTGGGGGGGGGGGGGGGGGGCTAGAATACGTGAAGGCCAAACACTTGACACCTCAGCCGCTATGCTACTTTCTTATATTATCTTGTTGTTGTATATATTTATATATATAAAAGTTAGTTGCATATCCTGTACAGGACGTTGCAGTCAGCACCAGCATTTGTTTGTTGTTGTGATCTCTTGACAAGTTTACATTCAGTGGTTTGCATTGCTTTCTGAACGGCTGCCACCCATACCATTTCATAAAAAACAACAACACAACGTGGCCTGCATCCAAATTGTGCACAGCTGTGTTTCGAATGTGGGGTCAAGGAGTGCATCCATAACTCTTTAGCCGTGGAGCTGGCACGCGCACACACACGCACACACAGACACTGTTCTGCTTTAATTAGTTTGTTCATCATCGGGGTCCATTGTGGACCTAACCTGGGTGAGTTTGTTCATCATCGGGGTCCATTGTGGACCTAACCTGGGTGAGTTTGTTCATCATCGGGGTCCATTGTGGACCTAACCTGGGTGAGTTTGTTCATCATCGGGGTCCATTGTGGACCTAACCTGGGTGTGTTTGTTCATCATTGGGGTCCATTGTGGACCTAACCTGGGTGTGTTTGTTCATCATCGGAGTCCATTGTGGACCTAACCTGGGTGTGTTTGTTCATCATCGGGGTCCATTGTGGACCTAACCTGGGTGAGTTTGTTCATCATCGGGGTCCATTGTGGACCTAACCTGGGTGAGTTTGTTCATCATCGGGGTCCATTGTGGACCTAACCTGGGTGTGTTTGTTCATCATCGGGGTCCATTGTGGACCTAACCTGGGTGTGTTTGTTCATCATCGGGGTCCATTGTGGACCTAACCTGGGTGAGTTTGTTCATCATCGGGGTCCATTGTGGACCTAACCTGGGTGAGTTTGTTCATCATCGGGGTCCATTGTGGACCTAACCTGGGTGTGGCCGTGTGTTTGACAGATTGTTTTCTCTTTTATGTGGTTTTCAATTGGAAGTAACTACACGAAGAATGAAATAAGGGAGACGGCCCGAGAGTGATTGCTCATTAATGTTGTTTTATCTGTGTGAACATTCTGTAGGTACGAGTCCAACTCTGGAGGGGAGAGGGAGATCCAGAGAACCATGCTGGAGCTGCTCAACCAGCTGGATGGCTTTGACTCCAGGGGAGATGTGAAGGTTAGTGTTTGACAATGGGGAGATGTGAAGGTTAGTGTTTGACAATGGGGAGATGTGAAGGTTAGTGTTTGACAACGGGGAGATGTGAAGGTTAGTGTTTGACTCCAGGGGAGATGTGAAGGTTAGTGTTTGACTCCAGGGGAGATGTGAAGGTTAGTGTTTGACTCCAGGGGAGATGTGAAGGTTAGTGTTTGACAATGGGGAGATGTGAAGGTTAGTGTTTGACAATGGGGAGATGTGAAGGTTAGTGTTTGACAACGGGGAAATGTGAAGGTTAGTGTTTGACTCCAGGGGAGATGTGAAGGTTAGTGTTTGACAACGGGGAGATGTGAAGGTTAGTGTTTGACAAAGGGGAGATGTGAAGGTTAGTGTTTCACAACGGGGAGATGTGAAGGTTAGTGTTTCACAACGGGGAGATGTGAAGGTTAGTGTTTCTTCTTCTTCTTCGTTCATCCGGAGTTTTTTTTCGGATGTGATTGCGTTGTGCCTGTTTACAGCAGAGTTGCGTTCTTGCGCCGTTAGGCCGACACATCCGACTTCTGCGGGCATTTGTTGACCGGGTTAACCTTCCCGGGGGTTTCTTAGGACGTTTGACTCTCACTGTTGTGGTGTTATCCCCCATCCCAGCTGGTCCATATAGAACAGCCAAAGATCCTGGTCAGCCCTCAAGGGAAGGCAGGGGCAGACCATGGGCATTCCCCGCCATCCAAGGAGGCTTCCATAATTGCAGAGCCGATACATAGCGCTCTGGTACTGGGCTCACCCAAGGAATCGTCACGTCCTGCACATGGCTGCTTAGCCTCACTTCCGTATATTGGGCCTTCCGTTCACCATAGGCTGTTCTTCCGGAAACCAGAAGTATGCAGTCTGCAGATGACATCCACACAGTGAGCTTTCGATTCGGACTTTCCATGTAATGGATTTGCTATCCAAGCAATATTCCATTTTGTGCCACTAGGACACTTTTCCACCTTTTATGAAGTCCACACAGTGGGCTTTAGATACGGACTTTCCACGTAATGGATTTGCTATCCAAGCAATATTCCATTTCATGCCACTAGGACACTTTTCCACCTTTTATGAAGTCCACACAGTGGGCTTTAGATACAGACTTTCCACGTAATGGATTTGCTATCCAAGCAATATTCCATTTCATGCCACTAGGACACTTTTCCACCTTTTATGAAGCCCACACAATGGGCTTTTGATTCGGACTTTCCACGTAATGGATTTGCTATCCAAGCAATATTCCATTTCGTGCCACTAGGACACTTTTCCACTTTTTATGAAGCCCACACAGCGAGCTTTCGATTTGGACTTTCCACATAATGGATTTGCTATCCAAGCAATATTCCATTTCATGCCTCTGGGTCTTCATGCACCTTTAAATGTCAACCTGTATGTAGTTAAAGTAAGCTGCGGTCAACTTGAGCTTGTTGATATCTCCATAGAGCTTGTCCTCAAATGAAGCAGGTGTGGGCCAAAATATCTTTCTCTGTTCTGCATACGTTGGGCAATCCTGCAGCAAATGTTTTGCTGTCATTTTTCCAGTTCTACAATTACATTCATCGGTATCTCCTATCTTTAGTTTATTGAACAAGTGGTATTTCAGCCTGTTATGTCCTGTGCGGAGTCTGAAGATTGCTACTTGTTCTCTTCGGTCGAGTTTGTAATATGCATCATCCTTCTGATGGCCTGGATGCTCAGATTCCCATTTGGTTCTATAAGTGCTTTTTATCAACCTCTTTGCCTCATTATAGGTTATGTCTATGTCAGGCTGTGGTAGTCGTCCGCCCTCTTTTGCCAGTCTGTCAGCCTCTTCGTTTCCAGGTATACTGCAATGTGATGGGATCCACTGTATTACAACTTTTTTGGATTTCTGGCATAGACCATGGAGTGCTGCTCTTAGGTCAGTTAGTTCTGTGCTGTTATTGCTCTTCAGTATTGAGACAGCTGACTTTGCATCTGTGAAGATAGCTATTTGCTTCTCTTTATTTTCCTCCATCAGGAGCATTTCTGCTGCAGTTTTCAAAGCCTCTACCTCCGCTTTGAAGTTACTTGAAAATTTTCCAGTTGCCATTGAATGTGTTTTTTTCACTCCATTTTTTAAATTTAGGAGAATTCCTCCTCCTCCATTCTCTATTGAATTTTTGGCTGATCCATCTGTATATGCATGGGTCCAATTCCTGCTTGGGTAATGTTCTTTTATGTAGTTTAGGGTTATTTCTCTTCTTTCAGTGTCATGCTGAGTGTTCTTTTTCTCAATACCAGGAATGTTTTCTATCATCTCAGGCAGTTGCTGCTGTCTCCAAGCTGGGAACTTGTGTGCATTGTGTATGGGCTTGACTGTTGATATGTTAAGTATAGGATCTGCCCTAATCCTTCGTTTTGCAGTTTCTACAAAGTTGCTACGCTTCAGTCTTCCCTTTCCAAAACCATTAAATCTGTTGTACATAGGGTGGTCTGTCAATCTTCTAAGTTTTTCTGCTTGTTGCTGGGCTCTGCTATCTCTTCTATCCTGCATTGGTTGTAAACAAGTGATCTTTTCTAGTTCATTAATAGGCGTTGTCTTCAGGCTTCCAGTTATGATTCGCATTCCTTGGTTTTGGACTCTACTTATTTTGTTAAAGTTTGACTTAGCTGCTGTTGCCCAAGCTGCAATGCCATATTCCAGTACTGGCCTCACCCGTCCAGTATATAACTTCTTGAGAACTTTCTCATCTGCTCCCCACGTTGTACCAGCAAGCTTTTTCATGATTGCCATTCTCTGCCTTGCTCTTGTTCGATTTTTCTCAACCTGTGTCTTCCATGTCAGGCGACGATCAAAGGTGACTCCTAGATAGTTTGGATTTTCTTCATGGCGCAATATTTTTCCATTCAATACCAGCTTAGGTTGCTGAGTTTTATTTGAGAGGGAGAACACTGTGCATGTTGTTTTCTCCTCACTTATCTTCACTAGCCATGATTTTGACCAGTCCTCTAGCGCTAATAAGGCTTGCTGTATTCTGCTGTTAGCTGTACTAATATATTCTTCAGATGTCCATATGGCTAGGTCATCTGCAAAGGAGGATGTGTGTACTCTGGCTGGAAAATTTTCTGTGATGTCATTTATATATGCTAGGAATAATGTTGGTGAAAGAACTCCTCCTTGGGGACACCTTGCTCCAGCAGCATCATTTTGCTTGTTTGTCCTTGTACTTTTGTCCTGGCAGTTCTGTTCTCAAGGTAGTGGCTGATCCATTTATACATTTTTCCACAAACATGCATGTGTTGCAGTTTTACTTTCAGTCCTTCCTTCCATACTTTATCAAATGCTTTTTCTAAATCTATCCAGACTGCTAGTGTGTGCTTTTTCTCTTGGAAGGCATCCTCTATTTCCTGAGCTATATAGGTTATTTGATCTTCAGTGGATCTGTATTTTCTGAATCCTGCTTGGTGTGGTGTTAAGAGTTTGTTTTCTTCCAGATGCCATGTTAGCCTGCCATTGATAATGCGTTCCATTAATTTTCCTACACAGCTAAGTAGACTGATAGGTCGATAGCCATTTGGTTCTTCCAGGTCTTTTCCTTTCTTTGGGACTGGTATTAGTATAGCTTCCTTCCATGCCTGTGGGACTATTCCTCTCTTCCAGCTGTTATTTAGGACTGCTAGTAGTTTCTTCTTTGCCTTGGTGCCTAGTCCTATTAGCATTTCATTTGTGATTCCATCCTTTCCTGGTGATTTCTTCTTTTTTAGGGTATTCATTGCCTGTTCCATTTCTTCCATTGTTAGATTTGCCATCATATATTCTGCTGCTGTCTCTGTATTTCTATGATGTATCTGTTTGTCTTTGATTGCTTTCTTCTGTTCGGTTGTAATATCAATGTGGTTTGCATTTGCATAGTGTTCCATTAGTGCATTTGCAGCCTTTTTGCCTGTAAGCAAGGCATTTCCTTGTTTAATTGTTATTTGTTTGTTTCTAGGTCCTTCATTGTTCATGGCTTTCACTAGTTTCCATAGTTTGTTTCCATCCCTGTCAAAATTCAGGTTTTCTGTTTTTTCCCTCCAACAATCTCTTGTTGTTTGATTTACTGTTCTTTTATATTTTGCTGAGATGGCTTTGAGAGAGATGTTTGCTTCAATTGTTTGTTCTCTCTCTGCTGTCTTCCTGGCATCTTCAACTTTGTCCTCCAAACTTTGTAGTTCTTCAGTCCAGTATGGTTTGTAATTTTTCCTCGCTCCTCTTGGAATGGACTCAGTGGCTGCCTGTATTATCGCTCTGTTTAGACTTTCCACCATTTGCTTTATGTTGCCATATCGTGTATTTATGTTTTCACAATATTTGTCTGTTAGTATGGCAAATCTGTCCCAATCTGCTCGTTTGTAATTCCAGCGGGGCAAGGGCTTTTGCTCCTGTGGAACATACTCCATATTCATTTCAAGCTTGATTGGTCTGTGGTCACTACCTGCTAATTGGTCCAGCACATGGCGATCGATTTTGTGGAGGATGTCTCCTGTGCAGAAAGCTAAGTCTGGAGTAGAAGTGGTAAGCCATCTTCTGGAGTAGAAGCTCGGTGTGTCATCCGCTTTGTTGAGTAGATGGAGATTTGAGTCTATTTCCCAGTCCTCCAATTCATCTCCTCTTTTGTCAGTATCTGGGTATCCCCATCTTTCTGAACGGCTATTAAAGTCTCCGACAATAATGCAGTTTGTGTCAGTTATTTTCATGTTTGAGAGTGTAAGGTCCTTATCTGCTGGGCTATACAGATTGTAGATTCTTATTTTCACGTCCTTTATCATTATATCAACACCTATAATTTCCGTTTGGTTGTTAGAGATCACAGATACTTCGCTGCAAGGTATTGTATTTCGTGTAAGTATTAGAACTCCTCCTTTGTGTCCTTCGCGGTCGAAACGTGTGGCCTGATATCCTCTGACTGAGAATTTGTGATTGGCGTTGAGGTGTGTCTCTTGAATGCATGCCACATCTATTCTATCTTTATGAAGACGCTGTGTTAGGGAGTCTTTCTTCTTGTAAACTCCTTCGGCATTCCACTGTAGTATGTTGAGTGTCCGGGGTATTTGGTCAATAGCTCTTAACCTACTCCTCTGTGCCTTGACTCCACAGCACAGGGGAAGGTGACCACCAGTAGTCATGGGTGGACCCCCTCGAGGCAGGGGGCCCGGCACTATCACCGCCTGATGGGACTTCACGGGATTAGCACCATATCGATTAATTTTGATTTGTGACATCATGAATTAAGTTACGTTGCACTGCTTTGTCAAGCCTGTGGCTCAGTACATCCGATTTCGACAAGCATTTATTCGGGATGCTTTCCCTAGCCTTTGACTGTCCCCAGTCTACCTACAAGGCAGCAGGTTTCACGTTGCACTGCTTTGTCAAGCCTGTGGCTCAGTACATCCGATTTCGACAAGCATGTATTTGGGGTGCTTTCCCTAGCCTTTGACTGTCCCCAGTCTACCTACAAGGCAGCAGGTTTGTGTGTCTCTTCGTCTGGTCGCTCTCCCTTGACCTGTCCGACATGGGTGACCCTACCAGTAGCTGTGCTACCGTCGGCATAGCTCTTGGGGTCATTGGGACGCACAAGCCCCTCTACCTCGTCACGGTGGACACACAGCAGAGGGGAAGGTTAGTGTTTGACAATGGGGAGATGTGAAGGTTAGTGTTTGACAATGGGGAGATGTGAAGGTTAGTGTTTGACAATGGGGAGATGTGAAGGTTAGTGTTTGACTCCAGGGAGATGTGAAGGTTAGTGTTTGACTCCAGGGGAGATGTGAAGGTTAGTGTTTGACTCCAGGGTAGATGTGAAGGTTAGTGTTTGACAATGGGGAGATGTGAAGGTTAGTGTTTGACAACGGGGAGATGTGAAGGTTAGTGTTCTCCAGGGGAGATGTGAAGGTTAGTGTTTGACAACGGGGAGATGTGAAGGTTAGTGTTTGACTCCAGGGGAGATGTGAAGGTTAGAGTTTGACAACGGGGAGATGTGAAGGTTAGAGTTTGACAACAGCAGTTTCATGAGCAGTCATTGCTTGCCTTCATCTTGTTTTATTTTTGCTCTTCTGCTTCAGTGAGCACCAGTCAATACATTTGTTTATATGCTGTTCATAGTGTAAGGGTAAGATCTATCCCAGTGGTTCTCAACCTTTCTTGGCCTGTGCCCCCTTCACCATATTTTCAGAACATCATTCCCCCCCCCCCCCCCCCCTTTCGTATCTCCTACCTAAAAAATTTAGCCCGTGGCGGCCCCCCCCCCCCCCCCCCCCCCCCCCCCCCCAACCATATTTTCAGAACATCATTCCCCCCTTTCGTATTTCCTACCTAAAAATCCTGCCCCCGTCCCAACACAGTGTACGTAATAATGGAAGCTAAATTTAATAGCACATACCAAAACAAGTCTAGAAGTCCACATAAAACATGATTTGTGGGTCTACTTACTTTATAAATTGATTTTTAGAAGGGTGAGACGGACAGAACCGTACAGTATGAAGGGGAAAACAATATCAAGTAACCGGTTCTTGTATTAATGCGATCTCACAGTGGAAAACTCTATGGACCACTGTGTGAACTGAAAAAGACAACATTGCAGATATAGACATATTTCAAGTGAACGAAAGAAGACGAAGAAAAGTGCAATCTTGAAATAATCTTAATTTCCCCCCCCCCCCCCCCCCCCCCCCCCCCCCCCCCCCTGGAAACCCTAAAATTCCCCCCTAGGGGGGGATTCTTCACCGGTTGAGAACCACTGATCTAGCCGTAATGAGCTACTTATAGTATCTGTAAACAGACAATCCCAAACAAGCGCTGTGTCTAGTCAGATATGGCTGTCCAAAGGCGCGGGCAGAATAGGGAGAAAGTAAACGAAGTGTAGTGTGTTTATTGTCCCTCTGGAATAAAAGAGGGAAGTCTAAACAGTTTGTACTGTGCTTCTGCACCTGAGAATTGACCAGGAAAGACTTCTGCTTTTCATTTGCTTGGATTTGGCCTGTGCCTGCAAATGTTTACTGTATGGGCTACATCTTCTGGAGATTTAGCGGGGAATGGAAGGGCTAAACATGGGGTAGTGGGTTTATGTACCTGGCAGCATAACAGCAAAGTGTCAGCGACATGTAATGTTCTTCTATATCTCATAGCATAACAGCAAAGTGTAAGTGACATGTAATGTTCTTCTATACATCATAGTATAACAGCACAGTGTGAGCAAGATGTAATGTTCTTCTATACCTCATAGTATAACAGCACAGTGTAAGTGACATGTAATGTTCTTCTATACATCATAGTATAACAGCACAGTGTAAGCAAGATGTAATGTGTTTCTACACCTCATAGTATAACAGCACAGTGTAAGCAAGATGTAATGTGTTTCTACACCTTAGAAATTGTTTCTTGTATTCCTCAGGTTGTCATGGCAACAAACAGAATTGAAACCTTGGACCCAGCCTTGATCAGGCCCGGCCGCATAGATAGAAAAATCGAGTTCCCTCTCCCTGACGAGAAAACTAAACGCCGCATCTTCACCATCCACACCAGTCGCATGACACTGTCTACGGATGTCAATATTGAAGACTATGTGATGTCCAAGGATGATCTGTCTGGTGCCGACATCAAGGTACTTTCTTGTTTGTCTGTCACAGGAGATATCAGTTCATTTAATCAGAGAAAGTCTTTGCTAATTGTTGCATTCATCACTTTATTGTTTTTTCCAGTAGGGGTATCGGAATACTAGACCATCATTTGGATCAAGTCTACTTCGTATAAAACCTTCCAGTGTTCTTGTTCTCTGGTGTATGCCCTTATCATCTATTTCTCTCTTCTCTTAGTGTGTCTTCTAACATCTTGGTGTGTCTTCTTCCTTTTTTTGTTTTGTTTGTTTGTTGCATATCCTATTTACAGGACATTGCAGTCAACACCAGCATTTTTCAGCTGCTGTTGATGTCTTGGCAAGTTTTACGTTCAGTAGTTTGCCATTGCTTTCTGAACGACCAGCTCACATACCTTTCAGTAAGAAACCAATGCGGCGCTATCCACTGCCAAATCTCGCGCAGCTGTGTTTCATATGTCGGTATACGGGATTACGAACAGCATCCTTAATCCCTTAGCCAGGGAGACCAGCATCTTCTTCCTACTGAATGAATATTAACTAAATGACTATTTCTGAATCCATGACATTTATTAACTTTAGTCATTTCTCACAGTAATCCCCTGTTTGGCCATTGTAGTTTTCTTGTACATCTACACTTCTGTCATTTTCTTGTCCCTACTTGATTTGGAAGCCAGTGTCATTCCACTCTGTAGTCATGGCAGAGGACTCCTCCTCCCCCCCCCCCCCCCCCTCTTGTGAATCATGAATTTCTACTTTTGTCTGTCAGTGTGCCATTGAACTTTGATTTCTGTCTTTTTAGTGTGTTCTCTAACATCTACTTGTGTCTGTTGTCTATTGCCCTCTAACATCTACTTGTATCTGTCTAGTGTTTCCTCTAACATCTACTTGTATCTGTCTAGTGTTTCCTCTAACATCTACTTGTATCTGTCTAGTGTTTCCTCTAACATCTACTTTTGTCTGTTGTCTATTGTCCTCTAACATCTACTTTTGTCTGGTGTCTATTGTCCTCTAACATCTACTTGTGTCTGTTGTCTATTGCCCTCTAACATCTACTTTTGTCTGTTGTCTATTGCCCTCTAACATCTACTTGTATCTGTCTAGTGTTTCCTCTAACATCTACTTTTGTCTGTTGTCTATTGCCCTCTAACATCTACTTGTATCTGTCTAGTGTTTCCTCTAACATCTACTTTTGTCTGTTGTCTATTGCCCTCTAACATCTACTTTTGTCTATTGTCCTCTAACATCTACTTTTGTCTGTTGTCTATTGTCCTCTAACATCTACTTTTGTCTGTTGTATATTGTCCTCTAACATCTACTTTTGTCTGTTGTCTATTGCCCTCTAACATCTACTTGTGTCTGTTGTCTATTGTCCTCTAACATCTACTTGTATCTGTCTAGTGTTTCCTCTAACATCTACTTTTGTCTGTTGTCTATTGCCCTCTAACATCTACTTGTATCTGTCTAGTGTTTCCTCTAACATCTACTTGTATCTGTCTAGTGTTTCCTCTAACATCTACTTTTGTCTGTTGTCCATTGCCCTCTAACATCTACTTGTATCTATCTAGTGTTTCCTCTAACATCTACTTTTGTCTGTTGTCTATTGCCCTCTAACATCTTTTTGTCTGTTGTCTATTGTCCTCTAACATCTACTTGTATCTGTCTAGTGTTTCCTCTAACATCTACTTGTATCTGTCTAGTGTTTCCTCTAACATCTACTTCTGTCTGTTGTCTATTGCCCTCTAACATCTACTTGTATCTGTCTAGTGTTTCCTCTAACATCTACTTTTGTCTGTTGTCCATTGCCCTCTAACATCTACTTGTATCTATCTAGTGTTTCCTCTAACATCTACTTTTGTCTGTTGTCTATAGCCCTCTAACATCTACTTGTATCTGTCTAGTGTTTCCTCTATCATCTACTTTTGTCTGTTGTCTATTGTCCTCTAACATCTACTTTTGTCTGTTGTCTATTGCCCTCTAACATCTACTGTTGTCTATTGTCCTCTAACATCTACTTGTATCTGTCTAGTGTTTCTTCTAACATCTACTTTTGTCTGTTGTCTATTGCCCTCTAACATCTACTTGTGTCTGTTGTCTATTGCCCTCTAACATCTACTTGTATCTGTCTAGTGTTTCCTCTAACATCTACTTTTGTCTGTTGTCTATTGCCCTCTAACATCTACTTGTATCTGTCTAGTGTTTCCTCTAGCATCTACTGTTGTCTATTGTCCTCTAACATCTACTTTTGTCTGTTGTCTATTGTCCTCTAACATCTACTTGTGTCTGTTGTCTATTGTCCTCTAACATCTACTTGTGTCTGTCTAGTGTTTCCTCTAACATCTACTTGTGTCTGTTGTCTATTGTCCTCTAACATCTACTTGTGTCTGTCTAGTGTTTCCTCTAACATCTACTTGTGCTGTTGTCTATTGCCTTCTAACATCTACTTGTGTCTGTCTAGTGTTTCCTCTAACATCTACTTGTATCTGTCTAGTGTTTCCTCTATCATCTACTTTTGTCTGTTGTCTATTGTCCTCTAACATCTACTTTTGTCTGGTGTCTATTGTCCTCTAACATCTACTTGTGTCTGTTGTCTATTGCCCTCTAACATCTACTTTTGTCTGTTGTCTATTGCCCTCTAACATCTACTTGTATCTGTCTAGTGTTTCCTCTAACATCTACTTTTGTCTGTTGTCTATTGCCCTCTAACATCTACTTTTGTCTATTGTCCTCTAACATCTACTTTTGTCTGTTGTCTATTGTCTTCTAACATCTACTTTTGTCTGTTGTATATTGTCCTCTAACATCTACTTTTGTCTGTTGTCTATTGCCCTCTAACATCTACTTGTGTCTGTTGTCAATTGTCCTCTAACATCTACTTGTATCTGTCTAGTGTTTCCTCTAACATCTACTTTTGTCTGTTGTCTATTGCCCTCTAACATCTACTTGTATCTGTCTAGTGTTTCCTCTAACATCTACTTGTATCTGTCTAGTGTTTCCTCTAACATCTACTTCTGTCTGTTGTCTATTGCCCTCTAACATCTACTTGTATCTGTCTAGTGTTTCCTCTAACATCTACTTTTGTCTGTTGTCCATTGCCCTCTAACATCTACTTGTATCTATCTAGTGTTTCCTCTAACATCTACTTTTGTCTGTTGTCTATTGCCCTCTAACATCTTTTTGTCTGTTGTCTATTGTCCTCTAACATCTACTTGTATCTGTCTAGTGTTTCCTCTAACATCTACTTGTATCTGTCTAGTGTTTCCTCTAACATCTACTTCTGTCTGTTGTCTATTGCCCTCTAACATCTACTTGTATCTGTCTAGTGTTTCCTCTAACATCTACTTTTGTCTGTTGTCCATTGCCCTCTAACATCTACTTGTATCTATCTAGTGTTTCCTCTAACATCTACTCTTGTCTGTTGTCTATAGCCCTCTAACATCTACTTGTATCTGTCTAGTGTTTCCTCTATCATCTACTTTTGTCTGTTGTCTATTGTCCTCTATCATCTACTTTTGTCTGTTGTCTATTGCCCTCTAACATCTACTGTTGTCTATTGTCCTCTAACATCTACTTGTATCTGTCTAGTGTTTCTTCTAACATCTACTTTTGTCTGTTGTCTATTGCCCTCTAACATCTACTTGTGTCTGTTGTCTATTGCCCTCTAACATCTACTTGTATCTGTCTAGTGTTTCCTCTAACATCTACTTTTGTCTGTTGTCTATTGCCCTCTAACATCTACTTGTATCTGTCTAGTGTTTCCTCTAGCATCTACTGTTGTCTATTGTCCTCTAACATCTACTTTTGTCTATTGTCCTCTAACATCTACTTGTGTCTGTTGTCTATTGTCCTCTAACATCTACTTGTGTCTGTTGTCTATTGTCCTCTAACATCTACTTGTATCCGTCTAGTGTTTCCTCTAACATCTACTTTTGTCTGTTGTCTATTGCCCTCTAACATCTACTTGTATCTGTCTAGTGTTTCCTCTAACATCTACTTTTGTCTATTGTCTATTGCCCTCTAACATCTACTTGTATCTGTCTAGTGTTTCCTCTAACATCTACTTGTGTCTGTTGTCTATTGCCCTCTAACAACTACTTATGTCTGTTGTCTATTGTCCTCTAACATCTACTTGTGTCTGTTGTCTATTGCCCTCTAACATCTACTTGTATCCGTCTAGTGTTTCCTCTAACATCTACTTTTGTCTGTTGTCTATTGCCCTCTAACATCTACTTTTGTCTGTTGTCTATTGCCCTCTAACATCTACTTGTGTCTGTCTAGTGTTTCCTCTAACATCTACTTTTGTTGTTTGTCACCCATGTGTTTCCGGGGCCCATACGGAGGAGCAAAGAATAGTAACACTGTTGCCTACCATGCACGTCGTAAGAGGCGACTAAGGAGGCTATGGTTCTGTCACCCTGCTACTGAGTGAGTGCGTGGCTGCGACACTGAGCTGTGAATTTCGCTTTTGCATCTGTCCACGGTTTTTCACGTGAACTGCATGTTCGGAACAGTGACGGCCGGCTGTTGCTGGATTGACTGGTTTGCCTTTTCGGTTCACGAGTGCATTTTTCAGGAGACTCCTGGGAGTCGTCGCTGTAGCTATAGAGTTCGTGCTTTGTGCGGCGCTTTCGGTGGGTTGCCCTGCGGAAAGAGACCGAGCCATATGGGATAAAACCTGGGTCAATGAAGTCTTTCTGGTGACTGCCGTTTTCATCGCCGATGAACTGTATTTTTCATGGAGGACTTTTGTGTTGGCATTCTGGCGGCGGCATTATGCACAGAGTACCTATGCGGGCTGTTGGCTTGCCGATACTCCTGTCTGTTCCATTGTTCACATGGGGCAGTGAGGAGCATTTTGTGATATTCACTGGCACAGGAACGGAGCAATATGGGGACGACCCGTTGCCGTGAAGTTGGAACCGCGACTAACTAACTAACATCTACTGTTGTCTATTGTCCTCTAACATCTACTTTTGTCTGTTGTCTATTGTCCTCTAACATCTACTTTTGTCTGCTGTCTTGTCTTGAACTTTCTGTACACACATTAAGTTTTTGTGTACAAAAGATTAGTTTTGCTAGACTTTTCTACTTCCTATTTAAGCATTGGTTTTGTGTTGTTAGTCAGTGTCCTTCGGTAATTTTTGTTATTGTGGTTTCATGTTGCTAGCTAACGTCCTGCAGTGATCTTTGTTGTTGTGGTTTCATGTTGCTAGCTAACGTCCTGCAGTGATCTTTGTTGTTGTTTCCCAGGCTATCTGCACAGAGGCCGGCCTCCTAGCACTGCGAGAACGGCGGATGAAGGTCATGAATGAGGATTTCAAGAAGGCCAAGGAAAATGTTCTGTATCGCAAGAATGAAGGTACTCCCGAGGGGCTGTATCTTTAATTGTCTGCGCTTGAAATTGATTGATTGTCTTGTTCTTAATTTGTATATTCTTCATCTTTAGATTGGCTAATTAAACAAGCCAGATATTTGTTGACATCTTGTTCTCATCACATTGGTTATGTCCATCAATATACCAAATAGCTTGAATCGTGTTTTTCTTTTTTGTTTTGAAATAAAAATTGCCGGCCTAATCAAGTGTTTGAGTCATCGACAGTTTTGCGCATCTGTATCCAGATTGTTCTCTCTGTGGAAGCGAAAATAAGAGTTATTGGTGGGGTATTTGTTAGTTGTCTGCCTTGTTTGTGACTGTGACAAGACCGCCGGGGCTTGGACTGGTTTGCCACGATAGATACTATCCCCTGCCTTTGCTCCAACCACCTCGATAGCACTCTACATCTACCAGGCCCCACACAAGCCGGGACAGCTTCACCTCCCCTCCCTCACCTAGGGTTCCAAACCCCAAGGGGGCTCGGACCAGACACCAGTCATATAACTGCACAAAGTCATAGCTAAGAGAACAAAAATTTAATTCTGAACTAAGTCAACCACAACACAGAGAAGGATGGCTGAAAGCCAGACTAGAAGAACTATGTACAAGATCAGAGATGCCGATGAGAATTCTTCATCATGGAGGCGGACGATAGCTCGTGCGGTTGTCCAGTCGTGGTAGCGACTCACCCAGGCTCCTCCAGTGGACTGGAACTCCAAGGTCTGCTGCCTCTCCAAAGTTCCCTCTTCACATAGAGAACCAATCACGGGCTGATCAAGCGCAGTACCACTGCCTGACGGACACTGCACCAATGACCAAGGATCCTTCTTGGCTATTGTACTAGTTCACTCGTCACACTCCTGATGAAGGCTGGGCCGACCCTAGCATATTAGCGGTCTCCCACTTGCAGGAAAAGTACTTGTAGCACCGTATCAAAATACACAAGAGCTTGGTCACTCTTCTATCTCATAAGTGACCCACACATTGATATGTCACCTACACAATGAGCGGTTGCCCCACATGAACACACACTGTCACTGGCAAAGTCTATCTGGTGACTAAACACTTCACCTTATTTCCATGTCCTTGGACAAATAGATCTTCACACAGTCTCATGTAACTACCCTGATCAAATGGGTATAAATCACAACCTATCATACACTGTCAACAGTTCACCACCTTGGACTGAGGTAGCTCACTACCTTAACAAACATGTCCCTCTGGTGTTCCCACCAATGATGTAATCAATGTCTTAGGTCACTGGACCACATGTTGGCTTCATAAAGGTAACCACTGTAGAAACACTATTTAGCATCAACTTATACATGGTGTCCCATAACCCAGCCGGGCCAGAAGCATATAACACAGGCCATGGTGACTTGGTAACACTGATCACTCTGTTCAACTTGAAAGTTCTTGACCTTGCAATCACCAAGGTTTACACTGAGGTTGAATGTCACCAGTGCTTCACTGGCCTGAATCACCAGACGTTTCAGTGTTGGATCCTCTCAGGATCGGATGACACTCGTCGGACTCTTGACGTAGGTCCTAACCTAGACCTACCGACATATTCAGCACTCAGCTCCTTCCAACATTGATCTCGCAGAATCAGACGACCACTCCCAGTATGGCCTCAATCAACTTCTGGATAGGCACTGGAATGAGTGGGCCCATAGAGCTCATGGTGAAGCTCTTGAATCTTCTTCTGTATAGCAATAACAGATCCTGAAACACGGAGAGGTTGGTGTGAGTACTCAACTACAACAAAGACTACCAGCATCTCCACCCTGTCACCTGCCTCTCAGACATTCCTCATGTCTACCAACATGAGTATGAAATCATCACATCATAGATCTACTTAGTCACTATAATATATAGGCATAATGATGGTAGAAAAGCAATAGCACACCTGTTCCGTCAAGTAACACTTTTGGGCTACCAATAACCCCTAGCACCAGAGTCGACTGTATGACTCTGTCAAGCATCCTTCGCCTGGTGCCAGTCCAATCCTGTTTCACCTTCCATCATCAATCAACATATACACCTACTTTCCTTTCAGTGTAGTGATTACTGTATCGAGAAGGTGTCCAGCCGGACATCTCCTTCCTGACATACTCATCAATTCATCAATCCCTTAACCCATGGACTGATCAATTACACACATTAATAACTATATGACCATAATGAATTATGCTCCTGATAATTCATGGCTATAGCATTAACCAAGGAGAACTCATGAATTGTTACACTTAAATAACAAACTCATTTCACAGCCATAGTGTCAGTTCTGGGATCCCTGCCCCAGATCCTGAGTTGCCCTTTTATTCACTGACTATCTTCCAGGTCAGTCATACCTGTGCCGGTCGAGCACAGCTGTGGTGGCCATCCACCATTACACTTTCCCACAGCTACTGTGGGTCCTGTGTACCTTGTCCCGTGACGACTTAAGTCACGTTATCCAATGTAGCAAACCTCCAGACTCCACTACCAAACTCTGGCTCCACCTTTTTTGGGAGGGTTATTCCCGTCATATACTACTACTTCCCGGCAGTACTCCAAGTACTCCATGAACTGAGTCAGGGTTCCAGAAGAGTAGAATATAAGAGACAGAAACGGATAGGTTCAAACCTCGATCTATCTAGACACCACGGCCTCGAATTACGGAGTGCCGCCTCACCCTCGATCGGGTATGTTCGCTCATCAAATACGTTCGATCTCCTTGGGTCGGACCCTTAACCTATCGGGTTGCGCGTACCTGCCTACCTCCCAGTTAGCTGCCTAGATAAACGTACGATGGAACACGCACGGTCATTCTAGTGGACGGACATGACAACAAGCAGTAATGTTTCCCTATTATCTTCCATTCTTTCTATATGCCCCAGCCATTGTAGTCTATTAGCCTTCATGATACCAGTGATTAGCGGGGACTTAAACAAATCATAAATGCAGTAACAATAGTATCATGAATACTTCTTATCAACTGTTATCCTACCGATGCAACACCATTCGGCTTACGCGGAATAACACTGCTATCTGCACACATCAAATACACCACGGCTGATCTCACCTTGAGTCCTCGGAAAATCACCACCACTGATAGCACAATTACGTCACGAAGCACATTACACATCTCTAATAATAATAAGCTCTACCTTATCATTATTTACAGCGTCTAGCAGATTGATGTAATGACTGACAAACTTTCGTCTTGCCTGCGTAATTAATAAACCAAACACGTAACTGCTACCCACTTTGTAAAGCACATCGTTCGGCCTATTTATATACACACCACTCGCTGTGGAATACGGCTTGCTCCGTCAGGTAACACATCACATCGCTGATCGATAAAGGCTACTTAATTATGTAGACAGCCAGCTGTAACGTGTAACGCTACGCGATGACGCATTTCGACGGCAATAGATTCGTTCGGGGAGGTCGGCCCGGTATACAGACAACAGTTAAACAATCGATAAGTATTCAACTAACCTGTGATTGAACAATCACCAACTTGACTGCAGATGTCCGCTCTGGCCCGCGAATATTGACATCTCCTTTACAGCAGCCTGTTGGCTGTGATCTGCCCACGCTGAGGTTCGGCTGGCGACTGACTAACGACTTTCTCAGTCCGCCTCACCTCGCCTACACGGGCCGCGTGACTCTCATGACTCATGAAGAAAACCAGAGTCACGATAAGTTCCATCAACCCGTGCTGCATGAAGCACGCGTGAACTTAGAGATCTCTCCCACGTACGCACTTGAGGGAACATTCTAGATCTTTCTATAAATAACTAGAATAGCTCCGCCCAGCACTACTTTTTTCAGGGAAATCCCCTATTAATTGATATTAATTTCAAGGGAGACCAACGCATCGCTCTCCCTTCAAAGGGATATTATGCAGAGCTCTACCGTTCTGAGGCGTTTCGTCACAGTGACTGTATGTGAAGACTTGTCTTTTCATTTCAGTATTTGTGGCACAGTAATGTGGTTTTGAACATGGCACTTCTGCAGCCAGGATGGCTATATTTATGTGGCAGCGGGTGTTTTGTGTCATTGTCTGTAATTATTTCTGCATTTTGAATGTATTTAGAAGATTCAAGCCCAAATGAGTGATCTCAATGTTATGAATGAGGCTGGGACACAAACAAAACTTATCACACATGTAAGAAACAGCAGCCATCATTTTTTTTAGCCACATGAGAAAACAAAACTAGAAAGTTTATTGCGACACCATGCAAGATTTTTAGATACATGAGAAAACAAAACTAGAAAGTTTATTGCGACACCATGCAAGATTTTTAGATACATGAGAAAACAAAACTAGAAAGTTTATTGCGACACCATGCAAGATTTTTAGATACATGAGAAAACAAAACTAGAAAGTTTATTGCGACACCATGCAAGATTTTTAGATACATGAGAAAACAAAACTAGAAAGTTTATTGCGACACCATGCAAGATTTTTAGATACATGAGAAAACAAAACTAGAAAGTTTATTGCGACACCATGCAAGATTGTTAGATACATGAGAAAACAAAACTAGAAAGTTTATTGCGACACCATGCAAGATTGTTAGATACATGAGAAAACAAAACTAGAAAGTTTATTGCGACACCATGCAAGATTGTTAGATACATGAGAAAACAAAACTAGAAAGTTTATTGCGACACCATGCAAGATTGTTAGATACATGAGAAAACAAAACTAGAAAGTTTATTGCAACACCATGCAAGATTGTTAGATACATGAGAAAACAAAACTAGAAAGTTTATTGCGACACCATGCAAGATTGTTAGATACATGAGAAAACAAAACTAGAAAGTTTATTGCGACACCATGCAAGATTTTTAGATACATGAGAAAACAAAACTAGAAAGTTTATTGCAACACCATGCAAGATTGTTAGATACATGAGAAAACAAAACTAGAAAGTTTATTGCGACACCATGCAAGATTGTTAGATACATGAGAAAACAAAACTAGGAAGTTTATTGCGACACCATGCAAGATTGTTAGATACATGAGAAAACAAAAACTAGGAAAGTTTATTGCGACACCATGCAAGATTGTTAGATACATGAGAAAACAAAAACTAGAAAGTTTATTGCGACACCATGCAAGATTGTTAGATACATGAGAAAACAAAACTAGAAAGTTTATTGCGACACCATGCAAGATTTTTAGATACATGAGAAAACAAAACTAGAAAGTTTATTGCGACACCATGCAAGATTTTTAGATACATGAGAAAACAAAACTAGAAAGTTTATTGCGACACCATGCAAGATTGTTAGATACATGAGAAAACAAAACTAGAAAGTTTATTGCGAACACCATGCAAGATTGTTAGATACATGAGAAAACAAAACTAGAAAGTTTATTGCGACACCATGCAAGATTGTTAGATACATGAGAAAACAAAACTAGAAAGTTTATTGCGACACCATGCAAGATTGTTAGATACATGAGAAAACAAAACTAGAAAGTTTATTGCGACACCATGCAAGATTGTTAGATACATGAGAAAACAAAACTAGAAAGTTTATTGCGACACCATGCAAGATTGTTAGATACATGAGAAAACAAAACTAGAAAGTTTATTGCGACACCATGCAAGATTTTTAGATACATGAGAAAACAAAACTAGAAAGTTTATTGCGACACCATGCAAGATTTTTAGATACATAAGAAAACAAAACTAGAAAGTTTATTGCGACACCATGCAAGATTGTTAGATACATGAGAAAACAAAACTAGAAAGTTTATTGCGACACCATGCAAGATTTTTAGATACATGAGAAAACAAAACTAGAAAGTTTATTGCGACACCATGCAAGATTTTTAGATACATGAGAAAACAAAACTAGAAAGTTTATTGCGACACCATGCAAGATTTTTAGATACATGAGAAAACAAAACTAGAAAGTTTATTGCGACACCATGCAAGATTTTTAGATACATGAGAAAACAAAACTAGAAAGTTTATTGCGACACCATGCAAGATTGTTAGATACATGAGAAAACAAAACTAGAAAGTTTATTGCGACACCATGCAAGATTGTTAGATACATGAGAAAACAAAACTAGAAAGTTTATTGCGACACCATGCAAGATTGTTAGATACATGAGAAAACAAAACTAGAAAGTTTATTGCGACACCATGCAAGATTGTTAGATACATGAGAAAACAAAACTAGAAAGTTTATTGCGACACCATGCAAGATTGTTAGATACATGAGAAAACAAAACTAGAAAGTTTATTGCGACACCATGCAAGATTGTTAGATACATGAGAAAACAAAACTAGAAAGTTTATTGCGACACCATGCAAGATCTTTAGATACATGAGAAAACAAAACTAGAAAGTTTATTGCGACACCATGCAAGATTTTTAGATACATGAGAAAACAAAACTAGAAAGTTTATTGCGACACCATGCAAGATTTTTAGATACATGAGAAAACAAAACTAGAAAGTTTATTGCGACACCATGCAAGATTTTTAGATACATGAGAAACAAAACTAGAAAGTTTATTGCGACACCATGCAAGATTTTTAGATACATGAGAAAACAAAACTAGAAAGTTTATTGCGACACCATGCAAGATTGTTAGATACATGAGAAAACAAAACTAGAAAGTTTATTGCGACACCATGCAAGATTTTTAGATACATGAGAAAACAAAACTAGAAAGTTTATTGCGACACCATGCAAGATTTTTAGATACATGAGAAAACAAAACTAGAAAGTTTATTGCGACACCATGCAAGATTGTTAGATACATGAGAAACAAAACTAGAAAGTTTATTGCGACACCATGCAAGATTGTTAGATACATGAGAAACAAAACTAGAAAGTTTATTGCGACACCATGCAAGATTGTTAGATACATGAGAAAACAAAACTAGAAAGTTTATTGCGACACCATGCAAGATTGTTAGATACATGAGAAAACAAAACTAGAAAGTTTATTGCGACACCATGCAAGATTGTTAGATACATAAGAAAACAAAACTAGAAAGTTTATTGCGACACCATGCAAGATTGTTAGATACATAAGAAAACAAAACTAGAAAGTTTATTGCGACACCATGCAAGATTGTTAGATACATGAGAAAACAAAACTAGAAAGTTTATTGCGACACCATGCAAGATTTTTAGATACATGAGAAAACAAAACTAGAAAGTTTATTGCAACACCATGCAAGATTTTTAGATACATGAGAAAACAAAACTAGAAAGTTTATTGCAACACCATGCAAGATTGTTAGATAGAGGAAGACAGCAAAACAAAATTCTGGACAGTCTAGTTTCATGTAATTCTGGACAGTCTAGTTTCATGTAATTCTGGACAGTCTAGTTTCATGTCAAGGATGCATGTTGTCGCACAATTTGATACTTGCTGTTGAAGATCACAGGATGTGGGAAAGTGTTGATAGTCCACCTCAGTCCACAAAGCTGTTGGAGATCACAGGATGTGGGAAAGTGTTGATAGTCCACCTCAGTCCACAAAGCTGTTGGAGATCACAGGATGTGGGAAAGTGTTGATAGTCCACCTCAGTCCACAAAGCTGTTGGAGATCACAGGATGTGGGAAAGTGTTGATAGTCCACCTCAGTCCACAAAAGCTGTTGGAGATCACAGGATGTGGAAAGTGTTGATAGTCCACCTCAGTCCACAAAGCTGTTGGAGATCACAGGATGTTGGAAAGTGTTGATAGTCCACCTCAGTCCACAAAGCTGTTGGAGATCACAGGATGTGGGAATGTGTTGATAGTCCACCTCAGTCCACAAAGCTGTTGGAGATCACAGGATGTGGGAAAGTGTTGATAGTCCACCTCAGTCCACAAAGCTGTTGGAGATCACAGGATGTGGGAAAGTGTTGATAGTCCACCTCAGTCCACAAAGCTGTTGGAGATCACAGGATGTGGGAAACTGTTGATAGTCCACCTCAGTCCACAAAGCTGTTGGAGATCACAGGATGTTGGAAAGTGTTGATAGTCCACCTCAGTCCACAAAGCTGTTGGAGATCACAAGATGTGGGGAAGTGTTGACAGTCTACCTCAGTCCACAAAGCATTTAATGATACTTGCTGTTGGCGATCACAGGATGCTGGAAAGTGTTGACTGTTCCCCTCAGTCTACAAAGCATTTGATGAAGGTGACTATAGTGCATTCACATTTGTTTACCTCCATATACAAATCCATATCTCAGTAACCAACTGAGGGAAAATGATGAGATTTAGCATATAACCTTATCATCATATCCACCCAACAAAAAA
This sequence comes from Cepaea nemoralis, assembly GCA_014155875.1. Classification (NCBI taxonomy): domain Eukaryota; kingdom Metazoa; phylum Mollusca; class Gastropoda; order Stylommatophora; family Helicidae; genus Cepaea; species Cepaea nemoralis. The sequence continues at coordinate 223,140 of JACEFZ010005400.1, forward strand.
ATTTTTGTTCTGGAGATTGTACAGCAGATTTCAATGTTTATGCTGTTTATAATTTACGCATCAGAGATTAAGTCCATAATTTTAAATGTATTACACCGTCAGCCAGAAAATCAGCATTCAATGTTGAATATTCTCCATGGTTCATGGGATTGGCCTTATGGCAAACCCTGCGTTGTTTAAACTGGGGGTGTTCAGGGGTGTCGTCAACATGTGGATTCTTTCATGACACCTGATTTTTTTTTTTTTTTTTTTTTTAGATCTTACCACTTATCGCTAACATTGAAATGTGTGAATATTATTCAATGGGATTGAATGTGAAATTTTGTACACTTCAAAGCATTGCTATGAAGTTGTACACATATTTTTGTCAAGAAGCTGATTGCAGGAAACTGTTTTATAATATTACAAATTCCGAAAAATGAACAGTGCATGCATTGGGTTTGAGTAAATGGTCATTTCATCAATGGGTGCAAGAATCTGGAATTAAATCACCACGCAATAACCAAACGGTAGGTAGAAAGGTTATTGTAGACAGCATTGACAAGGATGTCATAAGGCGAGCTATTATAAAAATGCTTTTAAAAAGTCGCTTAAAAGTCGACTTCATTGCACCAGGTTCTTCTTCTTCGTTCATCCGGATTTTTTTTCGGATGTGAGTGCGTTGTGCCTGTTTACAGCAGAGCTGCGTTCTTGCGCCGTTAGGCCGACACATCTAACTTCTGCGGGCATTTGTTGACCGGGTTAACCTTCCCGGGTACCGGGTTCTATCCCATATGTCTCAGTCTCTTTCCGCAGCGCGGAAAGCGTCGCACAAAGCACGAACTCCGCAGCTCTAGCGATGACCCACAGGAGACTCTGAAAAATTTAACTCATGAACCGAAGGACGCAGCCTGGAATCGAACCCACAACCTTTAGAGCCCGAATCAAAAGGTTTGGCCACTTCACCGCGGAGACTCCTAAAATTATAAACAATTTTGGATTTTATATCCAGGATTATCCAGCATTATAAAAATGCTGGATCCAAAAAAACAGTGACCGTAAGAAAACTTAGGATTTGGTTGAGAAAACAGTTGAGTTAAGAACCGACATCACTGCACTCGGGACATTCCCATAAGTGCTCAGTCCCCTCGTTCAACATCCAGCGAAGAGTCATACTACTAATCGTTCCCACCGCTATCTGATTAAAAGTTCTCCTGGTCTTCCCTCTTAGTTTTAAGATTCTTCCAGAACCCCTGCCAATTCCTCGCAATCTCATTCTTTCCACATATGGGTTCTCAATCTGTTCCTCCACCTTCTCCACCTGGTCCCGCAAGCGCACGACCAACTCCCCCTTGACTATAGGCAAGATACCACCAAGAAGTGCATTCCCTACTATCCAAAACAACTTTGTGGAAAATTATAAGAACATAAGGCATCACATTTAGAAAGTACAAGGGAGATAGAAATATCCTTTGCGATCAACCCCGTTTAAGAGCCATGAGCAGATACCTACGTGAAATAAGGGAAATGCGCAAAGAAAATTATGGCATAGTGTATTTGGATGAAACGTGGATCAATGCGCACCACACAAGTGAGAAGGAATGGCAATAAAGGTTAAAAAAACACTCAATCTACTAAGAATAATCAAAGGAAACGGATGGGGAGCCCATACAAAGACAATGATAATGTTTTACAAGTCATTTATTAGGGGGAGATTGGAGTACGGCAGCATAGTTTATGACGCAGCAACAAACGGAAACTGGACACAATTCAGAATCAGGCGCTAGGTATCATAGTAGGAACTGGCAAATATACTTCTAGGGAAGCCCTGGAAGTAGCATTCGGGATCCCGCCGCTTCAGATGAGAAGAAAACAGCTGACTTACAACTACTGGGTGAAGGCGACACACCCAGCATTCCAGGCATTCCAAGACAACACAAGCAAATGGGGAGGAATACCCATTCTAAAAACCCAGACACCAGCAGGGTGGACAGCAGCACAGGAAATGCACGCGTATGAGGAATTAAAGACAACACTGACGCAAACAAGAATCTACAAACCAAAACTGCCATTCACGGATACAACCCTCCCCAGCCAAATACACAAATCAACAGAGGATACGGCAGCGAAAAACATCACGGAAGAATACTTAAGACAACTAAGAATGGACAGCCTAACTATCTACACAGACGGATCAAAGAACGAAAAGGGAGAAGTCGGGGCAGGAGTGACGATCCCCTACTATAACGTAACAAAATACTTCAAATTAACTGACAACACAGCGGTATACACGGCAGAACTAATCGGTATTATGAAAGGACTGGAAATAGCGATGGAGAAACCCCCCATAAAACTAACCATATTAAGGGATTCACTGTCAGCTGTTCAGGCACTCGGAATTACTCTAAGGGGAAAAGACCGGACCTGAAGGAAGAAATACTTAATTGATAACCATCCTAAAACACAAGGGATGTCAGGTCCATTAGCCTGGATACCGGCCCATAGAGGCATATTTGGCAATGAGATGGCAGACCAAGCTGCCAAACGAGGGACTACTTGCCGTAACCTAGTAAACACTGGACTGGGAGTTACAGAAGCAAAGAGTATTATCAAACACCATATAATCGAGATGTGGAAACGGCAATGGAAAGATAGCAACAGAGGAAGACATGCATATCAGATCCTTAAAGAGCCCAGCATGAAAAGTCAAGTTAAAAACAATACGAACATCTCAGCATATAGAAAACTATGGAGGTTGAGACTCAGAAACTGGAAGGATAGAACAAACAACCCAAGATGCGTAGAATGCACGGAAGATAGCACGATAGAACACTATCTCATAACGTGCAAGACATATGACCAGGAACGTCAGAGACTGATAGACTACTTTCAAGCCAGGGATACCATGATGCCAATGAAAGAGTGCCTGCGGACGGACGGAGACAAGGACTTGCAAAAACTGGTCAATCAATTTATAGCAAGAACAGGGAAAGATATATAAACGACAACCATCGAATGAGGAGGACAGTAACCTTCAATCCGTTGAAACAACTAACAGTGATGACGAATAACCAAAGATAGACCCTTAGGCAACGGAGAAGAGATGCAACGGGTCATATACCAGGATGGGAATAGAAAAAGATACCAAACATTCCATAAAGGAAGAACATACAAATATATTTACTACCAAATTAAACTCTTTAGACAAACAAACTAAACAGCTAGACACATAACCGCAACCCAAATAAAACAAAATAAATAAATAAATATGCTACCTAATAGATCTGATAAATAACTACCACAAACGAGTTAAATATATAAACAAATAAATAATCAACCCAGGCAGATAAATAAAGGAATAAAGTCGCGGATAAAATAGAAAACCACAGACAATAGATGCTCATAAATAAAAACAAATACGATGAGAATCAGGAAATCAGCAGACCACCATGAATGTCTGCACCCGATGAATGTCACAACTAGGCAGGAAATCAGCAGACCACCATGAATGTCTGCAACTGATGAATGTCAAAACTAGGCATGAATGTCTGCACCTGATTATTGTCACAACTAGGCAGGAAATCAGCAGACCACCATGAATGTCTGCACCCGATGAATGTCAAAACTAGGCAGGAAATCAGCAGACCACCATGAGTGTCTGCACCCGATGAATGTCACAACTAGGCAGGAAATCAGCAGACCACCATGAATGTCTGCACCCGATGAATGTCACAACTAGGCAGGAAATCAGCAGACCACCATGAATGTCTGCACCCGATGAATGTCACAACTAGGCAGGAAATCAGCAGACCACCATGAATGTCTGCACCCGATGAATGTCACAACTAGGCAGGAAATCAGCAGACCACCATGAATGTCTGCACCCGATGAATGTCACAACTAGGCAGGAAATCAGCAGACCACCATGAATGTCTGCACCCGATGAATGTCACAACTAGGCAGGAAATCAGCAGACCACCATGAATGTCTGCACCCGATGAATGTCACAACTAGGCAGGAAATCAGCAGACCACCATGAATGTCTGCACCCGATGAATGTCACAACTAGGCAGGAAATCAGCAGACCACCATGAATGTCTGCACCCGATGAATGTCACAACTAGGCAGGAAATCAGCAGACCACCATGAATGTCTGCACCCGATGAATGTCACAACTAGGCAGGAAATCAGCAGACCACCATGAATGTCTGCACCCGATGAATGTCACAACTAGGCAGGAAATCAGCAGACCACCATGAATGTCTGCACCCGATGAATGTCACAACTAGGCAGGAAATCAGCAGACCACCATGAATGTCTGCACCCGATGAATGTCACAACTAGGCAGGAAATCAGCAGACCACCATGAATGTCTGCACCCGATGAATGTCACAACTAGGCAGGAAATCAGCAGACCACCATGAATGTCTGCACCCGATGAATGTCACAACTAGGCAGGAAATCAGCAGACCACCATGAATGTCTGCACCCGATGAATGTCACAACTAGGCAGGAAATCAGCAGACCACCATGAATGTCTGCACCCGATGAATGTCACAACTAGGCAGGAAATCAGCAGACCACCATGAATGTCTGCACCCTGATGAATGTCACAACTAGGCAGGAAATCAGCAGACCACCATGAATGTCTGCACCCGATGAATGTCACAACTAGGCAGGAAATCAGCAGACCACCATGAATGTCACAACTAGGCAGGAAATCAGCAGACCACCATGAATGTCAAAACTAGGCAGGAAATCAGCAGACCACCATGAATGTCTGCAACTGATGAATGTCAAAACTAGGCATGAATGTCTGCACCCGATGAATGTCAAAACTAGGCAGGAAATCAGCAGACCACCATGAATGTCTGCACCCGATGAATGTCACAACTAGGCAGGAAATCAGCAGACCACCATGAATGTCTGCACCCGATGAATGTCAAAATTAGGCAGGAAATCAGCAGACCACCATGAATGTCTGCACCCGATGAATGTCACAACTAGGCAGGAAATCAGCAGACCACCATGAATGTCTGCACCCGATGAATGTCAAAACTAGGCAGGAAATCAGCAGACCACCATGAATGTCTGCAACTGATGAATGTCACAACTAGGCAGGAAATCAGCAGACCACCATGAATGTCTGCAACTGATGAATGTCACAACTAGGCAGGAAATCAGCAGACCACCATGAATGTCTGCACCCGATGAATGTCAAAACTAGGCAGGAAATCAGCAGACCACCATGAATGTCTGCAACTGATGAATGTCACAACTAGGCAGGAAATCAGCAGACCACCATGAATGTCTGCACCCGATGAATGTCAAAACTAGGCAGGAAATCAGCAGACCACCCTGAATGTCTGCAACTGATGAATGTCAAAACTAGGCATGAATGTCTGCACCCGATGAATGTCAAAACTAGGCAGGAAATCAGCAGACCACCATGAATGTCTGCACCCGATGAATGTCACAACTAGGCAGGAAATCAGCAGACCACCATGAATGTCTGCACCCGATGAATGTCAAAACTAGCCAGGAGATCAGCAGACCACCATGAATGTCTGCACCCGATGAATGTCAAAACTAGGCAGGAAATCAGCAGACCACCATGAATGTCTGCACCCGATGAATGTCAAAACTAGGCAGGAAATCAGCAGACCACCATGAATGTCTGCAACTGATGAATGTCACAACTAGGCAGGAAATCAGTAGACCACCATGAATGTCTGCAACTGATGAATGTCACAACTAGGCAGGAAATCAGCAGACCACCATGAATGTCTGCACCCGATGAATGTCAAAACTAGGCAGGAAATCAGCAGACCACCATGAATGTCTGCAACTGATGAATGTCAAAACTAGGCAGGAAATCAGCAGACCACCATGAATGTCTGCAACCGATGAATGTCACAACTAGGCAGGAAATCAGCAGACCACCATGAATGTCTGCAACTGATGAATGTCACAACTAGGCAGGAAATCAGCAGACCACCATGAATGTCTGCACCCGATGAATGTCAAAACTAGGCAGGAAATCAGCAGACCACCATGAATGTCTGCAACTGATGAATGTCACAACTAGGCAGGAAATCAGCAGACCACCATGAATGTCTGCACCCGATGAATGTCAAAACTAGGCAGGAAATCAGCAGACCACCATGAATGTCTGCAACTGATGAATGTCAAAACTAGGCATGAATGTCTGCACCCGATGAATGTCAAAACTAGGCAGGAAATCAGCAGACCACCATGAATGTCTGCACCCGATGAATGTCACAACTAGGCAGAAAATCAGCAGACCACCATGAATGTCTGCACCCGATGAATGTCAAAACTAGCCAGGAGATCAGCAGACCACCATGAATGTCTGCACCAGATGAATGTCAAAACTAGGCAGGAAATCAGCAGACCACCATGAATGTCTGCAACTGATGAATGTCACAACTAGGCAGGAAATCAGCAGACCACCATGAATGTCTGCAACTGATGAATGTCACAACTAGGCAGGAAATCAGCAGACCACCATGAATGTCTGCAACTGATGAATGTCACAACTAGGCAGGAAATCAGCAGACCACCATGAATGTCTGCACCCGATGAATGTCAAAACTAGGCAGGAAATCAGCAGACCACCATGAATGTCTGCAACTGATGAATGTCAAAACTAGGCAGGAAATCAGCAGACCACCATGAATGTCTGCAACCGATGAATGTCACAACTAGGCAGGAAATCAGCAGACCACCATGAATGTCTGCAACTGATGAATGTCACAACTAGGCAGGAAATCAGCAGACCACCATGAATGTCTGCACCCGATGAATGTCAAAACTAGGCAGGAAATCAGCAGACCACCATGAATGTCTGCAACTGATGAATGTCACAACTAGGCAGGAAATCAGCAGACCACCATGAATGTCTGCACCCGATGAATGTCAAAACTAGGCAGGAAATCAGCAGACCACCATGAATGTCTGCACCCGATGAATGTCAAAACTAGGCAGGAAATCAGCAGACCACCATGAATGTCTGCACCCGATGAATGTCAAAACTAGGCAGGAAATCAGCAGACCACCATGAATGTCTGCACCCGATGAATGTCACAACTAGGCAGGAAATCAGCAGACCACCATGAATGTCTGCAACTGATGAATGTCACAACTAGGCATGAATGTCTGCACCCGATGAATGTCACAACTAGGCATGAATGTCTGCAACTGATGAATGTCAAAACTAGGCAGGAAATCAGCAGACCACCATGAATGTCTGCACTCGATGAATGTCAAAACTAGGCAGGAAATCAGCAGACCACCATGAATGTCTGCATCCGATGAATGTCAGTTTGTACCTTTATTGTCCATGTTTTATGTACCTAAATTCCTTTTTTTTCGGATATCCACTTTTTTCCATTGTAGTGGATGTCCGGGGTGCCCTGAAAGGGACAGTGGACTGCGGCGTGGTCTGGACGGGATGTGTGTGGTTTGGCTCTTCCCTGAAGGACCCGGAAGGAGGGAGACGAGATGAGCGATCCCTCTTGGTGGCAATAGCACTATCACGGGCGGGAACGAGAGAGACTAGGACAGGGATCAGCACCGGTATGTTGGGCATGCATATGAGATAATCAACAGGAATGGGTTGACAACAGCTTGGACAAACAAACCAGGGACAGGACTTGGACACCCCCCCCCCCAAAAAAAGGGGGGGGGGGACTTGCCGGACAACCAGACCCCCACCCAACGTCACAGACAATGTTTGCGCACAACATAAGCCAGCCTTTACTGGCACATAAAGAAAGTAATAATCCAGACACCATGAACCACCGCTATTATAACCGATGCCACACGGGCTGGTTGAAACAAGGTGGAAAGTTTTTTTTTTTTTCCAAATTGGATCAGGATCAGGATGGTTGGACAGATAAAGCGATATGTGCCCAGTAGTATAGGACAGCTTTTGGTCATGGCCCATGCTGCTAATATGCATAATGGCTTACTACAGAATGCTGGGCTCGTGTTCGTATCAAAGCATACAGACGATAGGGATTATCATAATGAGATGAATGGTAATGTATTTAGAGATTGGCTCCAGAATACAGTACTTCCTTCCCTTGATAGACTGTCGTGTCCAATTATGGACAATGCAACATATCACAATGTTCTTGCCTAAGAAGACAAAATACCTACGGCATCGAGCATAAAAAAGCAATAAAGATACGGCTCTGAAGGGAAAATATACCATTTCAAGAAATGTATTTCAAGCTACAGTTGTTGTCCCTTGTAAAACAGGCGCAAAAAAGCAAGAAATTTCAAATCGACAAGTTGATAGAAGAGCATGGCCATGGGTGCTTGAGACTTCCGCCACATAATTCTCATTTACACCCTATAAAACTTATGTGGGCTAAAATTAAAAGACAGGTGGCAGCTGCCAATACTACATTCAAATTTTCTGACGTCAAGATACTAACCCAGTCCGCGCTATTAAATATTGATAAAAGTTACTGGAAAAAATGTGAGGACCATGTGTTGAAAGAGGAAGAGGACTATTGGAGAAAGGATGGATTGAATTTTATGCAACCAAGAGCCGTCATCAACCTACTGGAATCGTCCGACAGATTAAGGTCTGAGCAGATCGCAGACCTTAATCCATGTGCACACCAACTGGAATATTTTGCTCCAACTACTCAGACTAATTGCAGGCCCTAAACATTACAGCATCAGCACAATATCAATGGCAACAGTTTGTATTCCACAGTGATGAATTTTCAATTCCGCAAGCCCTCAGCGGTGACAAACAACTGGTATTGAAAAAAAAAACAAACACGCAAAACGCACTGAATACCAACAGAAGAGTAATATTGCGATGGAAACTGACATATTGTGGCATAACAAGAAACGTGAGAGCAAACACGTCAAATTAGGGGACAACACACGTGCATATGAATCAATCTATAAACTTCAATGAAAAGAGGACCAACATCTTGGTCATTAAGAAAAAAGCCCACTACAGAGACACTGATAACTATTTTCATAGTGCAAAACAGGTAAACAGCAGAGTAGACAATCTTTCACAAAGACTCAAAGAGGGTCTGTCACCCATATGTACGTGTGAACAAACTACACAGAGCTGAACAGATCCTTAAAAATGGACACATGATGACTAAATTGTGGTATCATTTCTGGTCACTCCATACGCACATTAACGCACAGCTATTTGGAAGCTTTTACGGACTCAATATATAAATAGACACAGATAGTATTATTTGGCGCTCACAGCAGAAGAAGAAGGAAATAGAGATTAGAAGACGCACTAGACAACATAAAATCTGAAAGCTATAATAGTTACCGACCGGGAATTGTGTATTTCTTGTGTTTACGAACTCAATATAAAAAGCTAAATGCATTCTAGTAACATGAATACTTATGTACACATTATTAACCAGCAACTGAAGAAACAAGAAGGAAATGAAAAATAAGGTAAGAAATATATTCCTTCTACTTTCTCGTCAATTTACACATTATTTACCCCATGCCTCTGTAAATTCTCTGTCTTTACTAATATTACACATTGCACCCCTCTCGAGAGTCTCCGAGGTGAAGTGGTCAAGCCGACTGACTCGGGCTTCGAAGGTTGTATGTTCGATTTCAGGCCGCGTCCATTTCATGAGTTCATTTTTTCGGAGACTCCCGTGGGTCGTCGCTGGAGCTACGGAGTTTGTGCTTTGTGCGATGTTTTCCGTGCTGCGGAAAGAGACTGAGCCATATGGGATAAAAACCCGGTGCAATGCAGTCGACCCTGTCGACTTTTAAGCTACTTTTTTTATTGCACCCACTCCCATACAAATCTGGCTACGCCTTGTACTTCTGTCGTTACCCGAAATGGCGTGCTTTACTGTAAGACTAGTTTGTTAGCGTGAATTCACTACATTTTCACCAAAACATCAAAGAAATGTCGCCGCTTTCGATGATTTAAGTTGCTTTTGGTCCTATCAAAGGCATATTCCTTGGGTAGGGGTAAATATAAGACGGCAGGAAAAATACATAACGATGCAACGGACAGTTTTCACAAAAATTGATCGTGAATGACGGCATTCATTTCTGGACAGACTATAGAAGAATTACAGGAACAATATTTACAGAATGTGTTGTGTTCCATCGTTCAAGAGCACCAGATTAAAATCTGACGGGTCTAGAGCGGGGTCGGAGGTGACTCAGACCCGTCTGAGATGGAAATCTCTGTTAAATGATGGCACAGGGGTGTCAACTGTCAATTCAGGGTTTGTGGCTTACCATACAACTAGAAACAATTGAGGGTAGCAGTTTGAATTTTCAAGGTTGTGAAACACCCAGCGGAAATGTTAATGAAAGACCATCTGCCATCATTCTTTCAAAACTCCAGTTGGTTTTGGTAAACTGCCAGCAATCAATTTATCTGTCATTCATTGTTTGCTTACAGTGTGTTGGGGGGGGGGGGGGGTGCAGTGGGAAGTCTATTTAGTACCACTGTGTTAGTCGACAAATCACCATCTTTGCACATCAAACCATTCAGTCCATAAGTGCTCGGATCCCCTACTCAGTAAATCCCTCGGCTCACAACACTAGTTCTGCATTGGTTTATTAATCTTCTTTGGCTTCCTGCGTAATGTTCATGTCTGGCCACACCTCTTTTAAATTGCTGTTCTCACAGTCTGACCATGGTTGTAGATTCAGTTATCACTTGGTTCTCGTTAAAGTATTACTTCCCCTAGAAGAGCATTCAATATATCAGCCTGTTCATTTCCTTGTACACCTGCATGCCCTGGCATGAAAATGAAACTAATCTTTGCTGGCCGTGACCGCCCCAGAGCCACCAACCACTGTCTTCAGACACAGCCCATCTCTATATTATTGAGCATACTCATAGAGTCACAAAGGAAACATGCCCAGGTGAAGGTCTGTCTCAAGCCATGTTATTGCTTTACTTACTGCCATGACTTCCATAGGCAGACTACTTGTGGTCATGGCAAAAGTACGAGAATCTTCCTTTACAATTCTCCCTCCAGCCTGAGCCATGAAAGCACACAAACTCCTCATGCACTGAATGACCGACTCGACCCATCCGTGCAAATGACAGCATCACCCTCTAAAGAGTTCTCGAAGATCAAAGTCTGTACTTCCGCCTCCACAGCAGGACTGTCCCACGTACAGAACTCTATTGGCACTTGTATCCACTCGTCTCCAAGTTCAAAGTCCTCAAAGTGAACACATCTGTTGAAGAATATCTTTGGCAGTATCTGTTTTCACACACACACACACACACACACACACCACACACACACACACACACACACACACACACACACACACACACAACACGGTTAAACAATCAATGCCTCATTGTCTGTGTCTTCCAGGGTGGCTATAATGCCCAAGCACCCCAAAAATTGTCTATCACTTTGGAACAGTGAAACTTTGAATAACGAAGACACAAACAATAGATTGCACGATTTATTGCCTGGCATAATTCACTTCATCTCGTCGGTTACATAATGCAGAATTCACACAAAATAAAGTAAAATACCTAGATAAATCCTTCAAGCTGAAATATACACATGTTCGCACAGTAATGCCAATTGTCTACGACGGTAATTTTAAACTGACTATCATGTCTTTCTGTTTGCACAAAACTGGCCTATGTAAATTAATCATTATGGCTTCTGCAAAATTTAAGAAGTGACTACTTTGTGTATTAAACAACACACGAAAGGCGCTATCCTTATCAATAACATGGTCGGTTTCCAACAAGTTTGGAATGCTTTTCGATGAAGCGGGAGGTTTGTGGTGTGTCCGCCTCCCTAGGCTGTCATTGTCTGTGTCAGTGTTTTGTTAATCCAATTAGGTATGTGTTCAACCACCCTATTGTGTAACTGCCACTCTGTTCTGCTGATGTAGGTAGACTGGCACCTGCATGTGAATTGGTAAATGCAGTTGGATTTGGCTTACAGTGAGACACATTCTTTAACTGCTGGGGTGGGAATAGGTGTGGTTCTGTACCTAATAACTGGAGTTGCAGCTCAGAATGTTCGGCCGACTGCTGTAATGAACCGGTCCTGTAGACGCTGCATTACGTAATCCCCTCCAAAGGTTAGCTGGATAAATACCTTAAGTTTAGGGACTAGATTCTTCTGGTTTTGTTTTAAGCTGCTGACAGTGGCGCTTTATAAACCCTGTGGAGTACCCATTCGGGTTTAAGACATTCTTCAGAGTTTCATATTCCTCTGTCAGTGTGTCCTAGGTGCATATCATTTACAACTCTCCCTCCAGCCTGAGCCATAAAAGCACACGAACTTCTCACGCATTGAACGACCCACCAATTTGTTACTTAGTTAGTCGACAGATCATCCTCATTGCACATCGAACCATTCAGTCCATAAGTGCTCGGATCCCCTCCTCAGCAAATCCCGCAGCGTGTAGCGGCTAACGACACCAGTTCTGTGTTGGTTTATCAATCTTCTTTGGCTTCCTGCGTAGTGTTCTTGTTTGGCCACACCTCTTTTAATTTGCTGTTCTCGCAGTCTGGCCATGGTTGTAGATTCACAGTCATCACTTGGTTCACGCAAAAGTCTTACTTCTCGTAGAGCATTCAGAATGTCAGCCTGGTCCATGGCGGGTCCGCCCTCCACCGTAGCCTCACCTGCGAGCTTGTCAGCCCGCTCATTTCTTTGTACTCCCGCATGCCCTGGCACGAAGATGAAACTAATCTTTGCCAGCCGAGACCGCTCCAGAGACAGCAACCATTCTCTTCGGATCCACCCCACCTCTATCCTCTTGATCATGTTCATTGAGTCGATAAGGAAACAAGCCCTAGTGAATGTCTGTGTCTCGAGCCATGTTATTGCTTTACTTACTGCCATGACTTCCAAAGTCAGGCTACTTGTGGTTTCAGTGAAAGCACCCGAGTTCTCCTTCACAATTCTCCCTCCGGCCCGAGCTGTAAATTCCCATGAGCTTCTCACGTGTCGGACGACCGACCCATCTGTGTAGATGACAGCATCACCATCTAGCGAATTCTCGAAAATCAACGCTTGCACTTCAGCCTCCACAGCAGTCGGATTTTCTTACCCATTTGTGCACTGTTACAGCGAATATTGTGCAAAATGCAAGATGTATAATAAGGACATGCATGGAGGAGTGCGCTTTGCAACCTGTCCCACTCCATCAATCTATGAATGTGCTGGTACTCTAGGTGCCCGGCCAGATGCTGGCCTACACGCCTGGTTGTGGTGGGTTTAATCAGCATTCAGGCGGATTTTACAACTGGCCTGGCCTCCCAGGTTGACATAGCTGATAGTGGATACTAGAAAATGCCTTGGGAAATACAGGCGACTAGCGTGATACCAGCCGGCTGCGTGGCTAAAGGCTTGCGAACGTGGTTCGTGAGCCGGGTACCAGGCGTTCGAAGCTCAGCTTCGACCGATTTGTGCAGCAGACCGTGTTGTGTTATAACGTGCTGGTATGGGAGCCGGTCGTTCAGAAAGCAATGGCAAACTACTGAACGTAACTCTTGCCTAGTACCAGTGTTGCCATTTGAGTGCTTTTCGCACTAAATTTAGTGCTTTTTCAAGTAATTTAGTGCGAAAATTTTGCTTTTAACGCGGCCGCGCAAATTTAGTGCTTCACAAAATTTTTTTGGTGCTTTTTGGTGCTTTTGGGGGGGGGGGGGGGTTGGTAAAAATTACTTTAAAAAACATTTTGGGAACACTAAAAAGCCAAATTTGAACTGAAGCGAGGGAGTTAAACAGTCTTAGTACGCTACCGCGCAATATTCAACTAATTTAACTCCCTTTAATACGATTTAGCTGAAAACGAACGTCATCTTGCAGACAAGTCCAAACGTCAATACATTAGCTTGTAATCGAGTTCATAATTTTGTGGTGTCTACATAATGCTTTCATTTAAGCTTATTTGTGTTTCACCATGAGCAAGAAATATTGTCAACATTTCAGAGAACAGTGGCTCAGTGACACGAATGTGGTTTTGCAAATATTGCAAATGTTCAATTGCAGCCAGGTTAAATGATATAGAGAGGCACAAGAATACAACGAAACATCAGAAAGCCGAACAACCATTCAGTACACAAAGCCAAACAACAATTGCATTTGACAAACTGAAAGATGATGTCAAAGAAACAGAAGGATGCATGTTTTTGTTCATAGCTGGCCATTGTTCGCTTCGCGTTGTTGACCATTTAAGTGAACTCTGCAAGGTACACTTTGGTGACAGCAAAGGTTGCAAGAACTTTAAGCTTAGGAGAACTAAGTGCAGAGCAGTTATTTCAAATGTACTTGCACCATATTTCACAGCAGACTTGACAGCTGATATTAGCAAAAGTAAATACAGATTATTGATTGATGGGAGCAATGACATTTCTGAAACTAAGCTACTTGGAGTAGCTATTAGGTACTATTTAGAGACAAGAAAGCAGTTTGTGGTTACTTACTTAGATTTAGTTGAACTGAGTGACTGCAACGCACAGGCAATATGCAATGCGTTAAAAGATTGTTTAAACAAGAATGGATTTGAGTTGCAAAGACTAGTTGCACTCGGCACTGACAATGCGTCTGTCATGACAGGTGTAAACAATGGAGTGTATACAAAATTAACATCCGAAGCTCCTCATCTGGTACTAATTAGGTGTGTATGTCATTCCCTTCAGCTGGCAGTGTCACAGGCTGCAGCTGCTTGTCTGCCCAGGAACATAGAGTTCATGATTAGAGAATCATATAACTGGCTTTCTCACTCAAGTATTCGCCAAGCAAAGTACAGGGAGCTTTTTGCTTCAATAAATGATGGACAACATCCGCTGAAGATTGTTCAATTAAGCCAGACAGGATGGATGTCCATTCAATCTGCCATTGTCAGAATATTGCAGCAGTGGGTCGAGCTCAGAACTCATTTTGATGTAGCAAGACTCAACGAGCGCTGTTATACAGCAGAACTTCTACATTCTATGTTTAGCGACATGAAAAACTATGTGTATCTCATATTTCTCAAGCATATTCTCGGAGAAGTTCAAAGTGTGAAAAAGAAATTCGAAGCAGATATACAGGATCCAACAAAACTACTTAGCGATCTTGTCCAGCTCATTGATTCTATCAGTTCAAAGATTGCTATTCCTGGGGAAAAAATAACAGAAAGTGTTGCTATTCAAGATTATTTAGAGCCTAATCCCAATCTAGGTAATGAGTTTGAGAAAGAAATAGCAGACTACAAGTTTCCCGATGAGAAAGAAATTCGTGGAAGGTGCATCCAGTTTTTAATAGAGCTATTGACACAGCTGCGTTTACGTACACCCGATAACTTTCGAGTGTTGCAGTCCCTGTCATGTCTTAGTGGAAGTGAATCTCTACAGCCAATGAAGCTCTGTATATTGGATCTTGCTAAAATGTTTGTAGAAGATGCAGCTATTCTCACCCGCATCGATTTCCAGTGGAGAAAACTTCATCATATGCAGTGGACACAGACCTCTGACACACTTGGACTGTGGGCAGAAATAGCCTCATACAGGGATGCCACCGGTGAAAATCCTTTCCAAGATCTTACAGATTTAGCTTTAACTGTGCTCATTTTACCTCATTCTAATGCGGACGTTGAGCGTATTTTCAGTCAGATGGGAGTTATAAAATCAAAATTGCAGAAGAGACTGAGCATCAAGAGTTTGACAGCTGTTTTGACTATTAGATATGGAATGAAAAGATATGGCAAATGTTGTCATGATTATAAACTACCTAAGGATATTCTGCGAAAAATTGGATCACAGGAGTCATATACATGTTTCTTTCAATCATCCTCCTCATCCTCATCATCGCAGGAGCAAACACAACAGGAAATAGCTACAGAAACTGAAGAGGAGTTGTTTGACTGGGATTTGGCAGATCTGGAATAAACTTCATTGTAATATTCAGTGATGATAATAAATTATACTGTGCTACCTTGTTACATATGTAATAAAAACAGTTGGTGCTTTTTTTTTTTTTTTTTTTGGTGCTTTCCAAAATTTTTTGGTGCTTTTTGGGGTCGATTTTATTGCTTTTTCATCAAAGGGAGATGGCAACACTGACGGAAGCGTTAGTTATAAAATGGAGGCAATTGTAGTAGGAATTTTAACAGCAAGCTACTTTTGTCTGTTGCTGTTTTTTTTTTTTTTTTTGCTCCTTTCCACGGAAATCTGTAGCAAATATTTTTTTTAAACGTTTATTTCATACAAGGCAATGTATATTTACAAGGTGTATTATGTGTTTCTTTTGTTTGTGTATATTACAGAGCGTTGCCGTTTGTTAGTGTTAGGTGTCACATGCGTGAATAAAACAAATACATACATATATACAGTTATGATAATATGACATTTATGGCATTGTGCATGTAAACACACATGCCTTGTATATGATTCATTTCCACTTACACAAGCGGAATGTATGTAACACCTGTCCATCTCTCTCTCTCTCTCTCTCTCTCTCTCTCTCTCTCTCTCTCTCTCTCTCTCTCTCTCTCTCACACACACACACACACACACACACACGCACACACACACACACACACACACACACACATCCACATTTTATCTTGATCTATCTCATGCTTTTTTGGAGACCGCAGTACATTGAATGCCGTGAGCTTGGGCAATAAACTTTAAATTATCATTCCCATTAAAATTTGGCTTCTTTGTAATTTCTGGGTCACTTAGCTACCAAGGTGAAGATTCACATTGTTGTTGGTGTTGGCCTGCTGTCAAATTACAGGATGACGTTCTAGTGCCCTGTAAATGTCCATGACCCCTTGCTTTTGTTTGGGGGACAAGAATCAGGGATTTAAAACTAGCAATTAGAGCCCATGGCCTGTCCCCAGGGAGATAAATGGTTCAAAGCTGTGATAGTGTCTGGGAAGAACTTACAATCTGACCACTACCGGCCACTTTAGCTTATTGGGTACTTAAAGGGCTCATTTAATTTGTTTATACATGGTGATGCATATTTTTCCTTTTCAACCTTTCCATATAACATTTTAATACTTTAGATATCGCCTTGGTTTAAAGGCTGCTACATGCGCGAACAACCACACAAACACACACAATCACACACTCATACACATGCGCGTGCAAATACACGCACCACACACACACACACACACACACACACACACACACACACCTGCATCCACACCCAGACGCATACAAATGTTACTGCCAACGACACAGACACACATCCACAATGTATTTCATGTTGCACATTTAAATATAATCATGGGAAAATTATTAATAATGGTAGCAATAGTAATAAAAGTATTAATAATAATAATTGTAAGATTATTAATACCGTCAATAAACACATTTACAGTTGTGGTATTTTTTGTTTGAAACAAGTTATTTGCTTCTTCTGTAATATGTGCTGTCTTCAGGCAAAACACTTACGGGATTTGCGCTTGTGGGGCTAAGGTTAGAATGTTCGAGACTTTTTGTTGATAAAATTGTTGGACAATTTCTTTGTTGATTGTTCTGTGATTGTATAATACTTTGTTTATTAATGTCCATATAAGATGTCTGTACTCTGCCAATAGAACAAGTAGCTTTGTGTGGATGTCTTGTGTGGAGTAAGGAATGGAATTTATCATGATTGCTTTGTAAACATCTGTTCTTTGTTTCGTATGAGTGTTTAGGATGTTTTGTAGGAGATTTCTTGTTGGCATGATTGTGTCGCATTCGTAATAGATGTGCTCTTCTGATTCTTAAACAATATAAAATGACACAAAGTAGTGCAGCTTTACATAACAGAATTAAGACACATACAGGGCATTGCGGTGATTAGCCTTCATCAGCAAACAAACACATTCACAAACACAACATACAGTCAAGGAAATCTCCTGTGACTACATCAGAAGGTGACGACAGAACGAGAAGAGCGAAAGCATGAATTGCTGTTCTCTCTGTTGTTGGGGTCATGCTGTAAACAAGCCTATATGTAATTTCCTTTGCTTTTGGGGTAATCTGCTTGTTGTGAATATTAGAGAAAGTTTCGGTATAATCTTTTATGAAATATCTATGTCCTCTTTTAATTCTGATGGTGTACTGGAGTTGCTTGTAATTTAACTAAATGCTTGTAGATTGTATGTGTTTTCTTGTGTAGTAATGTTTCGTGTCCTGTAATGGCTGAAATACATGTTTTGTAAAATGTTGGGAGAGTGCCAAAGTAATGTGAGGATATTAGATAGCCTAATTCCAATGTAATAGTGTGCTAAAGGGTGTTTTTCTGGGTGTTGTAGGATTTCGCCTACGTGTTTGATCCTAAGTGCTTGTATTTTGGTTGTTATGTCTTGGAGGGCGATACCTCCATCTTTTTTGTCTTGCATGAGTGTAATATATTTGATACTGTAGATGGTGCTGCCAAACGCAAAGCGTCTAATCTCTTTGTTTATGTTTGTGACAGTCTGACGTGGGGGTGGGGGGGGGGGGAGGTCTAAGACTGTGCACAGATATAGTATTTTTGGAATTATATATGTATTAACAATGGTACTTCTACCAAATATGGTAGTTGTTTTGTATTTGTACCTCTGCAACATATCTGTTATTTTCTTCTCTAGATTTTGCCATGTGTCTTTGTGTGTCTGATTTGGTTGACATGGGAAGACTATTCCGTCCAATTTTACAAGATTGTTTGAATGTTAAGTCAAATGGAAAAATCCGCCTTATTTTTCCATTTGCCTAAACCCATTATAGTAGATTTTTGGAAGTTTAATTTTGCCCCACTCCCTTTGCCAAAAAACGAGAACGTTTCCAAAATGATCCATGCATATTTTTCAGTTGTCGGAAAGAAAATGGTATCATCCGCATAAGCACGCAGCTTTTGTTCACCCTTCCCTGGTATGAACGTACCCCTGACATTGTCGTCCTGTTGTAACTTTTCTAGAAGTGGCTCTAGAGCGACAACGTACAGTAATGGGGACAAGGACATCCCTGTCTCACTGACCTAGTGAACCTGAAAGAATTGGTTAGGGTATGGTTTAATAGAATCCGACTTTCCGGTTTCAAATATAAAATTTTGACCCATGTCCGAAAATAATTTCCCACGTTGCAGTGTGAGAGAGTTTTGTGGAGGTATGATTGAGATATTCTGTCGAATGCTTTTTATTGATCTAAAGAGAAAATTGAGGACTGACAGTTTTTCAGATGTGTGTAGTTGATGATGTCCCTTATGAAGTGTGTGTGTTGCTGGATATTCCGGTGTTGTACACTACATTGCTGGTCTTCATGAATGAGAGATGCCATTACTGGTTTCAATTTATTCGTCAAAGTCTTTGTTAAAATCTTGTAGTCTACGTTTAAAAGCGAGATCGGTCTGTAACTCTTTAAAAGTGTCTTGTCGGTGTTCTCCTTCGGAATAAGAGTGATGTAAGACGTGTTGAAACTGGATGGGAGTTCATGTTTTTGGAAAGATTCAGAGAATACTGCTAGTAAAAGGGGACCTAGAAGAGGAAGGAAAAACTGATAGAATTCAGCGGTAATACCGTCAGGGCCAGGCGATTTGCCCTTCTGCATTCCGTGAACCGCTTGTGTTATATCTGTTAGTGTTAATTCGGTATCTAGTGTTCGTTTCTGTTCCTCTGTAAGTTGTTTTGTGAATTTCATAAAGTTTTTTTTTGTACGTGCGCCTGTTTGTTTTCCTCTGTGTAAAGGTTCTGTTAATAATCTTCAAAGGCCTAAGGCTATTTATTGTGGCTCGACTTGTATATTTCCTTCCCTGTCAATTATCTGGCCTATCTGTCTGCTGCGCTGTATGTTTTGTTATAAAGCTAGGTATTGTTTACTCGGTATCTCTTGTGTTATAGTTTGTAACTTTGTTCGCAATAAATACACTGGTATAAGATGTCGCCAGTGTCTCAATTACATGTATTAAAGCACAGCTTGCTAGATCTACAATCACTGGAACCACTTCTAGGACCAAAGATGGCTATGTCTTCAAAGAAAGTCTTGCAGGCATAAATGTTCGATAAAACTTTATATTAGATTAATATATCATATTAGACTTTTTTCTGTCGCTTAAAATAATAAAAAAAAACTGCAAATATCCTTTTAATGATTATTTATTTGTTATAGCAATATGGATGAGTTGTTGCTGCTTCTTTTAAAAAAAGGTCCATTTCTCCCCACTATGGTCCATTGCTCCCCACGTGCTGGTCCATTTCACCCCAATGGTGGTCAATTTCTCCCCATGTTCATATACATTTTTGAAATGCATTTTGTAAAGAAACATATAGAAATAGATTGCTAAATGTTTTCCCCTTTTAAAATAAATGAATGTACAACATTTTAGTCATGGTTTTGTTATGTTTCGATAACATCTGTTCCAGTGATGAGCAAAAATTGAAAACTACAAAATTGCTGGTCCATTTCTCCCCAGTCTCCCCTACTGTCCTTACCGGTCCTTCTCAACTGTGTTCTTACTTCACCTCCTACCACATCTATTCTTTCAAGAACACAGTTGAAATCACCGCCAAGAACAATATTTTGTCCCCTGTATGTCTGTGTTAATAAGTTGTCTAACTGTTCATAAAATAGAGGTTGATAATTGTAGTTTGGTGGTGCATGTATGTTAACAATAGCGTATGTGTGTGCTTCGTTTTTTACCTCAACTGTAGAAATCCTACCATGTGGGTCTCTGTGTGACCTAAAAATGGTCCATGTGTCGGAAATTTGTAGGATCGCTGTCCCTGACCCTGTGTTGTTTTCCGCCAAACTGAATGACGAATTTTTTAATCCTAGCCGTGTTACCAATTCGGCTGCTTCAAAGTCTGTTTGGATATTTGTTTCTTGTAATAACAGAAAATCCGGCTTGTATCTGTGTATGAGAGTGACTATTTGTTTTAATTTCATTCTCATACCACGAATATTTAAGCTAATTAAACATAAATCGTCAGCCATTTTAAAAATTAAAATAAAACAACATGATGGTTAAGTTTAAGTGATTTCCTTTGTGTTTTCCGATAATGATTTTTTTTTTTTTTAAATAATTGTATTTATGTCCATTAATGTCAGATGTTGCATATCCATTTCAAAATACATTAAATTTGCTAAAGAAATTTGTTGTGCATAAAACAGAAGTAACCATAATCTCTACAAACACGTCTTGTCATAGTTTATGAGTGAAATATAAAAAACAAGCAGCTCGGGTGCAACAAAATAGACTATACAGTGACAGATATCTTCAACTGAAACATCATTTATCATATTGTCTAGCCCAGATAGAACCCAGAGGTGTTGTCCTGGCTGCATCATATCCATGGGTGTCCTTAGTGTTGTCTATCATTGCTTTTTTGGTCCTCCTCTGGTTCACTATCCAGAATTGTTTTGGTTTGTGTATGCTTTTATTGGCCCTGACTGGGTTCATTCTTATAAGATTTCCAAGCCACTTTGTCTCCTCGCTAGATGAGATACATGATGCTATCACCTATTATATTTCTGATGATGTTTTGATCTGTCTCTTCATTTTTACTAAAACCAAATAAAATATCTTGATAAACGTTATGGAAATTTCACAAATAGTTATGTAATTTATATAAAAACAGTTCTTTCAGAAATTACCTCGCCTCCATGAAGTCTCTTCTTGAGAGTAGACCATTTGTCACAATAATTTAATAGAAAATGAAAATTTCACGGCTGCCAAGTAAGTTGCTTAATACAAATATTGATTGATGCTGACTAATGAACTCAAGTTACTATCATTGATGATCATTTAGCACAAAGTCTGTGTGATTAAGCAACTATTTCATTCACTTTCATTGGAAAATGTCTTTTTGTCAAAATGTCTTTGAAAAACTTTTTTGCCTATAGCCCTTTCACCAATTATGATTTCAGTAATATTATATATTTTGATGTGGTCAAATTATCTTGATATTTCTGAACGCTGTGCCCATTTATACTGAGATGTCCTAGGATCTATATAATTTCTTAAATCAGTGTCTATTCACAATCGGTCGTTCTAGGACATACTCTACAGATGAGAAAACATGTTTCCGATAATTTTTTTTTTTTTTTTAAGAAAACATGCACATTTTATTCACAAATTGGTACATTTATACAGGAAGAAACATGGTGTCCATCATCAGAAGGTGTTTCTACGTCGGTCCTCTGCCTAGCTTGAGTGCTCTGTACATCTCTATCTCGCTGGGGAAGACTTTGCTCAACTCAACCAGCAGCATTGCTTTGAATCTCTTTAGACTGTCCGTTTTGCCTTTGACATGCTCATTTTTAGCCAGAGCCTTTTCCAGGCAGTCTTTGGTATACAGGTTTGGATTTCTTCCTTGATCAATGTAATCAAAAACTTCAAGTGGGACATGAACGTCTTGTATCTGGGTTCTCAGCTTGTCAATCTCGTTCATCTCTGTCACCATCATCTGTATTTTTTGATTGAGTACATTTTGACCTTGTGGCTGGAAGTCGCTGACAATGATCCCCATTTGCCGGGTGTTCTCAATAAACAGCCAATGTTTCCGATAATGATGTAGGGAAATAATTTATACGTTGTGAAGAGAAACCAGAAATCGGGTCCAATGTCCGATGTCCATTTTCAGAAAAAAAAGAAACTTTCCACCTTGTGAACCAGCCTCTGTGGCATTGGTTATTTTCCTGGTGGTTCATATTGCGGTGTAGGTTTGTTTGTTTCTTTGTGCCAGTGATAGCTGGCTTATCTTGTTGACGGTTCTATGCATATGTTGTCAGCTGGGGGTTTCGTTGGTCGGCAAGTTTTGCGTTAGAGTATATCTTTTTAGGTGGCTTCTTCTGTCAGTGTTGGCTTCTGGCTTGAAACTTTTTTGCTATGGTGCAGTCGTTATGCTGGTTCCTTGTACGATTATTAGAAATCGGGGCGTCCATTGGGTGGACAGTCGTTAACATCGTGCACGGAGCTTGCAGTGTTGAAACATTGTATATATTGCATTAACAAGTACATTTTATTCATTTTTAACAGTAAAAGTATTTGAAACTTTAGGATGTCAAATTATTGTGTTAACTGTGAATAAGTGGTGTCATTATATTAAACATTTAACAATTAATGCAACTAATTGCTTCTGTAGAAAAACGTTGGCGAGTTATGTCCCTTGCAAACAATAAAATGAATATTATGTTCCCATGAAAAAGGTATTTGTTTCCCCTTAAATTTCGCTTACCAAGTGCACAGGCCGTCGAGAGCGCGATAGCGAATGGTTAGCCCGTAGATCATGTAATTGAGTCCCCACTATTGCTCCCGGGTTGACTCAGCCGAAACTAAGCACCATGAAATGTTCTGGAAAGTAAAGGCGAAGTGTGCGCTATTGACCACAACACCCATTGAGTGCCAATTATTTTACAAAAATGTGGCACTGCCAGCTGAAGGGAATGACATACACACAGGGCCGGATTAAGCCATCTTGGTGCCCTAGGCACAAACCCACATGGGTGCCCCCTACTGCCCCGGTCCCCCGATCCTCCACTGACTGCTGGTATGTTCAATATTATGCAAAAAACTAACAAAGAAAAACAGTTGTGAAATGTAAACACATATGTTTGTACTACTATCACTCATATAAAACCTACAATAAGGTATTTCTGTATTAAAATTAATAGTTAATTAATTTTGTAATAATAGTAGACAAAAATACTGTAACTTTTTTTATAGTTAAGAAAGTCAGAGAGAGCACACATTTACATTTTAAAGTTCTTTTTTCTAGATTTACGTCTGGCAGAGTGTTTGCGTACATCATCAAAGTTAATTTTGCGCAACAAGTCTGCCTCAATCATCAGCAAAGATAAGGAATCAACCCTTTCTTGTTTCATTGTCGATCTACTTGGATTTTTTGTACGTTTCAACTGAGAAAAAGAGCGCTCAATTGAACAGTTCGTAACCATTAATGTTAAAAATATGCGCAAGGCGATTTCTACATTTGGAAAAGCACACTCGATGTTGTCTCTAACTATTACTTTGTAGAGTTCTGCATGACTGAACGTGTTGTTGTCAGATTTTGATGCACGAAACTTGTGGCGAATATATGAGTGGAACTGTTGTAGTTCAGTATATAAATTATTGTTCAGATCTTCAGGATAAGCATTTATTAGTCCTTCACAACACTGAGATGTTTGTGGTACATCGACCAAACAAGAAAATCGAACTGCTAGATCATTATATACCTGTCCTCGTCTACTCATCTCTGTCTCAAGTTTGTCAACAATGGTGTAGAAAGCAGATATACGAAATTTGTCTCTGGCATTCTGGGATACCTCAGGGGCATCACCATCAATGACCACTGTTTATAAGTTGACTTATAATCCACACCTGGTGTTATGTCTTTTGCAGCTTCTTCAAATCTTTCAAATTCATTCCTAGATTCATGCAAGTGATCTGCTAGTGAAGAATACAAATCAGCACACGTTTTCAAGTTCACGTGCTCATTTTGTAGAGCTTGACTGACCCTGTGAAAATGTTGTAACACTTCTTCCCAAAAGACAAGCATGAAAGCAAATTCTAATTCTTGCATCTTCTTTGCAATGTTTTCTGCTTCTCTTGTGGTGTCCCCCTTCTGTGACTGGTCTTCTTGTAAACATTCTAACGCTTCTATAATCTGAGGATGAGACATTAGAATGGCTTCAGTTGCAACAGCATGTGCTTCCCATCTAGTATCGGAAAGGGACTTTACCAGCTTTTCATTCACAAGGCATCCTTTCAGAATCTTCCATCTTTTGGTTGAAGCTGAGAAAAAAGTATAGATCAGTTGCACTGTATGGAAGAAGTTTACTGCCTCTAAACAAGAGTCAACGGCACTTCTGCCTGCCAGATTTAGTGAATGGGCAGCACAGGGTATGTATATAGCAAACTCATTTTCTTCTAGAATTTTTTTCTGCATGCCCTTGTAGCACCCAGACATATTAGCTGCGTTGTCGTAGGACTGACCTCTGCATTTCGAAAAATCAATATTGCAAGCTTCACGTAAGTACTGCAAAATTTGTTTAGCCATACCTTCACCGGCGTGACTTTGCAGCTCCAAGAAAGTCAAAAAGCGCTCAATGGGCTCCCCATCTACCACATATCGAAGAACAACGCTTAACTGATCTATATGTGAAATATCAGGTGTTGAGTCTACTGACAAGCTGAAATAACCGGAAGCCTTTACTTCCTCTACAATTACTGCATGGACTTTTTGGGACATAATATCAAGTTCTTCACATATAGTTTTGGATAAATAAGAAGGATTTCCTTTTCCAGAATTTCCATATTTCGCAATGTGTGATGCTAAAAATGGATCAAACTGACTGACCAACTCCAGCAACCCTAGATAATTTCCATTTTGTAAAGATCCAAATTTTCAGACCACGCTCAGCTATAGTACAAATAACCGCTGCTGCTCGCCTCAAAACATGTTCCCAGTAAATTGCGATTTGCTTATGCCATGCAATTACGCTACCGGGACAATATACACATTTTTCTTGAGGACTTGTGGTGCCCCCCAAATGCTTGGTGCCTTAGGCACGTGCCTTGTTTGCCTAATGGTTAATCCATCCCTGCATACACACCTAACTAGTACCAGATGAGGAGCTTCGGATTTTAATGTTGCATATACTCCTGTCGCGAAACGCATGTGGGTCTCAGAGGGACAACACAGTACCCACTCTGTCCCACGCCGTCTCGGTGGCTAGTCCACATTTTAAGACGGGTGAGGGGGGATTTCCGAGTAAAAAAAAAGAGTTAGGACCGTCTTCTGGGTCCTTGAGATGTTATGTATCGGAATTGTCATGAACTTCACGGGTCCCGAGAATCATCACTCAACTCTTTGAGTGTGCGTAGATCTTTTCTGTTGTAAATCGCACATTCAGATAAAACTCGGGGAATGCTGAGGTGCCTTAACTTTCGTGAGGTAATGCTCGGAGATCTTCGGCAGGTTCCGTGAGTGTGTCCTTCCGGGACCTGACACGAAGAGGCCATTTGGTAGCAAGTCATCAAGAAGGAAGGCCGCTTCTATAGCCAGCTGTATAATTGGCATCACAGGGAACCGGAGAATGTTCTACAGCGGAAGTTGTTTCTATTGAAGCTATCCTTTCACGGCTGTGTCCGCCAGCTGTAATCTATGCAACTCTTATGGAATCAGGGATTGATCTACAGTGGTGACATTGTTGTCCTTGAGACGAGAGGCCGTGTCTTTGACCAGCTGTATCATGTTGTACCTTTGGGGATCCAGAGAGTGGACCTACAGTCCAAAGCTTGATGAACCTACCGGCAGGGGCGTCACTAGGGGGGTGCGGGCCGTACCGGGTGACACCATCAAGGGGTGACACCAAAATAAACAAATTGCAAATTTGACAAAGCAGACATAGCAAAATAAGAAAAATTTAACTTTATCCGAGTTTGTCGAAGTTCTTTATTTATGTTTTACCTGAAGTATTGAAGTTATATTGTTCAATTTGTTTTCTTTCTTATGTACTTATTAACTTTTTGATTTATTTTACAAACATTACTATATGCGATTATGTTGTTTGTCCATCAAGAATGATGATGACCATTCGTTTCATCCAGTGGGGTTGAAGGTGTGGAGCCGTGGGTTCTAAGATGGCTGATAAGGCCTATTTTGGCTCGAAATGTTCTTTGACAATGTGGGCAAAGAATGCTTGACGTTTCTGGAGGAGGATTTCCTGCAGTGGTTTTTCTGTCCTGCCTTTTCTTCACAGCTCTTGCAGTCCTGGTTGCCTCACATATGACTGCACCTTTGCGCAATGATGCACGCCACGAATTTCGGTCTCTGGCTGCAGCCTCCCAGGTGTCATGATGAATTCCAAAAGCATTCAGTGAAATTTTCAGAGTGTCTTTAAAACGTTTCCTCTGGCCACCTTGGGAGCGTTTACCACAACGCAGTTCGCTGTAAAAAATTCGTTTAGGGAGCCTGTGATCTGGCATGCGAGTCAAGTGACCAGCCCAGCGAATCTGATTCTTCATCAGTAGAGTGTAGATACTGGGCATGGATGCTCTTTCTAGGACTTCAGTGTCTGGAATCTTGTCTTGCCATTTAATCTTCAGTAGCTTCCTTAGGCAGACTGTGTGGAAGTGGTTTAATTTCCTAGCGTGTCGCTGATAAACAGTCCAGGTTTCACAAGCATATAGCAGTGTGGATAATACAACTGCTTTGTATCCTTTTAGCTTTGTTTGCAAGCTTATTCCAGTTCTGTCCCATACATTCTTGTACAGTCTGCCAAAGGCTGCACTGGCCTTGGAGATTCTTGCATTCACTTCGTCATCGATTGTGGCAGCTTGTGACACGGTGCTGCCAAGATAGGTGAATTTGTCCTCAACACTTAGTCTATGATCATTCACTTTGATATTCGGCACAGTGTGATTATTGCCTGGAGCTGGCTGGTACATAACTACAGTCTTCTCCAAGTTGATATTGAGCCCAAAGTTGGCACAGGCATGTGAGAAAGCTGAAACATTATGTTGCATGTCCGCCTCTGAGTTGGCGTATAGAGCGCAATCATCAGCAAACAGGAGCTCTCTGACGGTGCCACTGTTAATTTTGGTTTTAGCTTTCAGCCTTCTGAGATTGAATAACTAACCATCCATACGGTAGTTGATGTCTATTCCAATATCGTCGTTCTCGAAGGCATTCATCAACATGGCTGAAAACATGAGGCTGAACAGTGTTGGTGCCAGGACACATCCTTGCTTCACTCCATTGGTGACAGGAAAGGGTTCAGACAGTTCACCATTTTCATGTACTCTTGCCTGCATGCCGTCATGAAATAGCCGCACTATTTGGACAAACGTTCGTGGACAGCCATATTTTGCCATAATCTTCCACAGTCCTTCTCTGCTGACTGTATCAAAAGCCTTGGTAAGGTCAATGAAAGTGGAGAACATTTCGCAGTTCTGTTCCTGACATTTCTCTTGCAGCTGCCTAGCAGCGAAAATCATGTCAACAGTTCCACGTTCTTTTCTGAAGCCACATTGACTCTCAGGAAGAAGACCTTGATCGAGATGGGCTGTGAGGCGATTGAGAAGAATTCTGGCGAGTATCTTCCCTGCAATTGAAAGCAAGGAGATGCCTCGGTGGTTGTCACAGGATTGGCGGTTTCCTTTACGTTTGTAAAGGTGGACTATTGACGCGTCCTTAAAATCTTGTGGCATGGTCTCGTTCATCCATATGTTTGTGAAGACTTGGTGAAGCTGCTCTGTTAGGACCGGCCCACCTGCCTTGTATATCTCTGCTGGGATGGAGTCAGGACCAGGTGCCTTGCCGCTGGAGAGTTGCTGGATGGCTTTGTTTACTTCCACTATGGTTGGCAGGTCATCAAGTGTCTCATTGGTGGGAACTTGAGGAAGGCAGTTGATGGTTTCATCATCGAAGAAGGAAGTTGCATTTAAGATTTTGCTGAAATGCTCTGCCCAGCGTTGAAGGATTTCTTTCTTATCGGTGACCAATGTTCCCCCATCTGCACTGAGGAGGGGAACTATGCCTGGTGATGAAGGACCATAGACCGCTTTCAGTGAGTCGTAGAAGTTATATGGTACAGGAAAACTCGGAAGAAGACCATGGTGAAAGTCTAGAGGGGTGACACCAAGAGTTTACCGCACTGGGTGACACCAACCCCAGTGACGCCACTGCCTACGGGTCGCTGACTGTTGTATAGTTGTTCCTAAGTTTTAATGGTAACACACTTGTATACTTGGCGTCGCTTAACTAAAGTTTGTGTTTCAGTTGTGGGTTAATTCTTGACCAGGCCGGGTGGTTGCGCCGTAGCCTGTGTTCTGACCGAGATGTACAAGTTGACCTCGGGTCAGGGGACACCAGCTGTACGTTAAGTATTGACCATGCAGGTTATCCAGTGTAGTGAGCCTGTGTTTTGGCCTAGATTAAGCGGAGGCCAGTGTTCAGCAGACAAGACGGAATGTATTGTGCGAGCCAGCTCAGTGGAACAGTCTGGTTTAAGCGAATTATTAATACATTCGACGCCCTATCTCAAGAATGGGGTACATGAGGGAATTATTGTTCTGTCAGAAGAATTCCTCTTGAACAGCGCTTTAACTTGATTCCCTTAATGGATGAGGTGACATTAGTACGTTTCAATCATCATCAGGTGGCTTAGGAAACAAGTACGTGTGACGCGCGAGAACCACATGCGTTTCTCGTTAAGGTGAAACCCAAATATGTAGGAGGCTATAATCTGGGAAGTGATTATCGCCACATAGGCCTGTTGTTCTTTAACTGGGCTTAGTCTGAAGGGGGAAAGATATCTTCACACCTACTAGGGATTTAACCTGGGCCAGTGTAGCGGTGGGGAGACACCCACTCATGTATCGCGTTGGTATTTCATCAGTGTTGTCTGACTCTATTCTTCCTTTGATGAGAATGGAATAATTGTCAGGCGGGTCTATCTTTCTATTGTCTCTATAATGTCATCGGAACCAGATTGGTTGGTCTGGTGGATTTGACACAATTCCTAAGCAGCCAAAGGAATGTAATCATGTGATGATTGTCTTTATACACATATACCCATACACAACAGAAATCCAGGTATCCGAGGCAGAAAAACGGAAAGCGACAAACACAAGAACACTGAACCCTTTTGTTGTTTGTCTGGTCTTTAATTCAGTATTTCATGTTAGTTACCATTGCAGTCTGAGCATCTTCCATTAACCTTGGAGGTGGCATAGAATACTTACCTGAAATATCCTGATATGCTTATCTACTTTTCTGATGGGACAGATTGTGATTAAGAAAGATGATCTAGACCATTACACTTAAGGATCTTCATAGGCGGTATGGAACTTTACCACCCTTAGGAAGGAACCCTGTCCTATATCTACTATCTACTAGATATGAGATGGTAGGGAATGTGTCATCCTATCTACTATTTATCAGGGATGAGACGCGTGGCTGAAAAGCTACTGGACTTAAGTTTTTTTTCCCGCGTTTCCATCCTGTTTCAGGATATTGCGGTCAACACCAGCATCTTTCAGCTGTATGTTGATTCCTAGGCTAGATTACGCTCATCAGCACGCCACGACTTTCTGAG
This sequence comes from Cepaea nemoralis, assembly GCA_014155875.1. NCBI lineage: Eukaryota > Metazoa > Mollusca > Gastropoda > Stylommatophora > Helicidae > Cepaea > Cepaea nemoralis. Next base: position 253,174 of record JACEFZ010005400.1, read on the forward strand.
CGACCGGCTCCATACTCTCGTAAGTCACTGGCGCGACTCGAACCCCTTCAAGTTCTCGTGCGATCACATCAACCACGAGAATATTCGGGGTTACGGAGAAAGCTGCTAACTCCTCAGCCAGGGAGACCGGACTTAAGTTAGGATTACTAAATGTTGTAACCTAACCTGTCTATGAGATATGTCTGGGAGTTCAGACACACGATAGTGGTCTGAGCTCGAGGGGCTGACCACTGAGGGGAGGGAAATCTGTGCTGAGAATTGATGGAGTATGTATTATGCCAGGGTATGATGGAGTTGTACACCTGTCCTGTTCTTGCTTGCAGGAATCCCTTTGCTGTTAACTGGGAGCAGTGGGCGACTGCCCTTTGCTGTGACTGATTCCTGTGTGCTGTGGCTGAGTGCGCTTTGCTGTCGGCTGGTTGCCTAGCTGCTAGTGGCCGGTTGTGGTTGACGAGTACTGTGGTCAACCTGAAGTGATCTGAGAAGTCCTTTGCTAAGGCCTATTTGCGGTTGACGAGTGATGTGGGCCGTTGCTGTGTGGAAGAGCCCGAACGCATCATACAGGATCAGGTGACTGTGTCATTGCCCTGTGTTTACAGACTGACATTCAATCATGCACGGACAGAACTCCCGTGGGATGATGAGATCGTCTACCAGACTACTCTCACCGAGTGTTTAATAGAGCTATTGACACAGCTGCGTTTACGTACACCCGATAACGTTCGAGTGTTGCAGTCCATGTCATGTCTTAGTGGAAGTGAATGTCTACAGCCAATGAAGCCCTGTATATTGGATCTTGCTTAAATGTTTGTAGAAGATGCAGCTACTCTCACCCGCATCGATTTCCAGTGGAGAAAACTTCATCATATGCAGTGGACACAGACCTCTGACACACTTGGACTGTGGGCAGAAATAGCCTCATACAGGGATGCCACCGGTGAAAATCCTTTCCAAGATTTTACAGATTTAGCTTTAACTGTGCTCATCTTACCTCATTCTAATGTGGACGTGGAGCGTATTTTCAGTCAGATGGGAGTTATAAAATCAAAATTGCGGAAGAGACTGAGCATCAAGAGTTTGACAGCTGTTTTGGCTATTAGATATGGAATGAAAAGATATGGCAAATGCTGTCATGATTATAAACTACCTAAGGATATTCTGCGAAAAATTGGATCACAGGAGGCATATACATGTTTCTTTCAATCATTCTCCTCTTCCTCATCATCGCAGGAGCAAACACAGCAGGAAATAGCTACAGAAACTGAAGAGGAGTTGTTTGACTGGGATTTGGCGGATCTGGAATAAACTTCATTGTAATATGAAGTGATAATAATAAATTATACTATGCTACCTTTTTACATTTGTAATAAAAACAGTTGGTTCTTGTTTTGGTGCTTCCTAAAAAATTTTGGTGCTTTTTAGTGCTTTTTTGGGTCGATATTAGTGCTTTTTCATCAAAGGGAGATGGCAACACTGCCTAGTACATCAACAGCAGCTGAAAAACGCTGGTGTTGACTGCAAAGTCCCGTAAGGGATACGCAAAAAAAAAAGCGTGATACCGTCTGCATCAGCCACCGAGAGGTGACTGGTCTGTCAAATATGGGCCTAGCACCATGTGTGCCATGCGCCTGAAGTTGTGCACAAATGTCCCTACAACAGGTGCACATGCCAATATAGATACAAGACGACATGCGCCTGTGTCGCGTAGCGTATTCTACTAGGATGGAATTGGATCAAAGTAGATAATAAATAGACTTCTACAAATAGAGAATCTAACCACTGCTGAAGAAGCGATCAAATGGCTCGCAATTCTAGAAGAATGATTATCAAAGTCCCAGAATGGATCTCTACTTCTAAACAGTGCCAGGCGGAAAGTTATGACGACTAACTGTACTAACACACGAAGACAGTATGTCAAGTTATTCCTGCTATCGTGCCTGGATGAATAATGAGCCCCCACTGCCTAATGTATTCTCACACAACAGGAGATAAGACAGAATGATAAGTATAGATGTAGTCCTTTCACTCGTCACACAATCTGATGATGCTAATTCTAATTCTATAATGACAGGCGCAGTTGTTAAAATTACAAATATAACATAACGTTTAATCCTAAAGAACACTACGTGAGCCCCACTGGGAATTCACTGACACATAAGAGATACGCAGATCCCTGAAATTTCTACAAGATAATGTTCAGCTAGAGGATAATATCATAGACTTCTAGCCGATGCAGACAAATTTTGTGATTGTTGTGCAGTGGCAAACGGGTGGGTAGCCACTCATCTGATAATCCTTAGCCTCCTGGATGGTAAGCTGTCAGTGCTGACTGGATCGTGGTATGGACTCCACTCTCTGCTGCATCAAGTTCGTAGCTCAATCACCGGTCGTGACTACGGCTACAGATGATCAGGGTTCAGGCTCTGTGAATGACAGTGAGAAGGAGTGAATAATCCTTCAAGACAGAATTGTAAATTATTTTGGCCATGTCCTGGTCCTGCATGGCATGCTTGTCTCATAAATTTCAATAGCATGTATTATCTTAATTTACACATTTTGATTCCTTATCTGAAATCTACAACAGCACACTGATCTAATGGAAACAGCACACAAATGATATCCTATTCTCTCTGCTGACATTTAGATCAAACATGTACAATCACAATGCTCTACTTCAAAGACCACATTCCAAATATATATTCTAAGTCATGATTACTCACGGAAACATGAACCACAATTCACATAATGACGTAACAGTACATATAGGATGACTTCAATGGAATGAAACTCAGACGCCACAACTCCGACGTCACGTATACATTAACAAACCATTAAATCGATGAAACACCACACATCATTTTCCAAGTATGGAAACACACAAACTACACTCCACACGATGAATTAACATCACATATTGATGAATTCCATAGAATGAAATGAAATCACACACAACAACTATAACTTCACGATTTACACGAGTGAACCATTAAAATCAATGAAACACCCCAAGTTCACTTAAAGAGTTATGAGTTGTACTACTAGCAAGTCTTCCTTATATTAATTAAAACATAATTAATTATCTAGAAGATTTCTTAGCTAGGTTTAAGATTATTTTCACTATACACAAGAACAATATTAGGGTTGGAGAATTCCCCCAAGGTTTGAACTTTGTTAAGTGGGCCATCTTGGACCACATGGCAGTAATCTGACTATGGGCAAGATAGAGATTAATAAAGAATAATTAATTGTAACTTATTCACTCTCTGAACTAATTCCTTCAACTAATAAGTATATTATCTAGAGAAATACGCTAGTTCCGAAGTTAAGCACATAATTAAATTATCTTAACTCTAATCGTCTACTGACTAACTCAGGTGTCCTTCCGCAGGCGGATACCTAATTTCGAGAATCACGTAATGTAATTTATCCATGTTTTTAATGCCACATGTGACGAGCTTTGCGTTTTACCCTTGTCGGCAAGCCACATGGCACAAACATGGTCCTAATTCTAATATTAGTTAACTAACACTAGTTTTAATTAATAGTATCTATTATCGATCAACATGGCCTTTAGATTTCCGGCAGATTGACACACAGAAAAATATTTAACAAAATTATTATTAACTCACCCTGCAACTAGATTTTGACTGGCCTATCGGGAGTGGAGACTATCATTGGCTTTTCTATGTTTTAGAGGGTTTTTCGGCTTAACAAGAGCCAGCAATAAAATATGTTTAAACACAGACAGGTGTTCAATTTTAGCCAATTGACGTGATAGCTCCTTCTCCTTCCAGCCTGCTGTCAGAAAATGGCAGAGGTTAGGGTGCTACCGGAAGTTAACTTCTCATCCAGGAGAGTTCCCTTCCTGTGGCCAAATTATTATTCACAGCCAAACCTGAATATAAAATTCAGCCTGACTTGATTTCTTGGCTTGTAAACGAACTCTACCCTATATCTACTTCTAACTATAAGAAGAAATAGTATTTAACTCTCTCTATAGTTTTATGTATATAAATACACTAACCAAAGACGATTTTATCTAATATTTGAAAATATAGATAAAAAAATAAAAAATAATACAGGATACATAGAGGGGTTTACTGAGGGCTATCTCCATCTAAAAAAAAACTATCTGAGAGGTGGGCCAACCTGTCACAAATGCCCCCCGTTTAAAAAACGTTGGATAAACAACTTTTTCTCCAGCCCGAACTCTCATATAGTTTTGTCAGCCCTTACTCTGACGTTTATGGGTCATTTGGACAGGTCCCCCTCTTCATCAATAGCACACTGTCTACTCAAAAAATCAGACTCTTCGTTTCTAAGACACCTTCTAAGAAACCTCCTCCCTTGATGTCGCTTCCATGGAAATCTTCTCTGGAAACTTTGCTTTCGTTGGTCGGGATGTCCTTTGTCTGTCACTGATAAAGGTCCTACAATTCCAACATCTCTCCTTCGACCCAATTGGTCTTGATCCCTATACTTCATGCGCGTCGTCCTTACTTTCCCTTTAGACATCTCTAAGTTGGGATCGTGTTCAGCCACGTCATCTTCCTCACATCTGTCGGGGTTGTCTTCCCATCTGGATTGCTCCCCCTCGGATCCATCATCAACCACAGTCAGAGTCATCATATGAACTGGTGGGTTCGTGTTGTTCTCAAAATGTCTTTGAGTAAATTCACGTGGAAGACTAGTTTTCCCGCGAATAGAAACGGAGTACTTGTTGCTGGACACCTTCTCTTTAATGATGAATGGACCTTGCCAAGCAATTTCTAACTTATTATCCCCTTTGGTTAATAAGACTAGCACTTTATCTCCTACCTCTAGAGACTGGTTTCTAATGGGTTTATTATAGAAGGAAGCCTGTTGCTTTCTGGCACGACGGAGAGTGGAGTTAGCTAATTTCCATCCCGTGTGCAGTTTCTGTTTCAGTTCCTCTACATACTGTGAAGACTTGACGACACTCTCATCTGTTCCTTCATCAGTCCAGGTTCTCAAAAGAGCCTCAAGCGGTCCTTTAATTGGTCGTCCGAACAATAGTGTAGCAGGTGGAAGACCGGTGGCGACATGTGGTACTTCTCGATAGGCAAACATTGCTGCTGATAAGTACGTGTCCCAACTATCTGGTTTCTCCTGGACTAACTTGTTCACAATCGATTTGAGGGTCCCTGTATATTTGACCACAAGTCGCTTATTCTCTGTGAGACTAAAACCTGTATTGACATGGCGCATCCTGAAGATGTCGGAGATTTCTCCTCTTAACTTCTCATTCAATGATGACCCACTATCACTTACAATAAGAATAGGGAATCCTACTCTGGTAAATATTTCTAGGAGAGCCTCTGCTACCCTAGTTGCATTGATGGAGGGCAGTACAGTAGCTTCAGCCCACATTGTACCTGTATCTACTACAGCTAAAATATAAGTATTTTTCTTCTTAGAAGTGGGCAGTGGACCAACAATGTCTATAGCTACTCTCTCAAAAGGAGTGTTCAAAACTAACCCTTCCCCTATGGAAACAGGAGTAGACCACTGCTTGGGGGGGCCATGTTGACACTCCGGACAAGACTGGACGTATCTTCGTATGTCAGCAGTCATTCCCGGCCAAAATAATGACAAGAAATACGCTGGGTAGTAACTCCTACAGTCATATGTCCACTGAAGGATATGGTATGCCCCATATGCAATATCTGATTACGATATTGTTTCGGCACGACAAGTTGCCCGTGTTCGGTACCCATAGTTCCTGCCCTACGGTACAACAACTTGTCCTTTAAATAGAAATTTCCTGCTGCTGGAGGATTTCTACCGTTTGGCAGTTTGTCAAAACAAGATGCTAAAGTCGGACATTCATTTTGTGCAGCCCTAATCTCCCGAGGTAGAGGGTTGATTGAGAGTATAGGTTCATGTGACTGTGCAACCTGACTCCGGGTCTCGACTGCTGCCATTATCATTGGTGATGATGGTTCTCCTAAATATACATACTTACGACCAAGCATGAAAGGATATACCGGATCATCGATCACTGCAGCTGAAATGAGTCCAGTGACATACTTAGATGTCACATGTACTTTGGCTATCTTAGCTATTATAGTTGGAGAGCTCCTGGTAGCCCCTTTGACTACGACTGTTTGTTTTGTTACTTGTGATGGTTTCACTAACTGCTTAGCTATTATTGCATCACACTGGAGTCCACTGTCATAGAGACATAGTACTGGACTACCGTTAACCAGAATAGTTTCAACTGTGGGTGGCCTAGTTCCATTACTTGAACATATGTTCTGTTTGGTACTTGCCCCCGTAATCATACACGCAGCATACTGGGTAGGGGGATTATTTCTGCACACGCTCGTGTGGTGATCATTATTTTTGCAGTTCTTGCAGTAAGGTTTACCCCATCCACTATTGGTTGCTGGTGCTTTTTGATTTTGTGAACCAGGATTTTGGTGCGGACCCCAGTGTGCCCTCTGGTGTCCTTACCGTAAGAGTTGTTCTGCTGAAAACCCTTATTCTGTGTTGCAGGAGTATTTTGAGCAGTAGAAGAATTACAAGATTTAGTGGCAGCTACTTCGCCATGGGCAGTTAAATATCGTTCGGCTAGTGAGATAACCTCCTCTAGCCGAGCGCCACCATTCTCTGCAATAAAGGTTTGTAGCTGTATTGGAAGAACATCTTTAAATTGCTCAACAAGTATTAGTTCCTCCAGCCCGTCATAAGTAGCATTCAAATCACTCAGTTCTACCCACTTGTTAAAATAAGTGTGTAACCGTGAGGCGAACTGAGGAAATGATTCTCCTTGTGACCGTTTGTCTGTACGGAACTTCAACATGTAGGCACTAGAAGTTAACTGATATCGTTTCAAGAGAGCATTTTTGAGTGTGACAAAGTCCTTCTCAAGACCTGGAGGGAGTTTTGCAAACACGTCATACGCTGGACCGCGAAGTGCTTGGGAGAGTTTAATATTAAATTTATCCTTAGGCAGATTGTAGGCTTCACACATTAACACAAATTTGTCAAGATATTCATCCATCTGATCCTCCTTCGGGTCGAAGTGGGCCAGTGGAAAACTCATTGATCCTGGAGTAATATGTGGTCCTGAGGAAATGTCTTGGCTGTCAGTTGGAGAGCTGGCACTGCTAAATCTGGAGGCATCAGGACTTTGTAGTTCCAATCTCCTCAGTTCTAACTCGTGCTGTCTTAACTGCTCAGCTAATGTCAACTCCTTGTCCAGTTCTGCTTGCTTCAACTGGTTGTTCAATTCTGCTTGTTTCAACTGGTTGTCCAATTCAGCTTGTTTCAACTGGTTGTCCAATTCAGCTTGTCGCATCTTCTGTCTGGATGCAATTTCCGCCATCTGGATTTGTAATTTAATTCTTTCCTCTCGTTCTTCCTTCTCTTTGATGATGTCCCTTTGTTCTCGGCGCCATGTTCTTCCTTCTTCTATTACATATTTTTCCAACTCTGAACCCTCATAACCTAACAATGTTCCTTGTTCTCGCAGTTCCTCCTTAGTAGGTGGCTTTTCAGAAGACATGTTAGTTATGTAAATAAGATGATATCTGTTGATACACCTGGATAACTCACTCACTTAATCAAGAATGTGTTTGTCGCAAAGATTCACAAATATTATCTTCAATGACAAGCATAAAAAATGTTACACATTGACACAACACTTACCCGTTTGCCAGCAATTCATCCTTTGCCCTCACTTATGTTATCTTATACTAATCATACATATGTGTTATATTATAATCCTAGTTAGTATATTATCCTATATTATAAGTATATATATATATATATATATTAACTAGTATGATTAGTAGCTATCTATTTTTAGTGACTGAAAGTTAGAAATATCTATGAAGTTGGATACTCGACTGAACCCAACAATCTATAGGATTGTCATGCCTGGACCGAGCCACCAGTGTCGCGTAACATATTCTACTAGGATGGAATTGGATCAAAGTAGATACTAAATAGACTTCTACGAATAGAGAATCTAACCACTGCTGAAGAAGCGATCAAATGGCTCGCAATTCTAGAAGAATGATTATCAAAGTCCCAGAATGGATCACTACTTCTAAACAGTGCCAGGCGGAAAGTTATGACGACTAACTGTACTAACACACGAAGACAGTATGTCAAGTTATTCCTGCTAACGTGCCTGGATGAATAATGAGCCCACACTGCCTAATGTATTCTCACACAACAGGAGATAAGACAGAATGATAAGTATAGATGTAGTCCTTTCACTCGTCACACAATCTGATGATGCTAATTCTAATTCTATAATGACAGACGCAGTTGTTAAAATTACAAATATAACATAACGTTTAATCCTAAAGAACACTACGTGAGCTCCACTGGGAACTCACTGACACATAAGAGATACGCAGATCCCTGAAATTTCTACAAGATAATGTTCAGCTAGAGGATAATATCATAGACTTCTAGCCGATGCAGACAAATTTTGTGATTGCTGTGCAGTGGCAAACGGGTGGGTAGCCACTCATCTGATAATCCTTAGCCTCCTGGATGGTAAGCTGTCAGTGCTGACTGGATCGTGGTATGGACTCCACTCTCTGCTGCATCAAGTTCGTAGCTCAATCACCGGTCGTGACTACGGCTACAGATGATCAGGGTTCAGGCTCTGTGAATGACAGTGAGAAGGAGTGAATAATCCTTCAAGACAGAATTGTAAATTATTTTGGCCATGTCCTGGTCCTGCATGGCATGCTTGTCTCATAAATTTCAATAGCATGTATTATCTTAATTTACACATTTTGATTCCTTATCTGAAATCTACAACAGCACACTGATCTAATGGAAACAGCGCACATATGATATCCTATTCTCTCTGCTGACATTTAGATCAAACATGTACAATCACAATGCTCTACTTCAAAGACCACATTCCAAATATATATTCTAAGTCATGATTACTCATGGAAACATGAACCACAATTCACATAATGAAGTAACAGTACACATAGGATGACTTCAATGGAATGAAACTCAGACGCCACAACTCCGACGTCACGTATACATTAGTTAGTTAGTTAGTTAGTTAGTCGACAGATCATCCTCGTTGCACATCGGACCATTCAGTTCATAAGTGCTCGGATCCCCTCCTCAGCAAATCCCGCAGCGTGTAGCGGCTAACGACGCCAGTTCTGTGTTGGTTTATCAATCTTCTTTGGCTTCCTGCGTAGTGTTCTTGTTTGGCCACCCCTCTTTTAATTTGCTGCTCTCGCAGTCTGGCCATTGTTGTAGATTCACAGTCATCACTTGGTTCTTGCAAAAGTCTCACTTCTCGTAGAGCATTCAGAATGTCAGCCTGGTCCATGGCGCGTCCGCCCTCCACAGTAGCCTCACCTGCGAGCTTGTCAGCCCGCTCATTTCCTTGTACTCCTGCATGCCCTGACACGAAGATGAAACTAATCTTTGCCAGCCGAGACCGCTCCAGAGGCAGCAACGTATACATTAACAAACCATTAAATCGATGAAACACCACACATCATTTTCCAAGTATGGAAACACACAAACTACACTCCACACGATGAATTAACATCACATATTGATGAATTCCATAGAATGAAATGAAATCACACACAACAACTATAACTTCACGATGTACACGAGTGAACCATTAAAATCAATGAAACACCCCAAGTTCACTTAAAGAGTTATGAGTTGTACTACTAGCAAGTCTTCCTTATATTAATTAAAACATAATTAATTATCTAGAAGATTTCTTAGCTAGGTTTAAGATTATTTTCACTATACACAAGAACAATATTAGGGTTGGAGAATTCCCCCAAAGTTTGAACTTTGTTAAGTGGGCCATCTTGGACCACATGGCAGTAATCTGACTATGGGCAAGATAGAGATTAATAAAGAATAATTAATTGTAACTTATTCACTCTCTGAACTAATTCCTTCAACTAATAAGTATATTATCTAGAGAAATACGCTAGTTCCGAAGTTTAAGCACATAATTAAATTATCTTAACTCTAATCGTCTACTGACTAACTCAGGTGTCCTTCCGCAGGCGGATACCTAATTTCGAGAATCACGTAATGTAATTTATCCATGTTTTTAATGCCACATGTGACGAGCTTTGCGTTTTACCCTTGTCGGCAAGCCACATGGCACAAACATGGTCCTAATTCTAATATTAGTTAACTAACACTAGTTTTAATTAATAGTATCTATTATCGATCAGCATGGCCTTTAGATTTCCGGCAGATTGACACACAGAAAAATATTTAACAAAATTATTATTAACTCACCCTGCAACTAGATTTTGACTGGCCTATCGGGAGTGGAGACTATCATTGGCTTTTCTATGTTTTAGAGGGTTTTTTCGGCTTAACAAGAGCCAGCAATAAAATATGTTTAAACACAGACAGGTGTTCAATTTTAGCCAATTGACGTGATAGCTCCTTCTCCTTCCAGCCTGCTGTCAGAAAATGGCAGAGGTTAGGGTGCTACCGGAAGTTAACTTCTCATCCAGGAGAGTTCCCTTCCTGTGGCCAAATTATTATTCACAGCCAAACCTGTATATAAAATTCAGCCTGACTTGATTTCTTGGCTTGTAAACGAACTCTACCCTACATCTACTTCTAACTATAAGAAGAAATAGTATTTAACTCTCTCTATAGTTTTATGTATATAAATACACTAACCAAAGACGATTTTATCTAATATTTGAAAATATAGATAAAAAAATAAAAAATAATACAGGATACATAGAGGGGTTTACTGAGGGCTATCTCCATCTAAAAAAAAAAACTATCTGAGAGGTGGGCCAACCTGTCACAGCCTGAAGTTGTGCACAAATGTCCCTACAACAGGTGCACATGCAAATATAGATACAAGACGACATGCGCCTGAGGTTGTGCACAAATGTCCCTACAACAGGTGCACATGCAAATATAGATACAAGACAACATGCGCCTGAAGTTGTGCACAAATGTCCCTACAACAGGTGCACATGCAAATATAGATACAAGACGACATGCGCCTGAAGTTGTGCACAAATGTCCCTACAACAGGTTCACATGCAAATATAGATACAAGACGACAGTCTGGACAACTCTGTAATACAAGCCACAAGTGTCACGCCGTTCATTCAGCATAGTGACGTCAGTTCGAACACGGTGTTATCACAAATATTTGACTGTAACTGTTATCTAGCGTGTTATTTACTATCTGCGTCTTTGGTGTGGCGTTGTCCCAATCTAGAAACACAAGAACTCGCATTAATTATGGTACAGTTGTGGGAAATAGTAATCAATACAGAAAGTAAACAGGTAATGCCTACAAGGAAGATCGTGAGCACAGAGACAGGGTAAACAGACAGATCAATGAACTCTCGGGAAGACAAATGAGTAAATACACGATGTTTGAAGTCAAAATCAGGAAAGTTATTATTGGAAGAAGATGCTGCCATAAAGAGATGAAGAGAGTTGTATGGTAGGGAAAGAGCGGAATTAACAGAAGCAATTTAGAAGGCCTACCTATTCTAAAAGAAGATGCGATCAAACATGAAGAAAAGACAAACAGCTGGGTCAAATGCAATAACGAAAGAGGAATTAGAAGTGCAGGGAGAATTTGAAGTAGAAGTCTTAACTACATTGTTGAATGATATATACAACAGTAGACATATACCTAGTGATCTGCTGAAATCTGTATTTATTGCTCTATCAAAAAGACGAGGGTCAGTTTAATGCGAACATTTCCGTACAATCTCTTGAACATTGTCACTAAGGCGTAGAGACTAAGCGTCTACTCAGAATTATAATGAGAAGAACAATAATGGAAACTGGGAGAGAACAGTGAGGATTTATTGGAGGAAAAGGTACAAATAATGAAAATACACTTCGCAAACATTGATAAGAAGTTGTTATAATTGGTGGGATGTTTGTTAGTTGTCCACCTTGTTTGTGACAGTATGTGACAACCGTCTTTTCATTAACAGTAGACGCAGAAAAATACACGATTGTGCTTTGTGTGAGGGAAGGTCATTAAGTAACTGGAATTGTATTAAAAAGTGCGTCCAAGAGTTAGCAAAACGGAAAATATTATTTCAGGACACAAGCTGGCTCTTAAGAAATACCCTATGCAGAGGTCGTGAGGATCGAGCAATTTCTCATGCGCAATAGCGATTACACACAATGACTGCCCTATAATCGACTTGAGTTATGGAAGAACAAAGAAGCGTTATTAGTTTTTGTGTGAGGTTCGAGTGTGTGAAATATATGGGGTTGCCGACGTGCGTGTTGCGGCGATAAAATCGTGCACATCTCACGAACGCGATCGCAAGACATTGGAAAACCGTCTTGTCTTCCAGTTGGGTTCACTTTCCCCTCGCGGCCTCAATGTCCAACACAGTTTTATTTAAGTCCCCACGCCCCTTATCCACAACCCCCCCCCCCTCCGTCTCCGCCATCTTTTAGTCCACTTCATAGCCGGTTGTGTGTCCTTCGCAGGACGTGGGAGTCACCACCAGCATTATCTCTGCTTTCTGTGACTTCTTGTTTGGTTTGCATGGGGTCGTTTCTCATTGCGTTCTTAACTACCGTCACTTGTGAACTTGGCGGAATTGCGTACTGCATCCGTTACATCGCCCCTAGTTACACATCCATATTTTTCCATTCACTCTCCTGGGCGCACCCCGATCCCCCTAGCGCGGGTTCCCTCGCCGGTTGAATTAACCAATCACCGAGTTTCTGGCTGTACTGACCTTTAGGCAGTTGACCCCTTTAACACAACATCCGTTCCATTCCAGCCATGGATAGCCGTCTCAAGCTCGGACACAGATGAGTTGATATTTAGACATTCATGTAGTGTTGATCGTGTATTAGTTAATCTATTTTTGTTTGTTTGTTCTGTGCTGACGAAGGCTTTGGCCGCAACGTCCATTGTTTTTTGTAGTTGTGCTTTGGTAAAGCTCTCAACCTACTTCTCGTTTTTCAGTGATTCATTCATTGAAATATACAGAAGAACGGTGATTCAGTATGGAGACAGTTGCTTGACTCGTGAGGGTGTATGAATAGGTAGAAAGCTTTTTTTTTTTTTTTGCATGGATGACAAAACGTCATTGACGAACCGTGTAGTGCGAGATTACATGACAACGGGCGCCGTCAAATATTTGGACCCTTGAAAGAACATTTACACGGTCAGAGTGTCCGGTTGGCCGTACTTCAGCGATGTAAGTTAGGATAGGGTGTGTAAGGGGGAAAAGGGGGGGGGGGACCCTTTTGTTTCTTCTCAAGGGCCATTTGGATATTTATAACACCATCGCAGGCCATACAAAATTATAATCTTAAAAATTAGTCTGTCAAATGTGGTTAACAATTTAATTAACCCACCCCTAATGTACGAGGGTAAGTTAATAAGTAAGTCACAAATGGCTGTAGAAAAATAACTAAATATGATAACTTAAAACTAGTTTATTTTTATACATACATTGTCCCTTTATTTCCCAACATAATTTCCACCAACATTGATGCACTGATCCCATCGTTTTATCAGTCTTCCCAAACCGGCTGCATAGAACTGCGTGCTTTGTTTTCATTTACCGGCCATCCCACAGAACTGTGTGACTTACTCATTGACTCGCCCTCGTAACTTTTTCTACCCAGCTATGCACCTGTTTACGGGACAAACATTTGTCAGCATGAACACTGACAACCCATATTGGCGGGAGACATTTCGCGAATGACGCCGAAGTTGAATGTGAAGTGAAAACGTGGTTTAGAACACAGAGCACGCAGTTCTGTGCAGCGGGTTTGGGAGGACTGATAAAACTATGTGATAAGTGCGTCAGTGTTGGTGGAAATTATGTTGAGAAATAAAGGGAAAATGTATGTATACAAATAAACTGGTTTCAAGTTGTAATCATGTGCAGTTATTTTTCTACAGCCATTTGTGGCTTACTTATTGACTTACCCTCGTAATAAGCCTGGTCCTAAGGTCGATAAGGGAGTCTCTGTGGCGAAGTGGTCAAGCCGTTTGACTCGTGCTCCGAAGGTTGTGGGTTCGATTCCGGGCCGCGTCCTTCGGTTTACGAGTTAAATGTTTCGGAGACTCCTGTGGGTCGTCGCTAAAAGCTACGGAGTTCGTGCTTTGTGCGACGCTTTCCGTGCTGCGGAAAGAGACCGAGCCATATGGGATAAAACCCGGTGCAATGAAGTCGACCCTGTCGACTTTTAAGCGACTTTTTTAAGCCTGTTCCGTGGCGAAGGGTGTACGGACGCAGTTCATAATCCCGTATACCACGTTGGAAACACAGCTGCGGGTTATTTGGCAGCAGATCGTTTTGCGTTGTTTTTTTTACGAAATGGCATGGGTGCCGTCTTTCAGAAAGCAATGGCAAACTCTATCCATCATGTGCCATGCCACTAAGCGTGGGCGGTCATGTTTCGCCATCTCACTCGATCACCGAAGTCGTGGATCAGCTCTGTGTTTCAGTCTCGACCATGCCACGCGGCTAAACCATCCAGGTATTTACCTCTCGACCTTCCCCTTGGTCTCTTCCTCTCGATCTTGCCAGTTGGCACCAAGGTCTCCAATTCATTTCTTTTCATAACATGCCCAAACAATTTTGACTGTCGACTTCTAATGTCTCTATCAGTTTACTATCTTCATTTGTTTCTTGAGGGACTTGTTCATTGGTTTTTCTGTCTGTCCATGGTATTCTTTGTATTTTCCTCAGAAACCACATTTCCACAGCCATCAGATGTTTGTTGTTTATTTGCGATAGCTCGCTTTGAACTCAAGCGTAGTCCATACACACTTCTTCTAGTAGTGATGGACCGAATTTTGCATGTGGATTGGCTTTCCCTATTAACAGTGTCTCTCGCCATCAGGCGAACCCACTCCAACTTCAGAGGTAGCCATCCGATGTTTTTCAACTTGTCTGCTCATTGTCCACGCTTCACATCCATACAATAGAACAGGTTCCATATAGCACCTCAGCACTCTTTTTCTCGTTGCAATTGACATTTTTATTTTGTTAGTCAGTATGTTTTTCATCTCGCAAAGGCTACCTTTGCCATGGCGATTCTTGTTGTAATCTCTTTAAAGCATCTCCCATCAGATGTTATGACTTTCCCGAGATAATTGTACCGATTCACCTGTTTAAGACCTGGCGAGGAGTGGGTGCAAGTGCCAACAGACTTCTGCACATCCTTTTCAGTTTGCATCCAACTAGATAGAAAATGCAGACAAGAAAATCCGGCTGCTGTTGAGGCTGAAGTACAAGCGTTGATTTTCGAGAATTCGCTAGACAGTGACGCGGTCATCTACACAGATGGGTCGGTCGTCCGACATGTGAGAAGCTCATGGGCCTTTACAGCTCGGGCCGGAGGGAGAATTGTGAAGGAGGACTCTGGTGCTTTCACTGAAACCACAAGTAGCCTGACCATGGAAGTCATGGCAGTAAGTAAAGCAATAACATGGCTCGAGACACAGACATTCACTAGGGCTTGTTTCCTTAGCGACTCAATGAACATGATCAAGAGGATAGAGGAGGGGTCGATTCGAAGAGAATGGTTGCTGCCTCTGAAGCGGTCTCGGCTGGCAAAGATTAGTTTCATCTTCGTGCCAGGGCATGCAGGAGTACAAGGAAATGAGCGGGCTGACAAGCTCGCAGGTGAGGCTACTGTTGAGGGCGGACGCGCCATGGACCAGGCTGACATTCTGAATGCTCTACGAGAAGTGAGACTTTTGCAAGAACCAAGTGATGACTGTGAATCTACAACAATGGCCAGACTGCGAGAGCAGCAAATTAAAAGAGGGGTGGCCAAACAAGAACACTACGCAGGAAGCCAAAGAAGATTGATAAACCAACACAGAACTGGCGTCGTTAGCCGCTACACGCTGCGGGATTTGCTGAGGAGGGGATCCGAGCACTTATGGACTGAATGGTCCGATGTGCAACGAGGATGATCTGTCGACTAACTAACTAACCTGTTTAAGAATATGCCCATTTACTTGTATATTACATTGTGGTATTTCTTTCGTCCCAGTGACGACCATAACCTGTCTTCTTACAATTCAATTCTAACCCTAATTGTTCACTGTGTGCAACAACCGCAACTACTATATTATATGTTGGAAATCCTGCTCATTGTCTGCAGTCAAGACTATCATCTGCATATCTAATGTTATTGATGTATCGTCCCTCAATGATGATTCCTTCCATATCTTCTATATTTATGAAAATACTTTCACTGTACAGGGAAAATAGACCTGGAGACATTATACATCCCTGTCTCACACCTCTCTTAACAGTCTGATTTTGACCTACTTCATTATTAATTTTTATGGCACCTTGTTGTTTCTAATGTGTGTTTTTTACAAGTCTAAGGTCTTTCCCGTCAATTTGTAGATCTTCAAGCATCTCTATCATGTTGACATATCTTACTTTATCTACACCTTTGTGTAGTCAATAAAACAAAGATGTATATCCTTGTTTACTTCTATAAAACGTTCAATTACTGTTCTCAGCACCATACACAGCATTTATTGTACTTTTGCCTTCTACAAACCCACATTGTTCTTCTCCTATTTTCATGCTGTATTTTATTCCTAACTCTTTGGATGATAATTCTTAGCAAAACTTTCGTGATGTGACTCATTATACTAATTGTTCAATGCTGATCACATTCCAATGGAAAACTACTGAATGTAAAATTACTAGGAGATCACAACAGCATAACAAAATGCTGTGGTTGACTGCGACGTCCTGTAAATGACATGCAACTAACTTTTAATGTAATAACTGGAACGGCTTCTGTTTGGTGAGACATGTGCTGTTAACTGGCATTGATGATGTTGCTATTCGCAACGCACTTCCAGGTTTGCGTCGGTCAGTCTGAAGCGCAGTTGATTCTTTGTGATGGCACGTTTAAAAAGAATGGGAGTCTCCATGGCGAAGTGGTCAAGCTGACTGACTCGGGCTCCGAAAGTTGTGGGTTCGATTCCGGGCCGCACCCTTCGGTTCACGAATGCATTTTTCAGAGATTCCTGGGGGTTGTCGCTGGAGCTACAGAGTTCGTGCTTTGTGCGATGCTTTTCGCGCTGTGGAAAGATATATTATATATATATATATATATATATATATATATATATATATATATATATATATATATATATATATATATATATATATATATATATATAAAACAGAGTGTATGTTTGTTTGTTTGTGTGTGGGGATTTTTGTATTGGATGCGTTCGATAACGGTACATCCGATTGAGATGAAATTTTCTACACGTCTTCCTTTCATTCATTTGCAACCGACTATAATAATTTCTTAATGTAAAATCTTCGACTTATTTAATAACATTTACTTTTCCATTTTCATTATATAATGTCTATATAGCAGGGGGACTTCACTCTAGAAAAGTTATTTCAAGGGGCATAACTTTTAATAACATTTCTATATACTTTATAGTCATATTGTTGGACTTACTTGCACTATTGTTAAACTCTTTGTCTATAGTTATTTTTAGGCATATGAGTTATAATAAATAATGATATAATCTTTAAGGCATTTTCAAAGCTTTCATAAAAATAATGCATAATGCATAACATTGTAACCCCTCTTTTTCTACAGTTTTCATTGAATGGTGTGTGGAAGGACATTTTTTTTAAGTTACTGTGCGCCAGGAGCTGGGCGAAACCACGCCGGGTCAGATAGATAGACAGATAGTCGGGAACGGAAGCTTATTTGACTACTTATATGAATTAGATGACATGCTCCCCACCAGGGACTGGGTGAAGCCGGGCCGGGTCAGACAGACAGACAGACAGTCGGGAACGGGAGAGCTTATATGACTACGTATATGAATTAAATTAGATGCTCCCCACCAGGGACTGGGTGAAGCCGGGTCGGGACAGACAGACAGACAGACAAACAAGCAGACAGACAGAGAGACAAACAGATAGTCGGGAACGGGAGAGCTTATATGACTACGTATATGAATTAAATTAGATGCTCCCCACCAGGGACTGGGTGAAGCCGGGCCGGGACAGACAGACAAACAGATAGTCAGGAACGGGAGAGCTTATATGACTACGTATATGAATTAAATTAGATGCTCCCCACCAGGGACTGGGTGAAGCCGGGCCGGGACAGACAGACAGACAGACAGACAAACATATAGTCGGGAACGGGAGAGCTTATATGACTACGTATATGAATTAAATTAGATGCTCCCCACCAGGGACTGGGTGAAGCCGGGCCGGGTCAGCCAGACAGACAGACAGACAGACAGACAGACAAACAAGCAGACAGACAGATAGATCCCCTCCAGGGCCTGGGCGAAGCCGGGCCGGGTCAGCTAGTATATATATATATGGGGTAAAATCCAGTGCAATGAAGTCCACATTGTCGACTTTTAAGCGACTTAAAAAAAAAAAAAAACTGCTAACAGCATTGCGTTACTCCGAACAGATGCACATTTCAATGCATTTCACCTCAAAGTAGGCAATGCATCATTGCATATGTGAAGCTTATTCACTTGAAATAAATGTGTCCTGCTATGAAAAACGCTCCTAGTTAAATTCATTGTATTTCGAGTCCCGCCTGTGATTGTCTTGTGAAGGCCAGGCTAAATGATATATGAATGAATATGACTTATACTGCCCGCGGGCCTTCACTTTCCCCACCTATGCTCGAAGCAGACCGTCATCTGGAGATGGCAGGTTGGAATTCCGTGTTGTCACTATATCCTATAGCTTTCAATTCTATCGTCTGTCAGCTAATGTCTACTTCTCTCCTCTACTTCTAGAGTGCCCATCAAATCAATAAATCATTAAATGCGATTTTAACTGACTTTGTTCCGACAATCAATCAAGTGCGTTTCCACAATGAAGGTTGGCTGCAAAACATCCCCAACACTGTCTCTCTCTGACTATACATTCTGTCAGACTGCTGACCGTTCATCGCTTGGTGTTATCTTCCCACTTGTATCGCTGTCTACCCCTTGCTCGCTGACCTTCAACCCAACCCTTGTTCCGTTGTGAGAAGGCCGGGTTTGTGTAAAACGTCGCTGGGAAATATCACGGAACAACGCCCAGGCATAGTTGCCATTCTAGATATTTTATATCCAGATCTAGAGGTTTTTGCTGGCGTCTGGATACCGTTTTCTGACGTTTGGATGCTGGATGTAATTCTAAATACTTTTCATTTTGAGTCGGATATTTTGAATACTTTCTAGATTTTACTTTTCTTTCGGTGTCATTTACCCATTTTATGTTTGGTCTGGACGTTCGTAAATTATGGTAACTGCCATCATTTAAACTTTGAACTGACTTGGGTCAACGCTCAACAATCTGGCAACCTCCCCCCCCCCCCCACCTGTAATGAGTAAAAGGGCGCATAAGGGCACTGAAGAAACTTTTGGTCAGTAAACATTTAAACTTCAAGAATTTGGCTGCAATTGGAACCGATAATGCATCGGTAATGGTTGGTATCAACCATGGCGTGTATGCAAAATTGAAGGAAGATATCCCATCTTTAATCCTCATAAAATGTGCTTGTCATTCCTTGCAGCTAGCATTATCACATGCCTCATCAGAATGTTTACCAAGGAATTTGGAATTCTTTATTGCTGAAACACATAACTGGTTCTCCAAATCATCTGTCAGACAACAGCAATATAATAATTTATATAAAGCATTCAATGATAGTTCCTCACCACTGAAAATTCTGTCATATTGCAAAACTAGATGGTTATCAATTCAACCAGCTGTTGAAGTAATTGTGAACCAATGGTTGGAGTTGAAGACACACTTCGAAATAACAAGACAAAGTGAAAAGTGCAACACAGCTGAAATACTATATGGAATATATAGTGATGAAAAAAATTTGGCATTCCTTCTCTTTTTACAACCCATTTTAAGTGAAGTGCAAAAAGTTAACAAACTATTTGAATCTCAAAATCTTGATAAAGTTAAATTACTTGACGATCTCACTTTGCTATTTAACTCAATTGGTTAAAGACTTATATTGCCAACTTGTAAAGATGACTTGTTCACTTGCACTTTAGAGAGCTATTTAGCTCCCAAGCCATACCTGGGATACCAAATCGAATCAAAAATTGATGGTTTAAAAACAAAAGGACTGTTAACAGAAAATGAAGAGAACAACTCAAGAAAGCGCTGTCAAGATTTTCTTGTCTCATTATTCGATCAACTGAATCAGACACTTCCTGAAAATGTAGATGTATTGAAAAATATTTCATTCTTTTCTATTAACAACATACCTCAGCCAGTAAAGGACATACCTAAATATTGTCAAGTTATTAAATTTTTAGGGGCTACTGATAATAGTGTGGCGGAAGCAGAATATTAGTTAACCAAAATAAATTTGGTTGACTGGACAAACAAAACAGAAACTGAAGCTTTTGGAGTGAAGTAAGACAATTTAAAGATGTCTCAGGTAACAGTCCATTCTGTGAGATACAAAATGTAAACTAAGAAACAGGATGAAACTTGCTATTTTAAATGCTATCTTGACAATAAGATTTGGCCTGATGAGAGCAGGAAAATGATGTTCAACTTATCAGCTCCCTGATCGTGTAATAAAAGAAATTGGAACAGCTAAAGCATACCAGGGTCATTTTGAATCTGAAGCTTCAACTTCATCATCCAAGCTAAGTGCATCTTGTGAGACAGGCATCAGTGAAGATGAGGACATGATTCTATAGGTAAGTCACATCAATTTTCTTTATAATGTTGCATATCCCTTACACACAGGACGGTGCAGTCAACATCAGAATTTTTCAGCTGCTGTTGATGTACTAGGCAAGATTACGCTCAGTAGTTTGCTTTCTGAGCGACCGGCTCACATACCCCTGTAAGTTACCAGCTCGGTTCGAACTGCTGCCAGTTCGGGCGCAGCTGCGTTACTCACGAGAATATACGGGATTACGGCGATAGCCGTAAACTTTTCGCCAGGGAGACCAGCAGTCACATCAATACATATGTAATTTCTTACTTACTCAATCTGGATATTTTTCCTAGATACTTTCCAACGAAATCTAGATATTTATGGATGTTGTTTGGGCCGTTTCTAGATACTTTTGGTCAAACAAAAGTGGCAACCCTGCCATGCCGGCAGACGACAGCCAGGTGGTGGAGACGACGAGCTTTGATAACCAGAACCAACATCACATTCACCCACGCAACGCCAGGGACACCCCTGTCATGAACCAGTTACGTTCCTGGCTGTACGGACATCATGTCTCTGTCCAAGACAAACACACACGGGGCGCCGGCTTGTCGCCAGATGCTCAGGTACACTGTTCTGATCTGTTACTGTGAATAAATAACGATAACGGTTAAAATTTTACGTTTTGATTTGGGAGGCTCTAATTCGCAATAGAATTGCGAATAGTGAATAGAGAAAAATTATTCGCAATAGAGAAAAATTATATTCGCAATAGAATTCTGCCGAATTCTCCGTAATTTTTAATGAATCACCCTTCTTCTTCTTACTTCTGTCCATTCTTCTGGCATCCCGTTTTATTTTTACATTACGTTAGTGCTGTTTAAATATCAAGAATAATTTTCCAGAATTTGTATCCCCAATACAAATATAATGATCCCTCCAAATAATTGTGTCCCCAGGCGAGTTCAAGAATGGTTAACTTTCGTTTCTGTACACTTACTGGGCACTCTTCCGACAGACGGGTCTAAATAGTTCTGCAGTGAATAATTTTATATAACTAACACTAACCCTAACCCTAACCCTAATCACTTATTCACTGCAGAACTATTTAAACCCGTCTGTCGGAAGAGTGCCCACTTACTGTTACCAGGCATCCTTGTGTAAATCCAAATGTAAAGAAAAAAAAACAACATAAATTGGAAACAACAAACTGTCATCAGAATTGATAATGATGTAGGTCAATATCAGCCTACTAAAAGAGGCATGAGACAGGGATGTGTAATGTCTCCAGATAATTTTCCCTGTACAGTGAAAGCGTCACAGCGTCCACTCACTAGTCAATTTTAGTTCGAGCCAGTATGAAGGTGATTAATTTGGGGCGATATTTCAGTTGGCAAATAAAATTCACGTTAAACAAAGACATCTATTGGATCCGTCAATTCCGACACTCCATCACTCCGTTGCTGCCTGGGTGCTAAAAATTTAAAAAAATATTGCACCCTGGATGGGGAATCGAACCTCGAGCTCCCGCGTGGCAGGCGGAGACACTTACCACTATGCTACTGAAGACATGTTAATAGAACAACAAAAAATTATAATATAGCCACATGCATAGGAATAATCACGGGACCTACTTCTACTGCGAATATAATTTTTCTCTATTTGCAATTCTCTTCGTTTTGATTTTGTGTGCGAAATGATTTCACTTTTTCTTCTTCTTTCGTTCGCTTGAAATATGTCTATAACTGCAATGTTGTCTCTTGTATGAATCTAACTATCTTTTTTAGTTCACACAGCGGTCCATGGAGTTTATCTTCCACTGTCGTCTCTCTAGGCCAGAAGGTTTGCTTGGATATGTTGTATTTTGGGCAATCCTGGAGTATGTGCTCGGTTGTCTGCGACGCCAATCCACATGTACACATGGCTGAGTCACCAATCTTGAATTTTGTATACATTTGGTTGCGTAATCTATTGTGTCCTGTTCTGAGGCGCAGAATAATGACCTGTTCTGATCTGTCCATAATGTGGTAGTCATCGTGAGCAGGTTTTGGTCGGTTAATCTACAGATTACAGTTAACTAATGTTAAGTTAAATGATTCATCGAACTGACAACAGTATTATACATTGTATTAGTATTAATAATAATATTATTAAGTGAAAGTGTATTGTTGTAGTAACACTTTCAATACAATTTTTGGTGTTTTTTTTTAAAAATTACGAGGCGTGCATAGTTTGATGATAGATCTTGAAAAGATAATCCAAGGGTCTTCCCTTCAAATCTTTGTGTGTGCTCCAAGCGGAGATATACATGTTGAAAGGCCAGTAGTTCATGTTGCTCAACAATTCCATTATTTTATGGCGATCTTTGTTTACACATGAACACAGAAGACGCTTCTTCACGTGAACTTAGCCGAAGGGCAAGGGAAATATAATATTGATATGCTTAACTGCAAATTTGCAAACTACTGGACGTAAACTTGCCTTAACAAAAGACAAACCAAAAAAAAAAAACAGCCAAAAAATGCTGGGGTTGATTGTGATATCCTGTAAAGGGAAAGGGCACTGGAGTGTGTTTTTTAGGCGTTGCCAAATTAATATTTCCTTGAATTAATTTGGCTTTTAAATATCACTCCTGCATTTTTTTCTCTGAGAACAAACTATGAGTGATACTTGTCTCATTAAGGCAACAGTAATAATTGACATAACAATGATAAACAAGATGATGAAAACAATGACAGTACTTGAGGTGAATAAAGATTATTATAATATTGGTAATTAAGAAAATGATGGTTTTAATAATGGCAACGAATACAAGATTTAAAAAAGTGAGGATTGTGCAAGTGTTCTCGTGATAATGATGAGTATAATGATGGTGAAACAGTTAAAACATCGCGAGGAAGGACAAGTGGAGAATTATTTAATGATGTAAGAACAAGAAAAAAACTGAATTTATCAAGGGTAGTTCACTGTAATATCAGCACACTGATACCATGAATATGGAATATCTTCTTCTTTGCGTTCATCCGGAGTATTTTTTCAGATGTGATTTTGGTGTGTCTCGTTAGGCACTCTTGGGTCGAACCCTTAGGCCAACACATCTGACTTTTAGCATGCATTTTTGACCAGGTTAGCATTCCTGAAATATGGAATATGATATCAACTAATCTTCTCTGGGAAGGAACAGAGCTGAAGACCTCACCTCATGCTGACACATATTGATTTGAATTCCTGTCTCCACTATAGCTTGACCTGTTCTACCTTACCAGGATGAAAGACAACCTCAAGACAGAAGTGGACAGCTGGAGAATATAGACGCAGGTCAGCTTGGGAGCCATCAATCGGCTGTACGATCAGCGCTGCTGAAAGTGATACCGTTAGCACCTGGCGACTGTCTGGAGTGTAAGATTGTGGGAACTGGTGTTATGATGTTGAGTGGGGTGATGGTTCTGACGGCAGCATTTTCTGCCAGAAAGAGGTACACTTGGAGACTTAATATTTGTGTTCTGTTTGAAAATTGGAAATTTAAAAAAAAAATGATTTCTGACTTGTAAACAATGTATGCATGTTTGATGTAGGATTGTGACATGCTAATGAACAAGTTCAAGATTGGTCCTGTGTCGGCCAAATAGTAGTCGTGTCTGAAACGGCTCACTGGTTTCTGTTAACACCAGTCAAGACAGTTTCATCTTCATTGGTTTCTTCTTACTCTTCTACTTCATTTGCTTGTTTTTCCTCTTCCACATCTTCTCCCCCTCCTTTGTTGTTCCTTAGTTCCTAAGACAGTGTATATCAAATTGACTTCTATAGTATTCAGTTGTCACATTCATGGTTATCAGTTTGGTGATATTACAGTGAACTACCCTTGATAAATTCAACGTTTTCTTGTTCTTACATCATTAAATAATTCTCCACTTTTCCTTTCTCATGATGTCTCTTGTGACTTGCAGTTTAATATGACTTGTCAGCAGTAGCTGATTCACATATACACATACTCTTCTGTACGCTTGTACATCTTGCCTTGATTATCTGAATGTCCTGTTTCTACAAATATAATCACTTGGATTTTCTGTTCTTTATTGGAATGCATTTGTATTTACTTTCTGTTTTATGGTTGTAAATGTTGCTGTTATTTTAAAACTCACTGCTTCCCACCCTATTAGTGCTTTTTCTGCCTCATTAGAATAGCGTTAAGGCATCATTCACTATTAGAGCAATTTCACCCATGTGTCCTGACAAAAGTAGTTTCTGGTACATTCTGAAAACAGCACTGTTTCTTCTTCACTCTGAAAGCTGCACCGCTTCTTATACTCTATGAATACAGCATTGTTTCTGGTACCATCTGAAAATAGCATTGTGTCCCCTTTGTTTAGAAACTTCTTTCCTGGTTTATTCCATCATGTGTCATGCAATCCCAGAATGCTGACCTTGCAGTGTTGATCATACAACATGATCTGTCTTTCCTAGCTTGATCATAGCTCCAACAATGGAGGTGCTAAGTTTGGAGGATTTCCTTGTGGATGGAAGGTAAGTCGGTGATCCACAATGGAGGTGCTAAGTTTGGAGGATTTCCTTGTGGATGGAAGGTAAGTCGGTGATCCACAATGGAGATGCTAAGTTTGGAGGATTTCCTTGTGGATGGAAGGTAAGTCGGTGATCCACAATGGAGATGCTAAGTTTGGAGGATTTCCTTGTGGATGGAAGGTAAGTCGGTGATCCACAATGGAGATGCTAAGTTTGGAGGATTTCCTTGTGGATGGAAGGTAAGTCGGTGATCCAGACTCTTTGAACTTAAAAAAGTCTTAAAAGTCGAGAGGATCAACTTCATTGTACCAGGTTTTATCCCATATGGCTCATTTCATTATTCTTTGACAGGTAGGTTGGCATGATGGCATGTCAGATGATGAGTGGGTGAACTGATCAAGAACATAAAAGACAAACGAACGAACAAACATACTTTATTTTCAAAGGGTAACAAATTGGACTGGCAGGCCCGTCTTACATTCGGCCCTTCCATTCACTCATCTTTCATTCATCAATTGTGCATGTTAAAGGGTAAGTTAATAAGTAAGTCACAAATGGGTGTAGAACAATAACTAACTATGATAATAACTTGAAACCAGTTTATTTTTATGTATACATTGTCCCTTTATTTCTCATCGTTTTATCAGTCCTCCCAAACTGGCTGCATATAACTGCTCTGCTTTCTAAACCACGTTTTCACTTCAAATTCAACTTCGGCGTCACTCGCGAAATGTCTCCCGCCAAGGTAGGTTTTCAGTGGACTTAGCCCCTAGCGATCTCCCGTACAGCGGTGCATAGCTGGGTTTAAAAAAAAAAAAGTTATAAGGGCGAGTCAATAAGTAAGTCACACAGTTCTGTCGAATGGATTTTTTAAACATAAACAATGCATATTACCATGTTATGAGACAGGCAGACACACATTCATAAACACACACTCATAAACACACACATACTCATACATCCTGCATACATACTTACGTTATTTGCACAAACTCTCACAGTTATGCACACACTCAATAACATACAAAAACACACTTCCTTGCATGCACACATACCCACACAAACATGTACACATACATACATTAATATATACACACACACACATGCACATACACACATACCCACACAAACATGTACACATACATACATTAATATACACACACATACACTTACACGCACACACACGCACACGCACACACACATATATATACACACATGTGTACACACACATATACACGTGCACACACATACACATACGCACATACACTCATGCAAACACATACATACACACATGCAAACATGCACATAAACACATACACAGTGAGACAGATGTTTGTGCAGGAACATGATCACCCATGCTGGCTGATACGGCACCTGATGGGTTGGTTTAGTGATGGTCAAGGGGTCATTTTTATTGCACACATGTAACTCCATCAGTGCTTGTTCTCCTCCCATAGATGACACCAGGAGAATATCAGCACAGTGCACAAACTCGGTAGCACTGGCCAGGCTCCATAAATGTGTATACCACAGTCATATGTGTGTACCACAATCATGTGTGTGTACCACAATCATGTGTGTGTACCACAATCATGTGTGTGTACCACAATCAAGTGTGTGTACCACAATCATGTGTGTGTACCACAATCATGTGTGTGCACCACAATCATGTGTGCACCACAATCATGTGTGTGTACCACAATCATGTGTGTGTACCACAATCATGTGTGTGCCACAATCATGTGTGTGTACCACAATCATGTGTGTGTACCACAATCATGTGTGTGTACCACAATCATGTGTGTACCACAATCATGTGTGTGTACCACAATCATGTGTGTGTACCACAATCATCAGTTACAAATATTCTATTGGTGGCTGGGTTGTCTAGTGTTGAAATCTGGCCCGGGCCACAGTTTGGTTGGCCTGGCCTGGCACATGATGATGTGTACATGGTTGGTGTCAGAATCAGTAATGATTACAACTTGATGTATACTTGATGTGCACATGGTTGGTGTCAGAATCAGTAATGATTACAACTTGATGTGCACATGGTTGGTGTCAGAATCAGTAATGATTACAACTTGATGTGCACATGATTGGTGTCAGAATCAGTAATGATTACAACTTGATGTGCACATGATTGGTGTCAGAATCAGTAATGATTACAACTTGATGTGCACATGATTGGTGTCAGAATCAGTAATGATTACAACTTGATGTGCACATGGTTGGTGTCAGAATCAGTAATGATTACAACTTGATGTATACTTGATGTGCACATGGTTGGTGTCAGAATCAGTAATGATTACAACTTGATGTGCACATGGTTGGTGTCAGAATCAGTAATGATTACAACTTGATGTGCACATGGTTGGTGTCAGAATCAGTAATGATTACAACTTGATGTGCACATGATTGGTGTCAGAATCAGTAATGATTACAACTTGATGTGCACATGGTTGGTGTCAGAATCACTAATGATTACAACTTGATGTGCACATGGTTGGTGTCAGAATCAGTAATGATTACAACTTGATGTGCACATGATTGGTGTCAGAATAAGTAATGATTACAACTTGATGTGCACATGGTTTGTGTCAGAATCAGTAATGATTACAACTTGATGTGCACATGGTTGGTGTTAGAATCAGTAATGATTACAACTTCATGTATACTTGATGTGCACATGGTTGGTGTCAGAATCAGTAATGATTACAACTTGATGTGTACTTGATGTGTACATGGTTGGTGTCAGAATCAGTAATGATTACAACTTGATGTGTACTTGATGTGTACATGGTTGGTATCAGAATCAGTAATGATTACAACTTGATGTATACTTGATGTGCACATGATTGGTGTCAGAATCAGTAATGATTACAACTTGATGTGTACTTGATGTGCACATGGTTGGTGTCAGAATCAGTAATGATTACAACTTGATGTGTACTTTGTCAGGATCTTCTATTAGGCTCGTTGGCTAACACATGTGAGACAGTACAAGTACAACGTGATTCGACGTAAGACACAGCAACACAAGTTCTATGGATTTATTGCCACATTAAATACATAACGATAATTACAGCAATGTACAACATATAACTCACAACCACAATACAGCTCATAGGTCTGACGCTCACGATATCAGTCGTTCAGCTCACAACCACGGAGATTCACACAAACGCCTTGCTCTCGACACACACGTCCGTTCAGAGTCCTGTCCCAGCTTGGTCTGAGATTATCACGCACACTGCCCACTGCCTCTGGTGGGGTCACGTGGCTTTGCGTGCGTCTGTCGTCAGCGCTGGTCGCGTGTCAGGTAAGAATCTCGCCAGCCGACAACTCTTGTCCGCCGGGTGCCGTAACGATGTTGCTGCGTAGCTAGGCTCTGACATTCTCCCCGGGTACCTCAATGAAAGATGCCATCTTTCATTCATGATGTATGTATATACTGGGGTAGTGTTAATTTCATGTCAGAGACTACTTTTTCCCAGTGTTATGCATGAAAATACATATAAGGCATAGAAATATATACAAAAAAAAATGTAAGTTGCATTGAAATGACAAATGAAGTACAACTGTTAACACAATTCAGGTTTCATCCCCCTCATGCCTGGTTACCTTCATTGCAATAATACCCAGTCAGATCAGTAGCACCAGCTTCACGCATCTACCTCGCAGCTATTTGAAAAAAACGTAATAATATGATTGTTTTGCAACAACCATCTAGCCAGACTGAAATACGGCTTTGTATTTAGTCGTATTAAACACTTAAACTCTGCCCTCATTTGGTCAGGAGTTCTTATGTTGGTTTGCAATGTTGGCAGCTCTATGACATGCTTGGTGGACGCCTACCCGCTGTGCCAACTATTTGAGCAACAAAATGTCTATCCATACAATATACATTAATGAATATGTTTCAAATTATGGCCCTTGATGTAATTCACAAATGCAAGGGAAGTAATTTTGACATTCAAGAAATTCCATACATTATAATAATTATTTAATTTCTTAGCGTCATTGCTTGACGTTTCTTCATATTAACGAGAAAAAGTCGGTAATATGAATACATTAATCAAGATATGATTCTAAGATTACACTAATCAAAATAAATAAGTACCAAATTGGTATATTATATTTTATAGATTCAAAAGGATTTTACAAGTGTCATAAATTTTTGAAATTTTGTATGTCGTCTGCTAATTTTGCTAGACTTTTTAAATTACACCGGAAATATATACGAAACGCAAAATTTGGTTGATGTTACACTGTCTGAACACAAATGATCCGGTTTTATTTCGGAACGGATAGTAAAATGTTCTCACAGTTCGTGTCTGATGTTATAGTATCACAACGGATTCTGATGGAATGTTCTTATTTCCGATGTGTTCACAAATTCTGGATAAAGATCGACTGTTCTTATTTGTGATGTTCAAACGTCGAACAATTTGGATTAAATTTGCTGCAGAAGTGGTGTAGGAGTCAATGTTCGGTCCACATTTGCACATGTTAAAATATCACGGTGAAGAAAATCACTCACAAATGTCACAATGGTAAAGTTCGTTTCTGGTAAGTGGTTAAGCGTCTGTGACATTGTTGTTGGTGTATATATACAATTAATATTGTTCTCATTCTAACACACACTACACAATTATACTACACTCATTACATGACTTGTTTAAAATAAGTATATTATACATGTCGGTTTCTAAACCGTATCACAATTTTAATTATAGACCTTACACAGTAGGTGAATGGAAAAAATTCACACATTGGTGGCTGTGTTGGGCTGAGTGTAATATTACACAGTGCACTCAGACATTGCTTACTGGGTCTGTCGGACAACGGGACAAAAGGTCGGCGATTGTATTCATTCTGCCGGGAATATGGCGAACTTCAAAACTGAAATTCTGAAGCTTCAAGGACCAGCGAGCAATCATATTATTTGATGGTACTGCGGAATTTATATACCTTAATGGACTGTTGTCAGTTTCGATGATAAAGTGACGTCCTAGAAGATATCTGGACAGCTTCGTCACACTTTCTACTAAGGCCAATGCTTCTAATTGCGGAATGGACCATGCCCGCTCTCGGGGCCTTAGTTTTCTTGATAGAAAACAAACGGGATGCAGGATGTCGTTGTATTCCTGCAATAGGACTGCACCGATCGCAATGGAGCTAGCATCTGTTCTCAATCTGAAAGGTAAACGAATGTTGGGCAATTTAAGGATGAGATTAGGTGAATTCTTATCAGAAAAATGTGCCAAAACTTTATCAAATGCATTTCGTAGGCATTCATCGTTTACAACTTTTTCGGGTTTATTCTTGGTTAGTAAGTTAGAAAAAACCTCAGTTAGCTCTGAAAAATCAGGAATAAAGTTTCTGTAATAATTAATAAGTCCTAACAAACTGCGGACTTGTTTCTTATTTGTTGGAAGTGACAGTTTTAGAATTTTGGAGACAATTTTGTTGTCTGTCATGACAAAGCCATTGGATATTCTGTACCCCAAAAATGATATCTCTTGGTAAGCCATGCTCACCTTTGAAGGCTTCACTGTTAGTCAGTGCTGTCTGATACTAGGTAGTAGTAGTAGAACGTCTTGTCCAGGTGTCAATGTTATAGTTCCGTCGTTGTCTCTGTATGGACACAGATGTCGTCAGTATAGTGAATGATATTAGGAATGTCAGATAGGGGGAGTCGTATAGCAGACAAGGCCTGTCTGGAGTTACTGGATCTAAGGATATAAAGTGGGTTACGGTTAAAATCTTCCAAAAGGATTTTCAAATTTCATGTTGAGATCATTTTGAGTGCTATCTCCAAACCTGCACTCGTACATGTGTGTATACATTCAATAGTTCAAACAATAATAATACACCATGTATAGTTGTGAAATGTAATCGTGCATGTTTGTATGATCTTTTGCAATTTGTGTATATTTTCCAAAATATGTAGGGTAATTTGTTGCTGACTTTTGTCAGTAATTCCACCGACTGATGTTTTACATTGTTCAGCATAGGTATTCGTATGAGTTGATTTAACATAGAGATTATGAGTGGCAGTAACAAAATTTGGTTCAACAGTAATGACATAAGTAACAAAGTCTGCTGGTTTGTCATGAGTAATATCATCTGTGTTGTGTCATGATGATGTGGAAATATAACTGTTTGTGAAGACATTTGTTTTGTATTTACAATCAGTAGTGCAAGTATAACTATCCACTGTGTGCACTTGGTTATGTGTGTAGTTAACAGAGAGTATAGGGGGTATAGTATATACCACGATAATTTGTGATCTTTCCTCGGTGTTGTGAACTGTTTATTTTCTGCACCTTTTTCTTTGTGCTGATACACACCAGTTTCTGTTTCTTCTTGTTTTGAGATGGTAATCACGTTGGTACGGTGTGGTATCTTGGTCTGTTCATCATGTTGTTGTATGATGAGTGGGGTAGTTAAGGCAGTATTTGTTGTGGTGTTAACTTTTTCCTCTGTGTGATTTGTGGACTCTGTGTAGTCTGTCACATTTAATACATTTCCAATTAATAAATCACAACATGGATTGTCTAATAAAGCACAAGTTACTCTGCCTGATAGGAAAGGTGATTTTATATTGGCCCATGCCATTGGATATTTCTCTACTGTCCCTGAAACAGTTTTGCAATAGATGTACTCATCTAGGTAGTCTTTAGGATCAGCTAAGGTCTTTCGAAGACCGATAAGACAGGACCCTGTGTCGCGTACACATGTGCATACTGTGCCATTGATGTAACCTTTATGGAATGTTAATTTTCCTAACGACAGTTTTGAGGTTTTGTTCAATTCCTCACTTTCTTGTTGAGCATTGACCTCTTTATATAAAGAATGAGGTTGAGTGATGTTAACAACATTATTACAATATGGTACAAAGTCTGGTGTTGTCTTCATGTCTGTGATGTTCACTTTTCTTACATTCTTTGCTGAACTGCATTTTGAGTCTATTGCCAAGTTAGCTTCCTCATTGGCAATAGGGACGGCGTGCCCGCATGTTAAGGTACCATTTTCATTGAAGGTATTACAGACAGTACATTTGTTAGCACTGAATACATCACAAGCCTGTGCTGCATGTACAGGATGTTTTTCTGGATTTTCGTCTTCTGACGTTGAGCTATCGAACAAGGCGGCATTGGCTTTGTTGGTCATATGCCTGCCTCTACAATCCATACGATAGTGACCGTAAGCCTTGCAGAGAAAACATTTACGTGCATTTTTGAACGATTTACGTTCTATGTCTTGTCTGTTTACCATATTTTGCAAGTATGTTAGGTACCCTGGGTTTTTATCGCACATCTCATTCACATGGTGAGACAATTTACAGTGCGTGCATTGTCTAACTCTATCAGAGGTAGGCCTGTGTGGTTTTTGCCTACTATAGTTGTTCTCATAGTTGGCTGCTGCTACCCAGTTACTGTCAGTAGCTTCAGTGGCAAAACACTGTTTATTTGCCGTATAATAGGCCGACCCACGTCTTTCCATTTCTTCCACACTTGTGCATTCATTCTCCTGCAAGAACTTAGAAAAAGATGCTGGGATAGAAGAAATAACTTTATCTCGAATAATGAGATCTTCTAATTTATCATAATTTTTGTTAATTTTGGCTGATGACGTCCATTTGCTGAAAATGTCTCGGACTAAACAGAGGTAGTCAGAGAACGTTTGAGTTGATTTTGGACTCAATTTACTGAATTGTTCTCTGTACCCTGCTTCATCTAACATGAAATGTGCCATTATTTTAGATTTAATGTAATGGTACTCTTTTCTGAGGTCTTTGGGGATGGTTTCAATGACTTTCAGAGGTTCCCCAGATAGACTCCTCATATATAAAATATTCCATTCCGAAAGTGGAACTTGGTAATGTTCCATTAATGTCTCAAAATTTTGGGTAAAGGCTGCTATGCAGTCACCCGAGGTATAGTTACGAACGATACCTTGATATTTCTTATACTGGTTTTCTTTTTCCAGTCTTTCAGATTTCTTTGACTCTTTATTCATTGCAGTCTCGGTGTCGAGTTGTTTCATTTTCAACTGTAATTCCAGTTCTTCTCTCTTACTCTGAGCTGCTATTTCTGCTTTCTTAAGTTCACCGTCTATCTCAGCTTGTTTGGCAGCCTTTTCAATCTCTGCTTTTTTTAGAGCTCTTTCAGCTGCTCTATCTTCGCGTTCACAGTATTCAGCGTATTTCTTCTCACTCCATTGTGTTAATTCATCACCTTCTAACTTTAATTTTAAACCCATATCGATGAAATCAAATAATGTCGACATGATGGAGAAAATATGTCAATGACAATCAATCACACAAAATATGTTGTAAATGGTTAGTAGAAAAACAACTTACAATTGATTTGCCTATACGATGCGTGCCCACTAATGCATACGTAAAGTTAAAGTGAAGAAAAATATACTCAAGTGCCCTTGGATATGGTGACGAAAGGTTGGGCAATCGGGCTAGAAAACTGTAGGGTCGTACTTCGGAACCACTAATGACCTCTACGGCAGGGTTATGGATGGTACGCAAAAACCTGCTTTGTTTTTGGAGAGAAATAAGTTAGCGTGTGTTTGTTGGTGTGTGCCTGCAAGTCACTAAGTGTTGATTAGGTTTGGATGGCGTTGAGTATAATTGTATGTCGTAAATTTGTCGTCAACAGTGTTTCTTTCAACAGAAGTTACACTCTTTCCAAAACTCTTTGCGTTCCACAAACTCAATACACAAAAACAATCTATCTGTATTTGAACACTCAATAACATTGATGACACATCACTTACATCAAGATGACATTCAGTAAGGACAAAGACATCAAGTTTACAAGATGGCGACAAGGTCAAAATGGCGGCAAAATCACAATGTTGACAAGGTCAAACGGTGACAATTTTCACAAATCACAAATGTTTAACACGTTTACAGGATCAAACAATATGTACTGTACATTTACTAATGATCTTAAACATATTTAGACAATGTAGTAATGGATCACACTGAGACTTTTCCGATCACATGTACATCACTATAACCTTGACAAATTTTACAAGTACAAGAATTATAGTTTTAAATAACAAAGACGAACAACACACGTCTAAATATATTAGGTTCTTTAAATAAAGACGAGCAACCCACGTCCACACATGTCAGGATCTTCTATTAGGCTCGTTGGCTAACACATGTGAGACAGTACAAGTACAACGTGATTCGACGTAAGACACAGCAACACAAGTTCTATGGATTTATTGCCACATTAAATACATAACGATAATTACAGCAATGTACAACATATAACTCACAACCACAATACAGCTCATAGGTCTGACGCTCACGATATCAGTCGTTCAGCTCACAACCACGGAGATTCACACAAACGCCTTGCTCTCGACACACACGTCCGTTCAGAGTCCTGTCCCAGCTTGGTCTGAGATTATCACGCACACTGCCCACTGCCTCTGGTGGGGTCACGTGGCTTTGCGTCTGTCGTCAGCGCTGGTCGCGTGTCAGGTAAGAATCTCGCCAGCCGACAACTCTTGTCCGCCGGGTGCCGTAACGATGTTGCTGCGTAGCTAGGCTCTGACAACTTGATGTGCACATGATTGGTGTCAGAATCAGTAATGATTACAACTTGATGTGTACTTGATGTGCACATGGTTGGTGTCAGAATCAGTAATGATTACAACTTGATGTGTACTTGATGTGGACATGGTTGGTGTCAGAATCAGTAATGATTACAACTTGATGTATACTTGATGTGTACATGGTTGGTGTCAGAATCAGTAATGATTACAACTTGATGGAATCATCTTTCAGGAACCCCAGGCTGGCAGGATTGCATGGCACAGCGTACATGTTCCTGTGTAGCAGTTTGTTTGTAGGTGAGTGCTGTCTGTATCTTGCATTTCTGGAATACATGTATGAAATGTAAAAATGGTAACACACCTGACTTAGCTTTCACTTGAGGTGGTCGGTAGAAGGTTGTGATCAAGGTAGTTGTCCACCTCACACCATACAACTGTGCTCTACTATGTTTGAAGTCCTTAGCAGTTTGCACATCTGTGTCAGTGTTTATATTAGGGTGACCTCAACAATTGACAATCGTTCAACATTGTTACTCTATACATTTACTTTTACTGTGTTATGTTTTTCATTGTACTGGTTATGTGGAAGCACATTATTGTCTCAATAATAGGTTCTTAGTCAGCTACAGTCAGTCACTTTATGATTCTTTCTATTTCTATGATCAGTATTTAAAAAAAACCACCGCTTGCTAGGCCAATTACAACAGGCTTAGGACAGAAAAATTTGACCAAGGGGAGTCTATCCCCCCTATTGAGCCAGCGCCCTGTTGGCCCATGACCTCGCAGTCATGGTTTCTCGGTCTACACCATGTGGAGGTAGGGTTGACTTGTGTAGTCTGCGGGTCATTGGCAGGCCACTAATTTTCACTTTTCACTCCTCCTGAGAAAGGCTAGCCGATCCTAACCCTGCTGGCTGCAGGGCCAGGCGCAGTCCACACCTTGTAGATTCATATAAAAGAACACCCTGAAACAAGTAAAGAGCTTTAAGTGCTTAGGAAGTATAATATCATCAAATGGCAAATCAGAAGTCGAGATCGAAAATAGGTGCAATAAGGCAAATCAACTCATTGGACACATGGCACGAATACTAAAGAACAAACATGTTTCAATAGTTACTAAGAAAGCACTCCACAACACGATCTTTCTACCAACTCTATGCTACCAATGCCAAACCTGGACAACGACAGAAAAAGAGAAAAGAAAAATAACATCAACAGAAATGAAGATTCCTGAGAAGAATTCTCAATGTGTAAAGAAGGGAGAAAATCAGAAATGAAGAAATCAGGACTAAAATGGGGGTTATAGCAGCGCTAGATTTCATAAGAAAAGAGCAAGTTAAATGGTTTGGACATAGATTATCAACTAACAGTATACCACAACAAGCAATGATGTACAGACCAAATGGAAGCAGAAGAAGAGGCCGACCATATAAACGATGGATGCAGGAAATAACAGAGTCCATGGGAATCTCATTATAGGAAGTCCATAAGTGGGCACTCTCCCGCTGTTTATACTTAACCTCAACACCGCAAGATATAAGAGGAATGAGATGAAGACATGCAGATGTATGGAGGGAAATATTCAAGAAACTACAGCAGTGTGTTTGCCATGGCCATCTTTCTTCTGTGCACAAATTCAATAAGTGAACCTGGAAATACAGTGGACAAACTGCATACCACAGGCGAGGATAGAATTGTGTGTCCAGCAGATTTACAACTGCTGTAGATGTTCTCTGTATGGTTAAACAAGGGTAGCCCTATAGTAGGTACTGCCATAGTGTGTACAGTAGATTTACATTGTGTGTACAGCAGATTTACACCTGCTGTAGATGTTCTCTGTATGGGTAAACAAGGGTAGTCCTATAGTAGGTACTGCCATTGTGTGTACAGCAGATTTACATTGTGTGTACAGCAGATTTACGCCTGCTGTAGATGTTCTCTGTATGGTTAAACAAGGGTAGCCCTATAGTAGGTACTGCCATAGTGTGTACAGTAGATTTACATTGTGTGTACAGCAGATTTACATCTGCTGTAGATGTTCTCTGTATGGGTAAACAAGGGTAGCCCTATAGTAGGTACTGCCATTGTGTGTACAGATTTACATTGTATGTACAGCAGATTCTTCTCTTCTGCTGCGGTTCATTTTCCCGGGGTTTTT
>JACEFZ010005401.1:0-18273 GCA_014155875.1 Cepaea nemoralis
GATTCAAACCACTGCTGATTCTCACCATCATCACGTTACCTACGAGAGTATACGAGATTACGGAGAAAAGTCCCTAACCTCTAGGCCAGGAAGCCGGCAGATAATCGACAAGGAAGGAAATATACAAGTCGAGCCACAACAAATAGCCTTAGTCTTTGAAGATTATTATAAGAACATTTACACAGAGGAAAACACACAGGCGCACGTGCAAGAAACTTTATAAAATTCACAAAACAACAAATTGAGGAACAGAAACTAATTCTAGATACTGAATTAACACTAACAGATATAACACAAGTGGTTCACAGAATGCAGAAGGGCAAATCGCCTGGCCCTGACGGTATTAACGCTGAATTCTATCAGTTTTTCTGTCCTCTTCTAGGTCCCCTTTTACTAAATCTTTCCACAAACAAGAACTCCTATCCAGTTTCAACACGTTTTACACCACCCTTATTCAGAAGGAGAACAACGACAAGACACTTTTAAAGAGTTACAGACCGATCTCGCTTCTAAACGTAGAGTACAAGATTTTAACAAAGGTTTTGACGAATAAATTGAAACCAGTAATGGCAACTCTCATTGATGAAGACCAGCAATGTAGTGTGCAACACCGGAATATCCAGCAACACACACACTTCATAAAGGGCATCATCAATTACACACATATGAAGAACTGTCAGTCCTCAGTCCTCTCTTTAGATCAAGAAAAAGCATTTGACAGAATATCTCACTCATACCTCTTCAAAACTCTCTCACACTGCAACGTGGGAAATTATTTTCGGACATGGATCCAAATATTATATTTAAAACCATAAATCCTCTTAAACTATACCCTAACCAATTCTTTCAGGTTGACTAGGTCAGTGAGACAGGGATGTTCCTTGACTCCATTACTGTACGTTGTCGCTCTAGAGCCACTTCTAGAAAAGATACGACAGGACGACAATGTCAGGGGTACGTTCACACCAGGGAAGGGTGAACAAAAGCTGCGTGCTTATGCGGACGATACCATTTTCTTTCCGACAACTGAAAAATCTGTACGGATCATTTTGGAAACGTCCTCGTTTTTCGGCAAAGGGAGTGGGGTAAAATCAAACGTCCAAATATCTACCATAATAGGCTTAGGCAAATGGAAAAATAAGGCGGAAATTCCATTTGACTTAGCATCAAACAATCTTATAAAATTGTACGGAATTGTCTTCCCATGTCAACCAAATCAGACACACAAAGACACATGGCAAAATCTAGAGAAGAAAATAACAGATATGTTACAGAGGTACAAATACAAAACAACCACCATATTTGGTAGAAGTACCATTGTTAATACATATATAATTCCAAAAATACAATATCTGTGCACAGTCCTAGACTCCCCCCAAGTCAGACTGTCCCAAACATAAACAAAACGATCAGACGCCTTTGTGTTTGGCAGCACCATCTACAGTATCAAACATACTACACTCATGCAAACAAAAAAGATTGAGGTATCGCCCTCCAAGACATAACAACCAAAATACAAGCACTTAGGATCTAACAGGTAGGCGAAATCCTTCAAAACCCAGAAAAACACCCTTTAGCACACTATTATATTGGAATTAGGCTATCTTATTTAAAACCTATCAGAACTACATCCTCACATTACTTTGGCACTCTCCCAACGTTTTACAAAACATGTATTTCAGCCATTAAAGGACACGAAAAATTACTACACATGAAAACACACACAATCTACAAGCATTTAGTTAATCTATAAGCAACCCCAGTACATCTCAGAATTACAAGAGGATATAGATATTTCATAAAAGATTATACCGAAACTTTCTCTAATATTCACAACAAGCAGATTACCCCAAAAGCGAAGGAAATTACATATAAGCTTGTTTACAGCATGACCCCAACAACAGAGAGAACGGCAAAAATAACAAAACAAATACTGCAGTGTCAGCTTTGTAATGTCCAAGACACAGAAGAGCACATTTACTACGAATGCAACACAATCATGCAAACAAGAAATCTCCTACAAAATATTCTAGACACTCAAACGAAAAAAAAAAAAACAAAAAAAAAAACAAACAAAACAACAACAACAATATATATTTACACAGATAGTACAATGCTTATTCTTAACCTCACAAGCACAAATCAGGTAATACATTTTCTTGAAGACAGTACATATTACAGAAGAAGTGAATAACTCAATTTAAACATAAAAGATATCACAACTGTAAATGTTTTTATTGGTAGTATTAATAATCTTATAATTATATTATTATGATTGCTCCTACCATTGGTATTACTTTTCTCATTATTATATTTGAATGTGCAAAATTTAATATATTGAGGAAAAATAAAGTCTTGGTCAGATTTAAATCCTTCCCATTGTATTTGATGCTCAGACACTATAACTTTAAACCAATTATCTCCCTGGGGTCAGGTCATGGACTCTAATTGCTAGTTATAAATCTCCGCTTCTTTCCCCCAAATAAAAAAAGTGTCATGGACATTTCCAAAGCACTTGAGCGTCAAAATGTAATTTGCTATCGGGCCAATAAAATCGAACATGGGATCCTTTACCTCTGAAACCATGTGACCTAATAATTATAGGGAAGCCACAATTTCATGGGAATGAAAATGTAAAGGTTATTGCCCAAGCTCACGGTAATCAATGTACTGCTATCACCAGAAAGCACGAGATAGATCAAGACAGACAGAATGTGTGTGTGTGTGTGCGAGAGAGAGAGAGAGAGAGAGAGAGAGAGAGAGAGAGAGAGAGAGAAATAGAGAAAGAGATGGACAGGTGAGACAGACAAAGAAAGAGAAATACAGAAATCACATATAATGGGTCTGAGAAAGTGGAAACAAATGTTTGATTTCCCTCCAGATCTGAGACACACAGACATCATGAAGCTGTATGGGATCATATTTCCATTTGATCCCACAGAAACACACTGAAAGACATGGCACGCACTTACCCAACAGATCACAGATATGTATAGGTACAAAACATCCACAATATTTGGTAGAAGCACAATAGTCAACACATACATAATACCCAAAATAATATACTTTGCGACAGTACTGGACCCTCCCAAACAGACGGCCACAAACGTAACCAAACAAATCAGACGTTTCATCTTCACTAACACAATACACAGCATACAACACAAAACTCTCATACAAGACAAACAACAAGGGGGAATTGCACTACAGGACATCCACACAAAAATACCGTCACTTAGAATCAGTCACATAGGTAAAATCATCAGACATCCAGAACAGAACAGACTAGCACTATACTACGTAGCCCACAACATCAAAAACTTCACACCCCTTAACAACGCAACTGCACACTACCAGGGAAGACTGCCAACATTCTATCAGACATGCATGTAGGTAATAAAAGGACATGCATGTTTAATACAACAAACAACACACACAATATACAAACAGTTAGTTAGAGAAATTGTGAACGGTCATTTACAGCGCAAATTGGCCTTATCAGTCACATTCGCTACCGCCATAGGTAAAAGTTATTATGCCTTTTTAAAGCACAAACTATCGTCTGTCAAGACGGCAAGGTGCCAATGTAATGTAATGTAGTTAGAGAACAAACACCATCACTAAAAGTTAAAATTAAAAGAGGACACACATACTTCATGTCTGACTTCACATGCACCTTTTCAAACCTACACAACAAACACATAACACCAAAAGCTAGGGAAATCACATATAAGTTAATATACAGTATGACTCCCACAACACAGGTAGAAGCATACATATCCAAACAACGCCAATTATGTAGAAACAACACACAAGAGACAGAGGAACACATTTATTATACATGTCCAACAATTACAGCCACACGCGCAACACTCCAACACCTCATACAAACGCACACAGGCAAACAAACCGACATATGCAAAGCAGTATTCCTCAACACTATACCAAAGACAGTAAAAGACATACATACAAAACTTCTCATAGCTCTTTCTTACTACAGACATTTTATATGGACATGCAGAAACTTAGCCAGATACAAACACCACACATATAACACACACCTAGTTTCCTTTATGTACACACACAAAATATTACAGATATTTCTACAGTAAAATATACGCATTCTTTTAAAAGAACATTACTAACTAAACTTTCTGGTATGCATGAGTGCGAGAAAGAAACAGGAAAATGTGAGCGAATGTTGAACAAATGAATATAAAATCACCAAGGCACCAGGGCCGGGTTATATACTGGCCAAGATCTATTGACGCGTCCTCGTCGAGCGTCCTGGGAAACAGGTCCCTTCGAGATCCTGGCTAAAGACAGAAAAAAAAACAACAAATAAACAAGGAGAAAAGAAAACCACTCCTTTCATTCCTATTATTATCAGTATTTGAATACTGAAATGATATGTACTTCATCATCACCATCAAGTGCCGTGCCGGCTGGCGTAGGCGTTCATGGCTCTCCACAGATCTCGGTCTTTGGTGTTCTGAATCAACTCTGCTGATGATATTCCTCCATGCCACCGTCTCAATCCGTCCAGCATCATTTCTCTTGGTCTGCCTGTGCCTCTCTTCCCCTCGATCTTTCCAGTTGTCACGATGTTCTCCAATGCCTCTCTTCTCATCACATGATCAAAGAAAGCTGTTTGTCTCTTTCTTATTGTTGTATGTAGTGTTCTAGTTTCATTAGCCTCTTTCAGGCAATCGTTGTTAGTTACTCTGGCAGTCCAAGGAATTCGCAACATTTGTCTTAAAAACCACATCTCTATTGCTTCTAAGTTCTTCCTAATTTGTTCATTTACATTCCAAGATTCGCAGCCATACAGCAAAACTGGTTATGTATAGCATTTTAGCACCCTCTTTCTTACATTCATTGATAGCGACTTATTGCATAAGATACTCTTCATTTTCTTAAATGCGGTTTTTGCCTGTCCTATTCTGCTCTTAATCTCTGTTGTACATCTACCATCTGATGTTATAAGTGCCCCTAGGTATTTAAAAGTATCCACTTGGTTGAGAATTTCCCCTTCTATTTCTATGTCACATTTTGGTGTCCCCATTTTCTTTGATATAACCATTGTTACTGTTTTCTTGATATTCAAGGAGAGTCCTTTCTGTGCACTCTCTGATACTACAATGTCCAATAATTGTTGTAGGTCTGTTGCATTATCTGCCACCAATACTGTGTCATCTGCATAGTGTATATTGTTTATATTATATCCTCCGATTAGTATTCCTGGCTTCTCTTTGATCTCTCTCATTACTACTTCGCTATATAGGGAGAAGAGGAACTTACTATGCTATATTACCACCATTGCTAAGAAAATCATTTTAGTAAATGGAATCATATGTTAACTAATTTATCAATATTATTATTATAATTATTAGTATTAATTTTGCCGGTCTCTCTGGCTGAGGGGTTACACCACTTTCTCCGTAATCCCGTTTATCCACGCAGGGTCTCGCAGCGAGGCGAGAATTGGAAGCGGTTCGACCCTCGCTCGTGACTTGCGGAATAATGAGCCGGCCGCTCAGAAACAATGGCAAACTACTGAGCGTAATCTTGCCAAGAAATCAACATACAGCTGAAAGATGCTGATGTTGACAGCGATGTCCTGTAATGGATATGCAAAAAAAAAAAAGTATTAATTTTAGCTCTTATCATTCTTAGTTTCTTTATTTATCATGATTATTATCATCATCATTATGATTATACAACATCATCTCCCTGTGCCCCCTTGGCTTATGGTTGTTGTTCCCTTTGTTACTACCCTCACTCGCTGGTTCAAACATTTATCCCGCCTTTACCATCATTACCAGAGTGGTGATGAGAGCATTGGTGGAGTGGAACTAACTGGTGAGAGTGTGGCAAGAAAAAAAACAAGAAAGTTTCCTTTTTTCTTTGTTACCCCCATTCCATTCCACATGTACATATGTTCAAGGAATGGCATATGCATATGTCACATACACGCCCACATGCAACGATCTGTTAATACACACACCCAAATACTGAACACACAGGACGCATGTAACAATACGAACAATATAAATGCAATTGAACCATTAGTATCATGCCTTCTTATTCAAATTATTACCTTTCTGTATTACTATTTCTATTATTTTGGTTCGATTGCTATTGATTTTGCTTTTATGATCATAATTATTATACTCTCTCAATTCCCCCTTCTCCCCGCTTGTTACTGTCGTTGTTGCCGCCCTCACTGGTTGGTTCTAACAATTTAACTGCCATAATCATCACCACCGAAGGTGGGGATGGTATTGACAGGGTTGGAACAGTTTTGTGAGGGTGGTGACGGGGGAAACAAACATGGTAAAATAACATAAACTTTAGGCTACCCCACTTTCACATGTAAAGATGTCAAATGAATTAACTGTTGTAATATTGCATATATGTCACCTACACGCCCACATGCAACAGCTCTGTAAATACATTCATTCATTCAGTAGCAAGTCCTTTGCAGAACCTCGCTCCCATAACAACCTTCCGGAAAACCTCTCGATCATAAGCAAGATGTCCCGCGTCCGATACACCCATCTGGAGATCATCCGCCACATCCTGCACTCATCTTCTCTTTGGCCTTCCTCTTCCTCTCTTCCCAGGCATATACCCCTCCATTATTGTTCTCTCCAAACTTTCATGACGTTTCAAGAGACCAAAATATTTCAATTTTCTTTGTTTTATCTTCTTTAATAGCCAACCTTCTTCAATATTCAGCTCTTGAAGTATGGATGCATTTGTTCTTTTCTTTACCCAAGATATTCTTAGATCTCGTCTATAACATTTATATTCAAA
Source organism: Cepaea nemoralis (assembly GCA_014155875.1). Taxonomy (NCBI): domain Eukaryota; kingdom Metazoa; phylum Mollusca; class Gastropoda; order Stylommatophora; family Helicidae; genus Cepaea; species Cepaea nemoralis. The sequence continues at coordinate 6,820 of JACEFZ010005401.1, forward strand.
GGCATTTATGCGCTGTTCAGCTTGTTTAGTAAGCGTCCAGGTCTCACAGGCGTATGTTGCAATGGGAAAGATGCATGCTCTTAAAAATTTAATTTTTGTAGTTCTGTCTGTCCCATTCCATAATTTATTCAGTTGTTTTAGTCTTTGAAGAGCAATTGATAGTCGTCGTTTAATTTCTTTCATTGTGTCACCGTTGTTGGTAATCGATGACCCACGATATTCAAAATTTTCCACCACCTCCAATTTTTCCTCATTAATATATATTTCTTTCTCCATAGTGGTTTTATCTGTATGCATTATCTTTGTTTTTTGCAATGTTGAGATACAAGTTGTGATTTTCACTATTCAATTGGGTTGAGGCTATTAAATTTGCTATACCAGTCTGTGTTGTGGATAGCAATACTGTATCATCAGCATACCGAATCTCTGGTATGTCATGACCACCAATATTTAGGGCATCATATAGCTCCCTGTTTATATCATCTCTTACATTTCTCATTATATTTTCGGCGTACAGGTTAAACAAATATGGGGACAGCTCACATCCCTGACGGACTCCTTGCTTGATGTCAAATCAATCTGATGTCTCGCCATCTATTCTTACCGCTGCTTGTTGGTCTAGATAGAGCACTCTTATGAGTTGTATTACATGTGGTGGAAAGCCCATATTCCTCATGATTTCCCAAAGTTTGTGATGTTGTACACAGTCAAATGCCTTTGAATAATCCACAAAACATGAAAATAGGTTTACATTAAATTCTCTGCTCTTCTCTATTATTAAGCGCATATTGAGAATGTGATCTCTTGTTCCTCTTCCTTGTCTAAATCCAGCTTGAACTACGTTAATTTCTTCTTCCATTTTCTTACGAAGTCTTCCCATTATGATTTTTAGTAGAATTTTACTTGCATGACTGATCAGGGCAACAGTTCTATAGTTGGTGCATGATTTCAGGTTGCCCTTTTTTGGTATTGGAATGAAGATACGTTCTCTTCCAATCTTTTGGCCATATACCATATTTCCATATCTTTCTACATAATGCGTGATAGATTTGTATGCTTTTTTCTCCTCCCGCTTTAATTAGCTCAGTTGGTATCTCATCAAATCCAGGTGATTTACCATTCTTCAGGTTCTTTATTGCCCATGCAATTTCATCTAATGAGGGTTCAGGTCCTGTCTCTGCTGTCGTTGGCTCATGTATCTCATTCATAACCTCACTGTCACTCATATCATACATTCCACTGCAGTACTCCTGCCATCTTTCTAGAATTTGTCTAGATTCTGTTAAGGTATTTCCCATCTTGTCACAGATAACATTCAATTGAGGTTGAACATTTCTTGTCAATAACTTCATTTCTTTGAACATTTCGTAATCTCTTCCAGTTTTATGATATTGCTCTATTCTGGTACAGCAATCTTGTATATATTGATTTTTGTCCTTTCTTGTGTTCTTTCTTATTTCTCGAGTTAAAGATTTATACTTCATCCTGCTGTTATCGGATTCACCTCCTTTCTGTTTCAGTTCCCTTCGTTGTTTTATTAATTCTAATGTGTCTGATGTAATCCATGGCTGTAAATACACGCACACAAATACTGAACACACAGGACGCATGTAACAATTCGAACAATATAAATGCAATTGTTCTATTATTATCATCCTTCCTTATTGCGATTATTACCCTTGTGTATTACCATTTCCATTATTAAGGTTTTATCGTTAGTATTCTTACCTTTACAGTGGGTAAATATTATTATACTCCCTATTCCCCCCCCCCCCCAGCCCCGCCTGGTACTAGTGTTGTTAACGCTGCTGCCGCCTTCACTGGTTGGTTCTAACACATCTATCGCCATTATCATCATTACCGAAGTGGTGGTGATGTACTGGCGGGGTTGAGGCCAATTGGTGAGGGGAAACAAACATAGTGAATCAAAAAATTTGGGACCCCCCCCCCCCCCCCCCTTCTTTCATATGTAAATATGTCAATGATTAGACAGTTGAAATATTACAAATATGTCACCTACACGCCCACATACACCGCTCTGTAAACACACGCACACAAATACTGAACACACAGGACGCATGTAACAACTCGAACAATACAATTGTAATCACTTCCCGTTCTGCAGCGTAAATATTATCACTACCAACCATTATTACTAGTATACTCCTTCATCCTCCATTTCCCACCACTTTGATACTGTTGTCTATGATGCTGCTGTCGCCCTCGCCGGTTGGTTCCAACAAGTTTTACTGCCATTCTCATCAGTAACGAGCGGCGGTGGTGGTATTGGCGGCTATGGAGCCGGTTGGTGATGAGGGCGGGCTGCAGGGGGAAAAGTAGCGGTGTACTATCACAGTTGGTTTGTTTTGCAATGTTTCTTTACACCCATTTCTAATGTAAAAATGCTCCAATGAATAAAATGATGTAAATTTGCACATGTGTCACCTACACGTCCACATGCAACGCTCTATAAAAACACGAACAATACATATTGCAACAAATTTAACACTCAATAAAAGTTTAAAAGCAAACAAAAAAGTAAAGGGCCAAATAAAAAAAAAAATGTTTGTTACAAACAACACATTTCACACACACACACACACACACACACACACACACACACACACACACACACACACACACACACACACACACACACACACACACACACACACACACACACACTCACACACACAAACACTCTCACGCACGCACGCACGCACGCTCTCTCTCTCTCTCTCTCTCTCTCTCTCTCTCTCTCTCTCTCTCTCTCTCTCTCTCTCTCTCTCTCTCTCTCATAATATCACACATCTTTCAACAGAAAATTTCACAACTATGTGCAGATTAACAAAATGCCACTTCCATCAAGTTCACACGCACACTTCATACTAGACGTGTTCATACACATACTTTCACAGATATGTATATATTCCTTATGTGCCTTAGCCGGGCTCCGTGGCGATGGCGTTGCGGACGCGATTCGTAATGCCGCTTACCCGCTGTTCGAAACACAGCGGTGACCGATTTGGCAGCAGACCGTGTCTCTCTGGTTTCAAAGTGTTGGTATGGGAGCCGGTCGTTCACAAAGCAATGGCAAACTACTGAACGTAACGCTTGCCAAGACATCAACCACGGCAAGTAAAATTCTGGTGTTGACTGCAACGTCCTCTAAAGGATATGCAACTTTGAAAAACAATGTGTCTTTTGAAAGGATGCATTCTGACAATCCATACATTATGTGCCATGCCAGTAAGCGTGGACGGTCATGACTCGCCATTTCACTCCATCACCAGAGTCGTGGTTCAGTTCACTGTTCTTGTCTCGACTATACCACGTGGCCAAGCCATCCAGGTATTTACTTCTCTGTCTGCCCTTGTGTTCTTCCCCTCGATCTTGCCAGTTGTAACTAATTTCTCTAGTTTATTTCTTCTCATAATATGTCCAAACAATGTTGACTGTTTACGTCAAATTTCTCTAATCATTTCACGATTTTCATTCTGACAAATTTTTAGTTGCATGTCCTTCATAGGACGTAGCAGTCAACCCCAGTATTTTTTCTGTTCGTGATTCCTGGGCAAGTTTTACTTTCAGTAGTTTGCCATTGCTTTCTGGACAGCATTTTACTACTGTTGTTGATGTCTTGGCAAGTTTACGTTCAGTAGTTAAGACCTAGCACGACACGGTCTGATGTCAAATCGGTCACAGCTGTGTTTCGAACGCAGGTATGCGGGCTCACGAATCGCGTCCGCAAGACTTAGGCCACGGGGACAGTTACAAAAGATTAGCATGGGGGAAAAGACATGAATTTTTAATAGTGGCAAGGGACATAACAACATAACAGCTATTTCAAGGGACAATACTAATAGTGGCATAATTGTATTATATGATTAAATTATTTGTAGCCTTTATTTTAGTGCTTTGTAAAATTGTAAAGCAGTTAATAGACGACTTATACGTTATCAAGAATTTGTAATAATTGAAAGGTATCTTTAAAATTCGGGTACAAATAATGGCTTTAATTTAGGTAAGTGAGATTTTAAAACGCATTTTACTATTTTGTGTCTACACTACATTAAATATTTTTACCAAGATTTTGTGGTTGGTTTGTTCTTTTACTTCTATTTTTGTCCGCCTGTAAAGGGCTATATGTTTGAAACAAACGACACGTTTCACACACATATCACACATCTTTCAACAGAACATTTCACAACTATATGCAGATTAACAAAATGCCTCTTCCATCAAGTTCACACGCACACTTCATACTAGACGTGTTCAAACACATACTTTCACAGATATGTATGTATTCTGAGGTGCCTTAGCCGGGCTCCGTGGCGATGGCTTTGCGGACGCGATTCGTAATGCCGCTTACCCACGTTCGAAACACAGCGGTGACCGATTTGGCAGCAGACCGTGTCTCTCTGGTTTCAAAGTGTTGGTATGGGAGCCAGTCGTTCACAAAGCAATGGCAAACTACTGAACGTAAAGCTTGCTAAGACATCAACAACGGCAATAATATTCTGGTGTTGACTGCAGCGTCCTGTAAAGGATATTCAACTTTAAAAAACAATGTGTCTTTTGAAAGTGTGCATTCTGACAATCCATACATTATGTTCCATGCCAGCAAGCGTGGACGGTCACGACTCGCCATTTCACTCCATCACCAGAGTCGTGGTTCAGTTCACTGTTCTTGTCTCGACTATACCACGTAGCCAAGCCATCCAGGTATTTACTTCTCTGTCTTGCCCTTGGTTTCTTCCCCTCGATCTTGCCAGTTGTCACTAATTTCTCTAATTTATTTCTTCTCATAACAAGTCCAAAAATGTTGACTGTCTACGTCAAATTTCTCTAATCATTTCACGATTTTCATTCTGAAATTTTTTTAGTTGCATGTCCTTTATAGGACGTAGCAGTCAACCCCAGTATTTTTTGCTGTTCGTGATTACTGTGCAAGTTTTACGTTCAGTAGTTTGCCATTGCTTTCTGGACAGCAGTTTACTACTGTTGATGATGTCTTGGCAAGGTTACGTTAAATATTTAACACCCATCGCGACGCGGTCTGCTGGGTCACAGCTGTGTTTCAAACGCAGGTGAGCGGGCTCACGAATCGCGTCCGCAAGACCTAGGCCATGGAGACGGCTACAAAAGATTAGCATGGGATAAAAAAATCATGGATTTAAAATACTTGCAAGGGACATAATAACATAACAGTCATTTCAAGGGACATTACTAAGAGTGACATAATTGTATTATGTGATTAAATCAATTGTAATATTTTATTTAGTCTTTTGTAAAATTTTAAAGCATTTAGCAAACGACATGCATTTTATAAAAAATGGGATAAAAATTTAAAGGTTTCTTTAAAATTTCAGTACAAGTAATGGGTTAATTCAGGTAAGCGATAATTTTACAACTTATATTACTATTTCCCGTCGACATAACATTAAATATTTTTACCTGGATTTTGCGATTTTGTTTAAGGGCCTAGACTTCTCTTCACAACGTATAAATCTTTCGCCGAGAGAAACATGCGCTACAAACATCACATTTGTAAGGTTTCTCTCCTGTATGCAATCTCATATGGTACTTCCGAGCGCCCAAACGAGAGAAACATGCACATTTGTAAGGTTTCTCTCCTGTGTGTATTCTCATGTGGCTTTTGAGATGAGACACAGATTTACGACACTTGTAAGGCTTCTCTCCTGTGTACATTCTCATGTGGCTTTTGAGATGGCTAAACTGAGATGAGACACAGATTTACCACAAACATCACACTTGTAAGGTTTCTCTCCTGTGTGTATTCTCATGTGGCTTTTGAGATGGCAAGAATGAGACACAGATTTACCACAAACACCACACTTGTAAGGCTTCTCTCCTGTGTGTATTCTCATGTGGCTTTTGAGATGGCTAGAATTAGATACATATTTGCCACAAACATCACACTTATAAGATTGCCCTCTCTTATGTGTTCTCATGTGGATTTTCAGGTTATAAGCTCGACCAAAAGATTCACCACAAACATCAACAGGAGAGAAACCTTACAAGTGTGATGTTTGTGGTAAATCTGTGTCTCATTCTAGCTATCTCAAAATCCACATGAGAATACACACAGGAGAGAAACCTTACAAGTGTGATGTTTGTGGTGCATGTTTCTCTCAGCTGGGCCCTCTGAAGTGCCATATGAGATTGCATACAGGAGAGAAACCTTACAAGTGTGATGTTTGTGGCAAATCTGTTTCCATGTCTAGAAACCTGAAATGGCACATGAGAATGCATACAGGAGAGAAACCTTACAAGTGTGATGTTTGTGGCAGATCTTTTACCATTTCTGGCAACCTGAAATTCCACATGAGAATACACACAGGACAGGAAAGAAGCCTTACAAGTGTGATGTTTGTGGTGAATCTGTGTCTAAGTCTAGCCAGCTCAAAAGCCACATGAGAATACATACAGGAGAGAAACCTTACAAGTGTGATGTTTGTGGTGAATCTTTTATTCAGCTTGGCAGCCTGAAACGCCACACAAGAATACACACAGGAGAGAAACCTTACAAGTGTGATGTTTGTGGTGCATGTTTCTCTCAGCTGGGCCCTCTGAAGTGCCATATGAGATTGCATACAGGAGATAAACCTTACAAGTGTGATGTTTGTGGTAAATCTGTTTCCATGTCTAGAAACCTGAAATGGCACATGAGAATACATACAGGAGAGAAACCTTAAAAAAAAAAAATCTTTCGCCTTCGCAGTGTTAACGGCGGCAATACCAGTTTTGCCATCTCCTTTTGATGAAAAAGCATTAATAAGCACCACAATTTTTTGGAAAGCACCAAAAAGAAAAAAAAAACATCATCTGATTTTATTACAAATGTAACAAGGTAGCACATTATAATTTATTATTATCACTTCATATTACAATTAAGTTTATTCCAGATCCGCCAAATGCCAATCAGAACTACTCTCGAGCCAAAAAAGCACTAAATTGTAATAATATTTTTTTGGGAAATCACTAAAACAAGCACTGGCGGTATTCATTCAAAATGTTATAAAGTAGCACATTATAATTTATTATTATCACTGAATATTAGAATGAAGTTTATTCCAGATCTGCCAAATCCCAGTCAGACAACTCCTCTTCAGTTTCTGTAGCTATTTCCTGCTGTGTTTACTCTTGCAATGATGATGATGATTGAAAGAAACGTGTATATGATTCCTGTGATCCAATTTTTGGTAGAATATCCTTAGGTAGTTTTTAATCATGACAGCATTTGCCATTCTCAAACTCATAACAAAGATTGGGATTAGGATCTAAATAATCTTGAATAGCATCACTTTCTGTTATTTTTTCCCCCCAGGAATAGCAATCTTTGAACTGATAGAATCAATAAGTTGGACAAGATCCCTGAGTAGGTTTGTTTGATTCTGTATATCTGCTTCGAATTTCTTATTCACACTTTGAACTTCTCCGAGAATATGCTTGAGAAATATGAGATACACATAGTTTTTTTTATGTCGCTAAACATGGAATTTAGAAGGTCTGCTGAATAACAGCGCTCGTTGAGTCTCGCTATATCAAAATGAGTTCTGAGCTCGACCCACTGCTGCAATATTCTGACAATGGCAGATTGAATGGACATCCATCGTGTCTGGCTTAATTGAACAACCTTCAGTGGATGTTGTCCATCATTTAATAAAGCAAAAAGCTCCCTGAACTTTGCTTGACGAAGACTTGAGTGAGAAAACCAGTTATATGTTTCTCTAATCATGAACTCTATGTTCCTGGGCAGACAAGCAGCTGCAGCCTGTGACACTGCCAGCTAAAGGGACGGGAATGACGTACACACCTAACTAGTACCAGATGAGGAACTACGGATTTTAATTGTGTATATACTCTGAGCAGCGCATAAATGCCTTTGAATACAAATGTTATAGACGGTTTCTAAGAATATCTTGGGTAAAGAAAAGAACAAATGCATCCATACTTTAAGATCTGAATATTGAAGAAGGCTGGCTATTAAAAACGATAAAGCAAAGAAAATTGAAATATGTTGGTCACTTGAAACGTCACGAAAGTTTGGAGAGAACAATAATGGAGGGGTATATGCCTGGGAAGAGAGGAAGAGGAAGGCCAAAGAGAAGATGGGTGCATGATGTGGTGATCTCCAGATGGGTGTATCGGACGCGGGACATCTTGATTATAATCGAGAGGTTTACCGGAAGGTTGTTATGGGAGCGAGGTTCTGCAAAGGACATACTACTGAATGAATGAATGAATGAATATACTCCATTGTTTACACCTGTCATGACAGATGCATTGTCAGTGGCGAGTGCAACTAGTCTTTGCAACTCAAGTCCATTCTTGTTTAAACAATCTTTTAACGCATTGCATATTGCCTGCGCGTTGCAGTCACTCACTTCAACTAAATCATATTAAAGGGAGTTAAATTACTTGAATATTGCACGGTAATGTACTAAGGACTGTTTTACTCCCTCGCTTCAGTTCAAATTCGGCATTTAAGTGTCCCCCCCCCCCCCCCAATTTTTTTTTAAAGTAATTTTTGCCCACCCAAAAAAGCACCAAAAAGCACCCAAAAAATTTGTGAAGCACCAAATTAGCGCGGCCGCGCTAAAAGCATTATTTTCGCACTAAATGACTTGAAAGAAGCACTAAATTTAGTGCGAAAAGCACTAAAATGGCAGCACTGGCAACAACCGTCTTCTTCTTTCCGTCGCCTGAAATATGTTTATAACTGCAATGTTGTCTCTTGTATGAATCTATCAGTCTTTTTTAGTTAACTCAGCGGTCCATAGAGTTTATCTTCCACTGTTGTCTCTCTAGGCCAAACGGTTCGCCTGGATATGTTGTAGTTTGGGCAATCCTGGAGTATGTGCTCTGCTGTCTGCCACGCCAAACCACATGTGCACATGACTGAGTTACCAATCTTGAATTTTGTATGCATGTGGTTGCGTAATCTATTGTGTCCTGTTCTGAGGCGCAGAAGAATGACCTGTTCTGGTCTGTCCATAACGTGGTAGTCGTCTTGAGTAAGGTTTGGTGGCCTTCTGACTGATTTGATCATTCTTTTCTTTTGGTGGTATGTAATGGGCACATCAGGTTGTTCTTCTTTTGCTCCTTCCTTAGCCAATCGATCAGCTCTGTCGTTTCCGGGGACTCCACAGTGAGATGGTATCCACTGTATGGTGACCTTACGCTGGCTGCTAAGTTCAGATAGTAGTGTCCTTAGAACTGGCAATTTCCCAGACAGGAGCGCCTCTATTACGGATTTTGCATCTGTCAATATCACCACAGGATGTGTACCATGGCTGGTATTTTGTAATTTCTCTGTGGCTATCTTGATTGCCTCAATTTCAGCATCATAGTTATGGCAGTACTTTCCTGTTGGAACTCTGGCCGTGTCTCTAGTATTATTTGGGTAATCTATGTACACTCCCGCTCCTCCATTTCGAACAACATTTTGTGCTGACCCATCTGTGTAGACTCGGATCCAGAGATCTTGTGGGTAACTGTCATCAAGGAAGCTGAGAGTGGCTGTTCTGCGCTGTATACTGTTCTGTTCTTCCTTGTCAAATATTCCTCTCACTTTTGTCTGGATTTCTAGCGATAGTCTGTCTATGTTCATATTTCCACGGGGTTCGCTCTGGAATAGTTGTCAGGGGGATACCAACTGTGGGCAGATCGATGGTTTCTCTGCAGAGTTCTTTGCCCTGGTGGATGAAACTACTTTTCAACCGCCCCATAGCTAAGTTTTCAAATCGGTTCTTCATAGGGTGGCCTGGCAAACTGAGGAACTTTTCTGCTTGTATTAGTGTTTTTGTATCTCTGCGTTCTCTTAAAGCTTGGGTCCTCTCCATTTTCTTCTCCATTGCTATTGTAGGGGTTGATCTCATCCCTCCTGTGATGACTCTAATAGTTTGATTTTGCACCTTGTCCAGCTCCTGTAATGTAGTTTTTGATGCCTTTTTGGCTAAGATCAAAGTGTATTTGCTGGCTTTCAGTAGTACGCTTGGTTTGGTCGGAGGCCGGGATGATCAAATAAAAACTCATCACATAGCTTCACCTTAAATGTGGGCCTGATGGACCACTGTGAGCAATAGGGAGGAGCTTTCCACCAAGCAAACACACTTGTGTTTTCTTTATCAGGACCTCATGTATGCCGGTTCAACTACTCGCTGATGGCGAGCGTCTTGAGGGGGCCTTGCGGGATCGGTTGTCAAGGGATAAAATCCATCTGCCGTTTTGAGGACCCTAAAAGATGGTACGCTACGCTGACACCGGAAGCAAAAGCGGCTTATTATGAATGGCTTCACGGGATGAAGCATGACCTTCAGGATCCTAAAGTAACTATTGTAATCGAAAACATAGAGAAGGAAAAGACCTAGGCTATGATTCACTGGGTGCCTATAGCCGCAAAGGTTGAGACAGTGAAGCAAATAGCAGCGGATATTTCGGGAGATATAAATGCGGAAGTGCATAAACATAAAAACAGCACGGACAAGTGGATTACTTCTGTGCAACCCGAAAGAACCTCTACCACATTCACGTGGACATGGAGTTGGTACGGGGTAGAAGACAAGCTACACCGTCTCTTTATCACAGTTCCGGGGCGCCGTACAGTGTGTACAGTCTGTAGGGAAGACTCCCACTGGAGTAATAAATGTCCGGCCAAAGTACAAACCCAGAAGGGACCTAGACTGGCACAAAATGTCACCTCGAACTTCCAGACAGATCAACATAGTAAGGAGGAATGAAGACGGTTCCCAGATGGTCAGTAGGAAAAGGGGACGTTCAACCAAGAGCTTGTCTGACGTTGAGAGCTCGACACCTCCAGCCTGCCAAACATCTGTTAGCACGCTGCCGCCCCTCAACAACCACGACCACCCTACACCGTCTGAAGGGCACAGGTCAAACAGAAAGAAATATGTAAGTAATTATACTGAACAGATAACGATCAGCAGCCATGACCGGAAGAGACAGTGATACAATCAACACTACCACCACGACGAAGAAACCTGTCAGATTATTCTCCAGCCTCGTTATTGACTTAGATATTTCAAGCCCGGCTAAGGAATCTACTGAATATTTCCAGAAATGATAACATGAATACAGACAGTTTGAAACTAGAAACATAATTATGCTCAACCGTTTCTTATATTACTGTCATATATTACGATTGGAATGAGGATCACTTGTGTGCATCACCCGTATTCTAGTCATAGAAGCTAGGCCCCATTCTCCTCTAATGTTCAATAGTCAAGAATATGAACCTTGAATATCTCAGACTCGGGATTTTGTCTAGGTGGTGGTCCCGTGAAAGATAGTGATACAAGATAAGAATATGCCTTTCACTAAGAATCCTATTAGCTGTTGAGCCCCCTTGAAGTTTGTGAATAGTCTGAAAAATTTGGGCTAGAAATAGCATAGATCTTGGGTAACTGC
>JACEFZ010005402.1:0-17500 GCA_014155875.1 Cepaea nemoralis
CCTTTTTTCTCTCTCCGGCCTGAGCCGTAAAGCCCTATGAGCTTCTCACATGTCGGACGACCGACCCATCTGTGTAAATGACAGCATCACCGTCTAGCGAATTCTCGAAAATCAACGCTTGTACTTCCGCCTCCACTGCTGCCGGGATTTCTTGTCTGCATTTTCTGTCTAGTTGGATGCAAACTGAAAAGGATGTGCAGAAATCTGTTGGCACGTGTACCCACTCCTCGCCAGGTTCTAAGTCCTCAAGTGAACACACCTGTTGAAGAATGTCTTCGGCTTGACCCATCCACGACCGTCCTCTTTTTAACCTGCTGCCCTTCACTTTCATAATTTCAAAATGCAGTGGATGTTGTGTGTTTGCGTTAACTCTGAGGTAGGCGCGAGCTCTGCAGACTTGTATTTTGTCTTCAATGGTTGGAAAATCAAGAAGGTAGCGCATCACCCTGCATGTTGTATCTTTTGTACATCCAAGAATAATGCGCATAGCTTCATTCTGTATCCTTTCCATCCTTTCTATCAGCTTACGGCTGAGAGTCAGGATTGCCATCGCATACTCCAAAACAGACATGGAAGAGTCCCAATGCTAATGATACCAGTAGCAAGCAGTCTGATTATGTCACCGTCTGGTCTTTCCTCGGAGTTTTGAGTGTCAAGCCAGATTCTCTAGTTACTTCCTGCAGCACCATTCTCTCTAAGCCATGATGATCTATCTGCTTTTCTGTCTTGAACGCACGATCCCAAAGGGCCGCGAAAATTATGTCATTTGAAATACCTAGGTTGACTCGTGGCGGATTATGGAAATATAATGAAAAGAATTAAACTAAACAAGCAATGATCTGCAAAAACTAAGGCAATAAAAACCGTTATAGATTAAACTAAAAGAAATAACAAGATGCCAATTGCAACCAGAAAAAGAGTGTTGAAGTGCTACATAGGACCTGTACTTTTGTATGGATGTGAAGCGTGGACAATGAGCTGACAAGATTAAAAACATCGTATAGCAGTGGAAATGTGGTTTCTGAGGAAAATACAAAGAATACAACGGGCAGACAGAAAAACCAATAAGCAAGTCCTACAAGAAACAAATTAAAACCTTAAACTGATTAGAGAAATTATATGTAGACACTGAATATTTTGTGTGCACGTGTGCACATTTTGGTGCACGTATATAAACTACAGAACTTAATAACAACTGCCAAGACTGAGGGGGAAAGAACAAGGGAAGGAAGAGGAGTAAATATCTGGATGGCTTGGCGATATGGTACGGTCTAGACAAGAACAACGAGATCCTCAAATCTAGTGATCGTGTGTGTTGGTGACACATGAACGCCCTCTCTTACCGGCATGGCACCAGAAGTCAAACAAACCGATCAATAAGATTCAGAATTCTATAGTATGCATATTTCCTCTGGAAAAATACGGGTGTGAAACTTGGGTGTGTAACAAATCAGCCGAGAAGCTCAATTCCGCACTTGAATATGAATGTTACAGGCGGGTATTAACAATTCATTGAAGAGAAAGGAGATGACACATCTATCCAACAAGAACCCAGTATTAAAGAACATTGGTGATTAATCAATAGCGACTGGCCGATGGCTAGAATGCCGTGTTCTCCATTAAGAGACCAGGGTTCGAAACCTCGGTAAGGTGTGGAGTTTTGTTTTTTTCTATCGGGACAAAAAGACAACCCTCTCCGTGGTGAAGTGATCAAGTCGTCTGACTAGGGCTTTGAAGTTGTGGGTTCGATTCCGGGCAGCGTCCTTCGGAACACGAATGCTATTTTGCGGAGACTTCTGTGGTCGTCGCAGGAGCTACGGAGTTCGTGCTTTGTGCGAAGCTTTCGGCAGTACGCTGCGGAAAGAGACTGAGTCATATGAGATCAAAACCCGGTGCAATGAAGTCGACCCTGTCGACTATTTAAGCGACTATTAGATACTCCTAACCTGCACAGTGTGCCGCGACTGCACTAGCCAGGCGACCTTGATTCCTCAGACCCCCCCCCCCTTCCCCCCCCCCCCCCTTTCCTTCCCAGTCCAACACGGCAAGCTGCTATAGGCAATAGATAACTTTATTAACACCCCGCCATAAAACAGATAGGTTTGAACCTCCGAAAATGTCTGGGGGAAAAGGGAAGTAGGGGGTGTGTGACAGTTATGACATAATATTTTGTTAATATGGTAGCTGACATGTTTTTAATATCAAATTTAAATTTTATGATAAAAAAAAAAAAGTAGTTTTTTGGGCCAACATGGTAGAAGATAAAAATTAAAAGTATTAAAAGTCCGTTCACTAAACATTGAAATTGCAAAAGATATCACGAAACAAAACAAATACACGATGACCTTAGTACGGTCATTATCGTCCTTCTGTCCAGATAGGCGGGGGGGGGGGGGGGGGGGGGGGGGGGGGGGGGGGGGGGGGGGGGGGGTTCACATTTGTGAATATTATCCGTCGCACTGAATCAGTTAAATGGGAAAAGCATAGGAAACGGGGTATATACTGGGATTCTCTGTGGCGGGGCCAAACCCCTTTGACTGTGCTCAGAAGGTTTTGGGTTCGATTCCGGGCCGCACTCCTTCGGTTTACGAGTTAAATGTTTCGGAGACTCCTGTGGTGGTCGCTAAAAGCTACGGAGTTCGTGCTTTGTGCGACGCTTTCCGCGATGCGGAAAGAGACCGAGCCATACGGGATAAAACCCGGTGCGATGAAGTCGACCCTGTCGACTTTTAAACGACTTTTTAAGCGACTGTATATACGCCCGTGACACATACGGAAAATTTCTTAAGACGATTAATCATCCCATGACATTTACTCAGTTAAAGCATGCACACATGAGGATATGCAATAGTTAGGCTTGCAAATATACAAAGGCCGTTATGGCGAGGTAGCTAAAGCGCCAGCCTGCCTACCCGATTGTCACGGGTTTCAATTCACTGTTTTCAGAACAAATTCTGATTTGGCATCTTACTAGATCACCATGATCTCTGGTCAGGGGTATCGTTAGTTAAGTTACAGGACGCCGCAATCAACCACATAATTTCCTGCCTGTTTGTGCTTATACATTGTTTACGTCCAGTAGATTTACCATTGCTTTCTGAACGACCGATGCCCATGCCATCGAAATCAACGCAAGGCGGTCTGCTTCCAAATCGTCTGCAGGTAATGTCCAACCCTCGACTCCGTTTGTCGGAGAACTGTGGAACGAGTTCACTGCCCCTAATCCACATCGCTGGACTATCTTAATTAGTTGAATAAATAGTGTGAATTGTTTCATTAAATAATTAATTATTAAATAAATGAACAGATGAATTAAGTGAATAATAAAAACAAAGAATGAGAAACCATGGAGTGAATAAAAGATAAATTAATTAGTGTATGACTGAATTACATCAATAATGAATAAATAAGTGAATCTCCGACAGAACGACTGGATGAATGAATGAATCAAGGACGAATTGATAAACGGAGGGATAAATTAAATGAATGTATTTGTAAATCATTAAATGAAGCAATCACTGAATGAAAGAATGGATTGAGAAAGCGGCCAAAAATACATAAACTAAAGAATGAATTAACTACTCGAGGAATTAATTAATTTTATAATAATTTTATTACATATAAAGACATACATGCATTACTGAAAGAAAGAAGGAATGTATGATCATTGATGAATGAATTAAAAACATCAATACATTATTACGTAAATGAGTGTATGTGTGTGAATGAATGAAACCGTACATAACCTAATGAATGTGGAGTGATGAATGAATGAATAAGTAAATGAAATAATAATAGTTGAATGACATAATTATTTAATGAATTGCCAAATAATTGAACGGGTCAGTGAGTGAGTGAGTGAGTGAGTGAGTGAGTGAGTAAGTGAGTGAGTGAGTGAGTGAGTGAGTAAGTGGGTTAGTAAGCTAGTGGGCGAGTGAGTAAGAGAGTGAGTGAGTGAGTGGGTTGGTGGGCGAGTGAGTGAGTGAGTGAGTGAGTGAGTCAGTCAGTCAGTCAGTCAGTCAGTCAGTCAGTCAGTCAGTCAGTGAGTGAGTGAGTGAGTGAGTGAGTGAGTGAGTAAGTGAGTCAGCGAGTCAGTCAGTCAGTCAGTCAGTCAGTCAGTCAGTCAGTCAGTCAGTGAACAAGTGAATGAATGAGTGAATGAATGAATTATCCGTACCGGCCAGAAACTAGAATCCAGCAGAAGTTATGACTGATAACGAACAAACGATACCAGACAGAAATCGACTACAGTAACGAATTGCGAGCATCCGATACCTGTTTACAATCAGGTCTTGGGCAAATAGCCCCTGGGCGAAAACAATACCCGATCGTTTGTAAATAGTCAAGTATCAAATACGCCCCATCGATAACATGAAATGATGGTTTGGCGGTGAATTGTCTGGTTCTGGGGTGTACCGTGAAAATCGGTGATGAATGGTGCTCGAAACTGCCGGTTTTCTGTTTGCCAGGCACCGTGATGATTTTTCACTCGCGTTTGATAAGATTGGGGCATCAAAGATATGAAACAAATACAGAATGTAAATTAAATACAAATAAAATATTGTTTGTTTTGTTTTTTAAATAATTGTGAAAGATGTTTTTTGTGTGTGCTTTCGCTCACTTTTAACCGAAGCATAATCCAAACACGTCCGACTACTTATGTAGCACTGGGCTTATTGTTAAGTGCCGATAAGATTTTCCCTACTATAATGTCCCTTGTTATCAGCCGAACCTACTCTGACTTCTGCGGTACTTGTAACTTACGTCCTCAAGTCGGTGACGAGAATTCACAATGTTAGTCTGACTCTGCGGTGTAGGAGTTGAAACCGCTACCTCGACATCAAGATACGGGATGTTTAATTACAAGAGCTCTAACTATTCAGCCGTGCTGACTTCCGTGAAAGATTATAATCATTATTATTATTATCAATTGGCTTGCCGACTGGCATAGATTATCATTCTTTTTTTTCGCATATCCTTTACAGGACATTGCAGTCAACACCAGGATGTTTCAGCTGCTGTTGATGTCTTGGCAAGTTTTACGTTATAGACATACCCGCTCTCAGTCATACTATGTTATAGACATACCCTCTCTCAGACATACTATGTTATAGACATACTCTCTCTCAGACATACTATGTTATAGACATACCCTCTCCCAGACATGATATGTTACAGATATATTCTCTCCCAGACATACTATGTTACAGATATATTCTCTCCCAGACATACTATGTTACAGATATATTCTCTCTCAGACATACTATGTTACAGATATATTCTCTCCCAGACATACTATGTTACAGATATACTCTCTCTGACATACTATGTTACTGACATACTCTCTCCCAGACATACTACAGTGCTTCAAATACCATATGTTTTCCCCTCCCAGACATACTACAGTGCTTCAAATACCATATGTTTTCCCTCCCAGACATACTGCAGTACTACTAAAAGTGCCATATATATTTCTCCCTCCCAGAAATACTACAGTGCTACAAGTACCATATATGTTTCTCCATCCCAGACATACCACAGTGCTACAAGTACCATATATGTTTCTCCATCCCAGACATACTACAGTGCTACAAGTACCATATATGTTTCTCCCTCCCAGTCATACTACAATGCTACTAGTACCATATATGTTTCTCTGTTCCAGGCAATCCTTGTGAGTCCTCGAAGCCATTCCTATGCCGGAGCTCGCCTAAGTGTATAGCGCTCAAGTTTGTCTGTGATGGGACCTACGACTGTGAGATGGGTTTGACGAGGACCCCGCCGTCTGTAATGCAGGTGAGTGTCCAGTTGACTGTGGCTTTTAAATCTGACTGTCCCAAGTCACGCTGATGTGTTATGAGCTCTGAGAAGTGAACCCCAAACATCGAATAATGTGTTCCCTTTACATCTTCTTCTTTCATTTTTTATTTAAACATTCTATACAAATATCAACATGCATACAAGCAAGTATTAAAGCTGCAGATGCTTTATTCATTCCAACGCTGTATTACCACTATTAAAATGGACATGGCCTAAGAAAGACACATGCCTAAAATCACATCATGCAAGATGAAATGCTTAAGAAACGCAGCTGGAAAAACAAGAAGAGATAGAGAGACAAATTAGAAAGCAAGAACAAGTGTAGGGATAACAACGATTATTGACTTTATAGAACACCAAATAATAAAAAGGTTCGGGAATTTACTTAGAATGGAACAAGATTAACCAGCGACTACAGTTTTCTACATGAGAACCTAGTGATAGAAGGCGGGAGCACGACCTAGGAAGATGGAGTCAAAGAGACATTGATTAAACATGACGTTAGCACAAGCAATAAGGCAAGGGAAACACAATTATATCTACCGCCTCTACGCGATTCTTCGATGTAAAAGCAGTAGGCGAAAATAAGTAGGAAGATCAAAGCATATTACAGAAATGTGGCCTTCTCGTTTTCTAATTCGGCTGTATATTAAACCTCTTTGAATGCAACTTACCCAAGAATTTACATGTTTATTTCCAATGTTTAGCATTTGGAACGTGATATTACGACAGTAAAGAGTTCTTAACAACGTACCTAGTTGCACTCTTATACTTCTGTCTCTTACAAAGTCAGGTTTTAGATATTACTGAGCTACCGCATGACAGAAGACGGTTTTGCCTGATTTCTGGTAGCGCCAAATGTTGGGCGGCGCTCACCAAACCCTGCACCCCACATTGTGCCAACGACTTCGGCCAGAGAAAAGCAATCGGGAGGGTACAAGCCTTACCCTAGTGTGTAGAAATGCAACCTAAAGACTAAATGTAATGGCAGGGCAGACAGGCCCTAAGCCTTGGTCGGCAACTGGTCTACGATGGAAGCTCCGCTACAGTGAGAGCCTTACTTTGCTGATCCGGCAGCTTCTGCAGCTTGTCTTGTTCCGGACTTATTGGTGTTACCTTTCCTCTGAAGTAAATAGGCGGGCCGAGAGAAGGATCACGCTGCATGGGCAACACATGGTCTCTACAATTCAGCCCAGGTTTTATGCAGTGGAGAGGTATAACTCCACTTTACAAACTATCGCCTACCCAGACAACATACCAGTCATTTACACTCTAGATACCCCCATGGGTGATTCGTCTTCTATAGCTTTACGATGAGTGAAATCCCCTGGCCATATTGACTGCGAAGTCTGTTGGACATATTCTCCAAAAGTATATTTTGCTTTAGGATTTGGAATAGTGTACCATCCTTATTCTAGTCCATCTTTTGATGATATCATCTACCAGGTTTGTAATATTCCCTTGCTCCTCTAGAACCTAATTACGGTTGGACGTAAGGTGAATTTGAAATTAAGAATACAACAAGAATAGTGTATTCGAAGTGTTATAATTTACACATGACAGCAAGAGAGGCAGGACTTATGACTTATGCCAGGGAGGCAATGAATGAATCACCAGAAAACGAGAAGTAGATTTTTAGCTTTACTAGAACATGATTACAGGAAATAAATCGACGTTGTGGCTAACGCCTTTGTCAGCAAGAATAAACAGAGAGGGATTTTATAAGATAATTTATGGTGCAAACTTTCTGCACTTGAAGAAAATACTTGATTACGATTGTGTATTCGTCTTCCTTCTATCTTTAAACGCCCCCCCCCCCCAAGGGCTTATAGTCCTCCAACGAAGCCATTCCAAGCCATTCTATCTTTAACTGGATTGGTTATAAGAATATTCTGACTGTAGCTGTCGCTGTATATAAATTCTCGTATCCCAGAGGAAGACAGAGAAAACACCCAGCAGACATTAACGGTACCCTAAGGAAGCATTGATACGACGAAACAGAAGCGATACATCCGGCCTTGGAACGTGATAGTACACACCCACACACCCTAAAAGAAATGTAAATAGTGAAACAACGGACACGTTTACACGCTATAATTCACAAAAGGCATATGCTGGTTGTCCATATTGTATAGATATATGGGAACTATGTGGGTTTTATGGTCAGTATCACGCGGGGCCGCCTTTACTGTCCTATGCATGTCCTGCTACACATATAAGGCTGAGTCTACTTGGAACCCAGGTCGATTTAAAACATTGGAAAGCCGTCCACGGGTGGATTGAACACATGCCATAGGGCAGGCAGACGAACATCCAGTCAATGCGTTACAGCAATGTCCCAGAATGCATATCACTGACATCCAAGTGATAGTTTATTACATTGTTAGTGAGCTAGTTAGTCGCGGTTCCAACTTCACGGCGAATAATGCCAGTGAATATCACAGAAAATGCTCTTCACTTCCCCATGTGAAAAGTGGAACAGACAAGAGTCTCGACAAACCAACATCCCGCATAGTTATACTATGCATAAGGCTGCTACCTGAATGCCATTACAAAAGTCCGCCACGAAAAATACAGTTCATCGTCGATGGAAGCGGCAGTCACTATAAAACCAACAGCCACACATCGCTGTATAAGACAAACCCTGTTAGTTCAGCAACAGGCCGGAAGTAATTTTTCTGAACTTGTATTTAAGGATACAATCAACAACGGACAGATGTAAAAGCACTCCACACGTAATCCGCAGCTCACGGTGTCGCTAAACTCACTTAACTCACTAACTGGGACCACTGATCTACGCACTGTCAGTCCACCTGAGGAAAATGCGTAAGAAAACCATAACTACACGCACAAACAATCCAGAGGTCTTAACAGCTCAACCGCCAGTCCTCCATGTTGGACCGGAATCGGGTTTGTTACACTGTGCTTTTAACAAGGCATAATAACTACAACGCATGGCAGTAGCGAATGTTATACCTCTCCATAGCTCATAGCCTGGGATGAAGTGTACAAACCATATGTTACCCTGAAGCATGATACATCTCTCTCTCTCTCCTCTCTCTCTCCTCTCTCTCTCTCTCTTCTCTCTCTCTCTCTCTCTCTCTCTCTCTCTCGGTCTGCATAGTTCACTCCAGACGAAAGTCAACACCAATACGTCTGGAACAGACAAGCTGCACAAGCTGCTGGATCAGCAAAGCAATGCTTTAACTGTCCGTCTGTCGGTGCTTCCCCCCTGGACCAGTTGCCGACCAAGGCTTAGAGCCTGGTCTGCCCTGCCATGACATGTTGTCTTTGGATTGCATTTCCTCACACTAGGGTAAGAATTATACCCTTCCAATTACATTCCTCCGCCCCAAGTCGTTGGCACAATATGGGTTTCGGGTCTGATGAGCGCCGCCCAACATTCAGCGCTAATAGAAAACAGGTAGTACCATCTACTGTTATACAGTATCTCAGTAATATCTCACTAAGACCTGACCTAAAAGCAGACATATAACAATAATAAAATTTAGCTTTCAATGATTCATTCAAATGTCCCTTCCTTCACCCCTTCTTCTTTCTGTGCTTCTTAATCTTATATATTTATAAAACAAAGTGTATGTATGTATATATGTATGTATGTAAATATGTATGTCCTTTATTTGTTCGCGAACGGCCCATCCGATTGAGATGAAATTTTCTACACACCTTCCTTTCATTCCAGAGCTGTCAACTGTCATAGTTTTTTTTTTCTTCTTCCTCCGCCTCCCTCCTCCCCCTCCCAAATACGTACGTAATATATGATGATGATGATGAAAGAATCCCCGAACCAAAACGCTAGGGGAAAGGGAAGAAAATGACGTGACCTACACAGAATCGTCACACGGCAATCATCATCATCAAGTGCCGTGCCGGCTGGCGTAGGCGTTCATGGCTCTCCGTAGATCTCAGTCTTTGGTTTTTTGGATCAACTCTGCTGCTGATATTCCTCCATGCCACGGCAATATCAATAAACAATTCATCTTTTTATGTGTAAGGAAGTTATCTACAGTCGTGTAGAAGGGAAGAACTAGACGAGTATGATTCGGAATGGCGAACTCTCTCCCCCTCTCTTCTCCTCCCCCCCCCCCCTTCACCTCCTCCCTTCCCTCCTCCTCTTTTTCCTCCCTCTCATCCCCCCCACCACCTTTTCCCCCCTTTCCCTTTCCCTCCATTCCTCCCCCCCATCCCCCCCCCCCCCCTCCCATTTTTCCCCCCCCCCGCCCCCCCCCTTTTTCCCCCCCGCCCCCCCCCCCCGCCCCCCCCCAAAAAAATTTTTTTTTTTTCCCCCCTTTTTTCCCCCCCCCCCTACCCCCTCCCCTTTCCCCCCACCCCCCCCTTACCCCCCTTCCCCTTTTCCCCCCCTCCTCCTCCCCCCTTTTTTCCCCCCCCCCCCTTTCCCCCCACACCCCCCCCCCCACCCCTCCACCCCCTTTCCCCCCCCATCCCCCCCCCCCCTTTTTAAATTTCCCCCCCCCCCCCCCTCCTTCTTTTCCTCTTCTCCTCCCCCCCTTTTTTCCTCCTTTCCCCCTTTCCTCCTCCCTCCCCCTTTTTTTCCCCCCCTCACCCTTCCCCCTCCCCTCCCCTTTTCCTTCCTCCCCCCCTTTCCCCCCTTTTCCTTCCCCCCCCTCCTCCTCCTCCCCCCCCTTTCCCCCTCCCCCTCCTCCTCCCCCCCCCTCCTCCCTTCCCTCCTCCTCCCCCTACCCCCTCCCCCTTTTCCCCCTTCCCCCCTTTCCCCCTATACTTCTCCTCCCCCCCTCCCTCTCCGCCCCCTCCCCCTCTCCCTTTCCCCCTCCCTCCTCCTCCCTCACCTCCCCCCCCTCCCCCCTTATCCTTCCTCCCTCTTCCCCTCCTCCCCCTCCCCCCCTCCTCCCTCCTCCTTCCTCTCCTTCCCCTCCTCCCTTTCCCCCAATTCCCCTCCCCCCTCCTCCCCCCTTTCTCCTCCTCCTTCTCCCCTTTTCCCCCTCCCCCTTCCCCTCCGCCTCCTCCCTCCTCCTACTCTCTCCTCCTCCTCCCTCCTCCTCCCTTCTCATCCTGCGTTCTCCTTCTCCCTCCTTCATCCCTCTTCCTCCTCCCTCCTCCTCGCCTCCTCCTCCACACTACTCCTCCCTCCTCCTCCTAATCCCTCCTCCTCCCTCCTATTCCTCCCTACTCCTCCTGTCTCCTCCCTCCTCTTTCCTCCTCCACCTCCCTCTTCCTCCTCCCTCCTCCATTTACCCAAGACAGACAGACAGTCAGACAGATAGTCGGGAACGGGAACTTATATGACTACTTATATGAATTAAATGAGATTCTCCCCACCAGGAGTTGGGCGATGCCGGGTCAGACAGACAGACAGATAGACAGACAGACAGACAGACAGACAGACAGATAGTCGGTAACGGGAACGAGAACTTATATGACTACTTATATGAATTAAATGAGATGCTCCCCACCAGGGTCTGGGCGAAGCCGGGCCGGGTCAGCTAGTATGACCATAAAATCACTACAGAAAAATCGATTTCTTCATTCATCTAATACCACTTTTGCAATTATTACGCAATCTCGCTTTTTTTTCTTTTCCTTGTCGTTTTTCTCTTCATTTACTATGCATGACTATTGTCGATCTTATCATTCAGTGATTTATCAGTTCATGCTGTCTTTCGTTCACACATTGTTTCTACTTCACGGTGCTCATTCATTCGTACATCATTTATTCATACACGATTCTATATTTTGTTCCCATGCCGTATCATTTATTCATACACGATTCTATATTTTGTTCCCATGCCGTATCATTTATTCATATTCTATAATTTCCTCACCAACTCAAGTCGGCTGTGTTTGCTCACGGATGGATGATAGATAGATTGATAAACAGACGGATTGACAGATGGATAAACAGACGGATTGACAGATGGATAAACAGACTTTCTGGCTGACTTGCTGGTTGATTGAGAGACAAATAGACAGAAATATGTATGAGCAGCCAGATAGACTGACAGAATGACTGACTAAACGACGGACAGAGATGCAGTTACATAGATAGAAAAGCATTCTGGCAGATTTTTGAGTAGGTAGATCTTTATATAGGTAACCGCTTAGGTAGATAATCGTGTGGGTAATTAGCTGTGTGCCTAGATGTGTACATAGGAAGGTACATCCCTAGGTAAATCAGTAAGTAGATTGAAACGTGCCTAGGTAAGTAAAAAATTAGGCAGGCATGGTTTAGTGTGGCAAGAGGACCACAGGATCATTTGTTAGACAGGTGGACAAAAGTGTGAGACAGGTGGACAAGAGTGTCAGACATATATCTTGACAGGAGAAAATATCCGTTAAACAGATATCTTGACAGGTGGGCAAGCTTGTTAGACAGAAATCTTGACAGGTGAGCATGTTCGTTAGACAGATATGTTGACAAGTGGAAAAGATTGTTAGACATATATCTTGACAGGTGAAAATGTCCGTTAGACAGATATCTTGACAGGTGGACAAGAATGTAAGACAGATATCTTGACAGGTGAAAATGTCCGTCAGACAGATATCTTAACAGGTGGGCAAGTTTTTTAGACAGATATCTTGACAGGTGAGCATGTTCATTAGACAGATATGTTGACAAGTGGAAAAGATTGTTAGACAGATATCTTGACAGGTGGACAAGAGTGCCAGACATATATCTTGACAGGTGAAATTGTCCGTTAGACAGATATGTTGACAGGTGGACAAGTGTGGTAGACAGATATCTTGACAGGTGGACACTTTGTTAAACAGATATGTTGACAGGTGGACACGTTTGTTAGACAGATATGTTGACAGGTGGACACGTTTGTTAGACAGACATGTTGACAGGTGGACATGTTTGTTAGACAGATATGTTGACAGGTGGACATGTTTGTTAGACAGATATGTTGACAGGTGGGCACGTTTGTTAGACAGATATGTTGACAGGTTGACATGTTTGTTAGGCAGATATGTTGACAGGTGGACAAGAGTGTTAGACAGATATCTTGTCAGGTGGACATGATTGTTAGACGTGTTTACAGGTGGACACGTTTGTTAGACAGATATGTTGACAGGTGGAGTGGACACGTTTCTTAGACAGATATGTTGACAGGTGGAAACGATTGTTAGACAGGTAAGAATATCTAATACACAACAAACAGGTGTTGATATTGTCACCCAGGCATGCTTTCTCCGTGATTCGGTGATTATGCTCAGGAAGATCGAGATAGGCTGGGCTCGACGACTCACTTAGGAGGTCAAGTCTGTTAACATCCTAGTTTATTTTTGTGCCAGGAAACGCGTGTGTAAGCGGAAATTAGAATGAGCAAGATTATTGCCATTTTGCTAGGCTACTGTGGGGAAATGACGAGTAATGAAGCAGGCCTATACATTGAATGCTGTCAGAGAAGCGAGACGATTAAAACGATCAAGACACAACTGGGAATGTGCAGTCTTCACTATACTGTAAGAACTTCAAGTGAAAGGGGGTGAAGCCAAACATAAGTGATATGCTGGGGACAGAAGAAGAAAATCAACCAACACAGAACTGGAGTAGTCAACTGCTGTAGCTTAGAACGCACAAATGAACAAACAAACTTTATTTTCAAAGGGTTAAGAATTGGGCACGCAGGCCCGTCTAACATTCTAACATTAATTGAGAGTGATTATGACCAGGGAATCCGAGCACTTTTGGACTGAATGATCCGATGGGCAGGGGGGATAATATGACAACTAACTAACTAACTAACCAACCAACCAACTAACCAACCAACCAACCAACCAACCAACTAACTTTTAAACTGAATAACTAACAGATCATCCCACAACCATACAATTTCACTCAGAAAGTCACTAGCGACAAGAAAAACAAATAATTATAATCAAGTTTCAACTTCATTAATCATTAAAAGCAAGCATAAAACAGACGCTAAGAAAAAAGAATCAGACAAGGTAATTTTCTCAAAAATAACACATCTCCTCAATTATCTTCTCCTGCCTGAATAACCATGAATTAACTCCCCTTCCTGTTTTGTCCCATTACGATATGGAGCTCAGCAATCTAAGCCATCTCAGACATTTAATATGTCTCCAAACGAGATTAATGACCTTAATAAATATATTTTCTAAATTGCACAACGACAACTCAAGTTGCATTCCGGGGTAGGATCTATGTTCTTACATAATCTGCTTTATAAATTTTGTGTTCATGTAGTTTGTATCACAATGGGACAGCGTTTTGTTGGTTAATGAGATGTAGTATGAGCAACAATATTATGCTTGAATCTGCTTGACTTAATGGTTTCGGAGATAATGTCATTGATTACTGATACATCAGTGAGTTTCAGTATCCGTTCCGATGAGGTTGTTAGGAGGGGAGAGTATTGAGCATGTCTGTATTGATTTATTGCGTCGTATAAAGGATATGAGCAATCAGGCAGACATCAAACGACTTGCTGGATAAATATGAGATGTTGAATGTGATAGATGTACGGGGTTGAGACCACCAATTTGGCATAACGGAGAGGCACATACTCAAATAGACATATATAAAGACTACCAGTCAGACACACATAGACATACAGACTGACAACATTATAGTTAGGTAGAAAGATATATAGAGAGGCACAGACACGGAAGGTAAACAGAGAAAACGAGAGACATAAAGCCAGACAGACAGACAGACAGACAGACAGACAGACAGACAGACAGACAGACAGACAGACAGACAGACAGACAGACAGACAGACAGGCAGGCAGGCAGGCAGGCAGGCAGGCAGGCAGGCAGGCAGGCAGGCAGGCAGGAATGCAGAGAAATATTCTTGTAGGTCACGGGGTAGATATATATTTAATTAGGTAAACGTTTAGGTAGGTTTGTGACTCGGTAAGTATGTAGATTGGTATGTGTCTAAGTAAATATGCAGATTAGTATGTGTCTAAATAATTATGTGGATTGGCAAGTGCCTAGGTAAATATGTAGATTGGTATGTGCTTTGATAAATATGCGGGTAGTTATGTGTGAAAGTAAGTATTTAGAGAGGTAATCTCGACTTATATTGGGGATCGATAAGTAGAGTCCTTGTTAGACTGGCCTACGATTATACCTTTAGCTCTAGCCCGTTCAACATCATAGAGAAGTAATATTAGGGTCCATCCCTGGCTCAGATTAATAATCCTGTAACTGAGTTAGCCCAAAATAGTGGCTGCCCACGGTTTTACCCTCACAGGATATTAACTTAAACGTGATTATACATGTACATTATACAATGTTTGTTAGTTAGTTTACAATGTAAGCATAAACACACGAGATCTACATCCATACATTTTGTCTCCAAAAGACACCGATGACAAGAAGCTAAATAATTATATTCACGTTTCACCGTCATTAATCATTCAGCAAGCATAAAAATGACGCTAAAAAAAAAATCACCAGAGATAATTTTCTCCAAAAACAACACATCTCCCCAATTATCTCCTCCTGTCTGAATAACCATGAATTAATTCCCCTTCCTGTTTTGTCCCATTATGATATCGAGCTCAGCAATCTAAGCCATCTCAGACATTGAACATATTTCCAAATGAGATTAATACCCTTTATAAATTAATTTGCTAAATTGCACATGGACAACTCCCGTTGAATTCCAGGATAACATCTGTGTGCTTACATAATCTACCTCTCCGATGATTGTGCTCAAGTAGTTTGCATGACAATGGGACAGCCTTTTGTGGGTTGATGAGGTGTAAAGTGTGTAAAACAAATTGATGTTTGAAGCTGGTTGTCTTATTGGTTTCGGAACAGGCTGTCATTGATTACTGATACATCAATGAGTGTCAAGTATCCGTTCCGATGAGGTTTTAGGAGGAGGGAGTATGAGCATGGCGGTATTGATTCATTGTGTTTTATATAGAGGACATGAAATATAAAGGACATGAAATAAAAGGACATGAAATAAACAATCAGGCACACATCAAACGACTAGTTAGATAAATGTTGAGTTGAGTTAAGAACCGACATCACTGCACTCAGGACATTCCCATGTGTGCTCCGTCCCCTCGTTCAACAGCCAGCGAAGAGTCATACTACTAATCGATCCCACCGCTATCAGATTTAAATTTCTCCTGGTCTTCCCTCTCAGTTTTGAAATTCTTAGTTAGTTAATCAATAAGAATGTTAAGTGTGATAGATGTACGGGTCGAACCCGTTACCTGACATGACGGACTGTCAAAAAGACATACAGATAGACATTCTAATAGACAGACTGACATAAAGGTATTTATGTATTTAAGGTGGGTATATAGGGCGGTAGATGAGTAAGTAGCTAGACTTTATATAGATAGATAAATGGACAGAGAGACATAAAGATACGTATGTATGTAAGGTCGGTATGTAGGTCGGTAGATAGGTCAGTTTATTTTATTTTTCGTATATCCTATTTACAGAACATCGCTGTCAACTCCAGCATTTTACCGGTGTTGTTGATTTCTTGGCAAGATTACGCTCAGTAGTTTGCCATTGCTTTCTGAGCAGCCGGCTCACATATCCCGTAAGTAACGGGCGCGAAGCGATCGTCTACCGAATCTCGCACAGATGTGTTACGCTAGGTGGATATACAGGATTACGGAGAAAGACGTTAACATCTTAGCCAGGGAGACCGGCAGATAAGTAAGTAGCTAGACAGATAAATAGATAGATAAATAGACAGACAGACGGAATGAGAGGCAGGCGTGAGAACGAACGGAATGACGGGAGAGTGGATGGACACCTGCTTGCAAGCATGGATGGACGGGTAGATTGGCCAGTAGGTGGACACCTGCTTGCATGCACGGATGGACGGATAGATTGGTCAGTGGATCGACACCTGCTTGCATACATTGATGGACGGAATGACAGGTCAGTGGATGGACACTTGCTTGCATACAAGGATGGACGGATTGGCGGACTGAATGACTGACGGACGGGCAGAAAGACTAACAGACTAACGGGCGGGTGGACGAACATATGAACGGACGAATGAATTAGCATATGGATAGACAGATTTACAGGCAAGCATGGCAGGTAGACAGTCAAACAGGCAGGTAGGCATACAGACAGGCAGACAGACAAACAGACATGCAGACGGACGGATGGATGATTTTAGATAGGTAGGATTGTAGGTAGGTAGTCATGCAAGTAGGTAAATAACCTGTAATTGTGATTGGTCGACATGCTCATTGTCGATTTCATCGTGTTTTACTAATATTTGTGCTATGAAGGGAAAAATGTCGGAGTGGTACAGGTAAATGACGTCAGTATGTAATTGAAAAATTACTAAAGTAGCATCTATGTGAGAATCATATTCTCAGGACAGACGTCGCCGTGGTCGCAAAGGATAAGAGCGGTCGCTATTAAACTTCTGGTGCACTCATGGTGATGTAGCGGGTCGTCCCATGTACCGACATTAACTGATTCAGTGTCGGACAAAAGCTGGGTGTGGATCAAACATTGTACACAAATCAAATGAGCAAGTACTATACTGTAAATGTCCACTCACTGAGCATTTAAATTGGGGAAGATGCGACGAAACAAAACAAATAAAACCATGACCCTATCATCCATCTGTCCAAATGAGGGGTCACATTTGGTGATATATTATCCTTCGACACTGAATTAGCTGTTGCCTTAAAATGTGAATTCTCGTTCATA
>JACEFZ010005402.1:20000-272500 GCA_014155875.1 Cepaea nemoralis
TGATATTTTGGTAGACACGGAGGTAGGTTGATAGTTAGGTAGACAGGTAGCTGGGTAGGTTGGTTGATATTTTGGTAGACTCGGAGGTAGGTTGATAGTTAGGTAGACAGGTAGCTGGGTAGGTTGGTTGATATTTTGGTAGACTCGGAGGTAGGTTGATAGTTAGGTAGTAATGTAGGTAGGTAACTAGGCAGGTAAATAATTGTGCTTGTATTTAAAAGAGAATGTGTGATAGTACACAGCAGCAATATCAGTAATTAAGTAAGCAAATAATGAAAACAGCTGAAGCGAGCAATGTAAACGTACGTTCACATAATCGGGACTGTCTGTCTTATAAGCCCAAGTACGCCAGCCATTATGTAGTTTTTTTTTCAATTATTACGTAGGACAATTTTTTTTTATTTTAATGTACTCTGTTTCTGCCACTCCATGCCAATTGTTCACGCGGTATAGCGGCTGGGATTGCAGACAAGCAATTAAGTTCACTTCAAATAGTGCGACTATTGCAAATAGACGGATAAAAACATAAACACAATCATCGTTTTCGTACTAGTAATGGCACTAGACGTGTCGCACTTTACTGATTCCATTGCGGCTGGGCCGTTTTGTAATATTATTTGTTATTAATAATAGGAATGACAAGAAACTGAAAGAATAACAACTGTAACAATATTTGAAATGTTGATATAGTGAATTTTAACAATTTGTTTTCTTTCAGTTTATTGTTATTGTGATATAAGGATTTGTTTGGTCTGAAAGAGGTGTGTCGGTTGGTTGGGTGGTTGATTTGTTCGTTGGGTGATCGGTATGTTGGTTGGGATGTTGGTTGGATGGTTGGTGGGTTAGTTTGTTGATTCGTTGGATGGTTGGCTGCTTGGTTGGTTAATTGATTCTTTAGATGGTTGGCTGATTGGTTGGTTGAGTGATCGGCTGGATAGTTGGTTGGCTGGTTGTTTGTATAAGTGGTTAGTTGGTTGGTAGGTAGTAGTTAGGTAGGTTGGTTGGTTGGTTTGTTGATTGATTAGCAGGCTGGTTAGCTGCCTGTCTGGTTGATTGGTTGGCTGGTTGGTTGATTGGGTTTTGATTGGTCGCTTGGTTGGTTGATTGAATATTTGGTTGGTTAATTGGTTGGTTGGATATTTGGTTGGTTGGATAATTTTTTGGTTTGTTGATTGTTTGGTTGGTTGGTTTGTTGGATGGATATTTGGTTGATTGGATGATTGACTTTGTGGTTGGTTGGTTCGGTATTTGGTTGTTTGTTGGCTGGTTGGGTGCTTGGTTGATCGGTTGTTTGGATATTTGCTTGGCTGGTTGGTTGGATTTTTAAATTTCTTAGTACTGAATTTCAGCAGAAAATAATTAACACATTCACACCAACCGTATGCTAACAATATCAAACTTGGACATAATACGAATCACACTTACGCAAAATCATCACCTGCGATAGGAGATGCTTAAGAAAAGCTGCCACTTAACTATCCGAGAATGAGTAAGAAATGATGTTATCAGACAGACATTGTGCCATATATATTGAAGGCAGAAGATCAAATGATTTGGCATCTCTTTGCAACATCAACAACTACCAACACTGGCGCAACATAAAAGAAGATCAGATACGTAAACAAGAAGACCACGAGAATAAAATGGATTAACGATATCAAAGACAATGTACACTCACAAGGAATGAGACCACCTCTGAAGTCGGAGTGGGTTCACCTGATGGCGAGGGACAATGGTAATAGGGAAAGCTAATCAACACGCAAAAATCAGCCCAGTGCACTAGACGAAGTAGCTCATGTATGGACTACGCTTGAATTCAAAGCAAACGAACGTAAACAACAATAAAGACACTATCCGGTGCCACCCTCGGGCCATAGAACACCAAACTACTCCTCCCCAAGACACCTTACGGACAAATTGGAAGATAATGGTGATGATGATATGGGAATCCACAATATGATGGTTTCAAATCCAAGACCATCGTCAGACAAGAAACGGCCCTAGCCACTGTACTACAAAACGATATGATTGGGGGAGGGGGGGGAAAGGAGGAGAACTAAAACATACGTAAGAGAGAATAGAGACAATGATGAATAATCTGTGGATGGCAAGGAAGGAACTGCAGGAGATAGCAAAAGATAGGGCGATGTGGTGTCAGTTGGTTCAGGGAGTATGTCCCAGTAGGAGATAGAGGGGAATGATGAAGACTTCATTCGCGTGGAGCTGGACAATAGACAAACTGGGCAGTCACAATCATCAAGAGGGTAACAGTTCAAAGATAGATGTTGATATCCTTTGGCCATCCCCCTCCACTTTACCTTGTTCATGTCACTCCACTGTGCTCTGTTCCTGTCACTCCACTGCCCTCTGTTCATGTAACTCCACTGTCCTCTGTTCATGTCACTCCACTGTCCTCTGATCATGTCACTCCACTGTCCTCTGTTCATGTCACTTCACTGTCCTCTGTTCATATCACTCCACTGTGCTCTGTTCATGACACTCCACTGTGCTCTGTTCATGTCACTCCACTGTCCTCTGTTCATGTCACTTCTACTTGCCCTGTTCATATCACTCCACTGTGCTCTGTTCATGTCACTTCTACTTGCCCTGTTCATATCACTCCACTGTGCTCTGTGCATGTCACTTCTACTTGCCCTGTTCATATCACTCCACTGTGCTCTGTTCATGTCACTTCTACTTGCCCTGTTCATATCACTCCACTGTGCGCTGTTCATGTCACTTCTACTTGCCCTGCTCATATCACTCCACTGTCCTCTGCTCATGTCACTCCACTGTCCTCTGCTCATGTCACTCCACTGTCCTCTGCTCATGTCACTCCACTGCCTTGTCAAGTCACTCCAATTTGCCCCGTTCATGTCACTCGGACTTGCCCTGTGCATGTCCCTTCACAAAGCTCTAGTTAAACATATACAACAAGCAGTCATGTCTAACACATCTGATGGCAGCATAACTGTGATTTCTGAAGGAAGTATATAGAATACCATAGGCGGACATAACAATGAAAGGGATAGTTCTTCAAGAAAAAGATAAAAACAGTACACTAATTTGAGAAATTACACGCAGACAGTCGTGATTTGTTGGCATGTTCTGTTAACAAGTTATGTATAGAAATAAATGTGAATTCTTAGTAACGACTGACATAATGGATGTGAAAAAGAGCACGGAGAAAGGCAAGAGATACAGCCTTGTATGTTTTTGGCGACACGGCATCATCGAGATAAGAACAAAGGCCTGGTCCAAGACTGGTTTGTTGATCGGGTACTATGGAGAACCTTTTACCGCCCAAGCTTGTCGGTATAAGACATTATTTATTTGTCTTCGTTCGCTCGCCTTGACCTCAAACATAGTACATACAAGTGCTACTACTTATAATGCACTGGATCGATTTTTGCTTGTGGTATATAAGCTTTCCTTTTTACTAGTGTCCCTAGCCATCAGGCGAACCCAATCCGACTTCAGAGGTACTAGTAACTTACGTTCCCAAGTCAAGGACGAGAAGTCAACATTTTAGTCCAACTGACAAGTATAGGGGTTGCACCCGCTGCCTCAGCATCTGCACACCAGAAGTTTAAGAACCAGCTCTCCTATCCATTCGGCCATGCTGACCTGCATAGCACATGATGATGATGAGTTTGTTCAATAGAAGACAGACATTTAAATCAATATGATCAAGCGGAGATATGCTGCTTTCTGTGAATGTTTTACTATAGAGCGCTCACAAATGTTTTCCCCCGTATAAAAATCTATAACTCAGTAACCAACGGAAGAGAAATGATGAGATTTAGCATATAACCTTAGTATTATATACACCCAACATTAAAATATGTTTTACTGGAAATTGTACAGCAGATCTCAATGTTCGCTTTTATGCGGTATATAATTTACGGGTCAGAAAATGAAGTGTACATTTTGAAATGTATTGCGACTTTGCACATAAAACATCAGTGCTCAATGCTGAATATTCTTCTTGGTGCACGGGAATATCCTTATGAGAAGCACCTCACATAGTGGAACAGAAGTGCTCAGAGGTGACCCAACAGAAATGTTCCTCAGCTTGCCAGGCCACCCTATGAAGAACCGATTTGAAAACTTAGCTAAGGGGCGGTTGAAAAGAAATAGTTTCATCCACCAGGCCAAACGACTCTGCAGAGAAACCATCGATTTGCCCACAGTTGGTATCCCCCTGACAACTATTTCCAGAGCGAAACCCGTGGAAAGATGAACATAGACTATCGCTACAAATCCAGTCAAAAGTGAGAGGAATATTTGACAAGGAAGAACAGAACAGTGTACAGCGCAGAACAGCCACTCTCAGCTTCCTTGATGACGAATACCTACAGGATCTCTGGATCCGAGTCTACACAGATGGGTCAGCACAAAATGCTGTTCGAAATGGAGGAGCGGGAGTGTACATAGAATACCCAAATAATACTAGGGACACGGCCATAGTTCCAACAGGAAAGTACTGCCATAATTATGATGCTGAAATTGATTGATTGATTGATTGATTTAGGAACCGACATAACAGCATTTGGGGCATTCCCATAAGCGCTCCGTCCCCATCCTCAGCAGCCAGCGAAGAGTTCCAACACTAATAGTACCAATAGCAATCTGATTATATGTCTGTCTCGCCTTTCCTCTGAGAGTTGATCGCCCCTCGTCACCCCTCGCTGTCGCATTCTTGCCAGACCGTGGTGATCCATTTGCTCCTCCGAGGTGTACACATGCTCCCACAAGGTCGCAACCACATCTGCTTTGTCATGCATCAATACTCCATCAAGTTTTGCCGAGCTAGCCAATCTGTCCGCCTGTTCATTCCCCAGTACACCATCATGCCCCGGAGAAAAGATCCAGACGATGCTTGTCACCCGTGACTTCAGAAGCGAAGCAAGCCACTCTGCACGAAGCTTGCCTGTCTTTACCCAAGTCAGCATGCTTTCTGAGTCAGTTACGATCAAGATGTGTGTGTGTGTGTGTGTGTGTGTGTGTGTATCGTATTCTCCATCCAGCGGAAAGCCGCACTGACCGCCTCCACCTCCATTCTTAAGCTAGATGTTGTGGTATCATATGCCAGGCTCTCCTGCACCAAACGTCGACCATTGGCTTTTGCTAATGTAATCGCTTGATGCGATACATGATGATGATGATGTTACCAATACCAGCGTCCCTTGCAGTGCTCCGGGGTATGACGGGAAGCCGCTCTGGAAGCAAGGATAAATAGAGGCGCGTGTCAGTTTACCGGTCTCTCCAAACCAGACAACCGTGGCCGAAGGAGCGATGATGTAGATCGCTGTAGTATAGAATGGGGAGGCCCAGGCACTGGACCAGAGCAGGGAGTCACAAATGCCTCTAGATTTAACCATGACTGGCTTGTGTGGCCCACGCACGAGGACCGAGGAAATCCATCAAAATAACTGGCAATTTGTAAGCCCACTCTTGGTGAGTTAAATTTATTTAGATAGCTTAATTAAAGATAGGATAGTGGTGCCTTTGCTAGTTTCCAACTGGAAGCTCCAAACTTAACATCCACAGGTTTGAGGTACGATTCGGTGTAGTTCGGTTTATAGTGTTACCTAGAATGAGGAAATCTTCTGTTCCTAAGTGAATAAAAATTAGTATTTATTTTCACAAGTAAAATGGCGACGATCGGCAGAATGACAACAACATGGGTTCGCCTCAATTAGTAACTGTAAAAGTGCTACTCTGCAGATTGGCAGGGATGAAGTAAGAAAACTAATACCAGGGGTATTCAGTGACGATGCAGGAGAAAGGTTGTTCTCATATGATGGTGTGTATATTTGTAGGTTTTTAGATTTAATATAGCAGACAGCGCAGTGCCAGTATTAATTGGAAGTAATCAAGTATCGATACTGTACTGTGTTTGGTAGTTCTATAGAATTTGATAGGTCCAGAATTCAATACAGTAGGCAAAATATGTAGTATCATAGTCCAGAGTAGAGGAGGATGTATTGTTCTGTAAAGTCTGTGTTCTGACAAGAGGAAAATACAGAGCACTAGAATAAAATATGAGGAAATAATGAAATAATGGTTGTGGCTGTTTACAACAGTGAAGAGGAAAATATGGAGCACTGTAGTATAAAATATTAGGTTATGTTAATTCTATGTGGGTGATATTCCTGTATGGAGGTGGCCAGATTAGGTGTGCAGGATATATATAATATAATATGCCATTATTATAGTAGCATGGTGAGGTTGAAGATAACAGTAGATTGAATGGCCTGGGGTAACCAGGGCTGTTCCAGGTGGACTGTACAGTCAGTAAGAGGGAGGCAAAGTACATAACTGGGTGGTTATACCAGTCTGGTCTAGAATGAGGAACATGAAGTTGAACTGGAAACATGGTACGGATGTGTTTATGTAACTTCCCACAACAAAGGGGAAGGCCGGTGTCTTTATATTATAATATATTGAGGTAGTGAGATGCCTCATGTGTAATGGAAAGTAAAGGGTGCCAGGGGATGAGAGACACCTCCATTATGTTATATTGTGTGTTTGAAGTCAGATGACTTATCACGACTCAAGAACACCAAACCTATAATGATTGCTGGCGTACGAAGGTGTAGAGTGGCACGGTGAAAGTAATAGATATATGGTGCTTGATGACAATGTATGTTATGTTCTTCTAGATAAATGGAGCTATGGTAATAATTATTCATGACTGGGTGTAGTGATGAAGGTGCCAGGTTGAACACTACACATGATAGGGTGGTTTATGATTATAATAGTGTTCATGGGGATAATGATCTGTGTTGCTCAGGTTGGACACATGTGAACTTAGTAAGAATAGTCTCCTGACAAGCAAGTGGTGCTGAATAAGGCACCCATAATGAATCTGGGGTATTATTGAGAGCTTTGTCATGGTGAGGGTGACCATGTAGTGATGTCAGCTAAGATGATTGTGATTGTGGTGATGGCTATGGTGAGAGCGATCATTTGATGATTGTGATGGTTTTATGTGGTGTTATATGTCTGAGTTGTTGGCAGTGACTTATGTTATAGCCTGTGTCCTGATTGTTGCTGGTGTTATGTGTAGAACTGTACTTCTGGTATAGTGATGTTGTCTAGTTGTCATCAGTATAATGACACATCTAGTTGGTGATGTCAAGTTGAATTGCATATCCTGTCTGCTTGATTGCTGTTGGTGCATTGGATTGTATTTATGTCCTGTATGTACATGTTCAAATGGTGTTGTCCTGTTAGAGTCGTGGTACACCGGTGTAGCTGAGTTGTGTTCGGTGTTGATTTTGACTAGTTGATGAGTGTTGCTGTGTAACATTGGCATTTATGAGTGGTATTCTCAGCCTGTGGTGTTGGGGATGAGAAGTTGTGTTGTGTCAGAGATCTGTAGGTAATGACCCCCCTGAACTGAGAGTGTTCAAGAAGTAAATATTGAGTTAGATGAGAAGCCAGGAAAGGCTGCGAGCATTGTGACGAGGGATGATCCGCCCTCACATTAAGATTGTCCCATGATATGGTGGTGGCTGTTGCATTAATTGTGGGCCCAATCACTCTGAAGGATGCTGTAGAGCGTGTGTGCTCTGTTTATATTTTATGTGGAGTATATCCTATAACCTATCCATGTCATTGTTGTCCAGTTGAAGTATCATGTGGTTGGTGTGAACTTACACAGTCCATGTCTATGTTTGTGCCACAAGGACACTGTTTGCATACACCGTTGCTGTAGTTGTTGTCCTGTGAAGTCCATGTGTTGATGCAAATAATGATGCTTTGATGATTATTAATTAGATGTTGTACCTTGTCATGCATTGCAGGTAGTGACCTCTGGCCATGTTTGTGGTTTGTAGAGCAAACTTGAGCCCCGGCTCTGGTTAATGTCGTAGGCCACTCACATCCCCCTTTTTTTATATACCCCTTCGTATACCTGTTTATGCGTGTTTATGCCACTATATCTCTGCTGTTAGGGTTATAGTTTTGTTATTCGTTATGTTATGGTTTTTTGCTGTATCTGGTCCCAGTCGACTTATGTGGTGCGGGTGTCTTGTGTGGTTATTGAGGGTGCCCTTCGACTCAACTGAGCATGATTGAGGTCTCACTGTCATTTAGAGACCGCCCCTGTAGTTAGTACTAGGCAGCAGTTATCTCTGTGGGATTTCAGATTCCCATTTCTGTATGTACCAACTGTCCATGAGTCCTGAGATGATTACAATAGAGAGTCCATACCTGCTGTTACCGTTGTTGTTTACGTTGAGGCTCTGTTGTTGCCATGTCCTTGTTGGTTTGTGGAGATGGGTACCTAGTCATGTGCGTAGCGATGTTAGGCAGCAGTGATTACTGTGGGAACATAGGTTCCCATTTCTGTATATGTCAGTTATGTGACATGTCAAGATGCCTGTTTGTCACTAAACCATGCAGTTCTGTCAATAAAAACCTAATTTTGTTGTTCTTAATTTGTTTTGTTTAGTCTGTAGTTTGTTGTGTAAACTCATTGATCCTGTTACAGTCCAGCAGTGTAATCTTCTGTCTGGGGTGTACAACAGTACATCCCCCGCCCTAAGAACTCCTGGAATATTCTGTCTTAATTCTACCCCTTTTCTTGTTAACAGAGGAGGATATACACAGTGCTCTTTCTCTATTTCTCCTTATTGTCCTTTTCTTCTCTGGCCCATTAATAGTCAGTGTTGCGCTTCTTTATCTTTGGGCACTTAAGTATAGGAAATTACATCTTCCTGTCCTTGATATTCCACCTCCTATGACACTAAGAACCCCCAGGCACTTCTCCTACCTCTCAACACCGACCCATCTGTGTAGATAATCACATCACCCGAGCGAGCATTATCCTGAATTAGTTGCTGGATTTCCACTTCCGTGGCCCCTGCTGGCCACTCTCTGCACTCCCGGCTCAATGTGATTATAACTCTGCACAAGTCTGACTGCTCCGCTGACACTCTGACCCACTATTCTCCTCTCCTAATGTTCTCCAAGGGGCACACCTGCATGATCGTATCCTCCGCCTGAGCCATCCATGATTTCCCTCTTATCAGTCGCTGACCCTTAACGACGTCCAGCGCCTCATGCAACGGGTGATCTGTGTCTGCAGCCACTCTGAGGTATGCCTTCGCCTGCATCACCTTCAGTCTACCTGCAACAGACGGCAAACCAAGGATGTAACGCATACACACAACTGGGGTGTCTCTGGTGCATCCCAGAATGACTCGCATCGCTTCGTTCTGTATGCGCTCTAATTTCACCAGCTGACTCTTTGAGACAGTGAGCAGTCCTAGTCCATAATCAATCACTGAGAGGATCAAGTGCTGGTATGGTGTGAAAAGCATTCTCTGCTCTGTGTCCATTGCAGCCATAGTTTTAAGTGCATTGAGTCCCTTTTGAGACCTTGTCACAACCGTCTCCACATGGTCCTTGAAGGACAGGCTCCTGTCAAATGTGATTCCCAGATACTTCAGTTTGTTCTCTCTGTTGACGCTTCTACCATCTATCATGAGACTTGGAACATCAGCTCTAACAATCCTGTTGTCCAGAGAGCACCACAAAACAGCTGCCTTTTCTGGGTGGATGACAGAAATTGAGGCAATCAAGATAGCCACAGAAAAATTACAAAATACCAGCCATGGTACCCAACCTATGGTGATATTGACATATGCAAAATCCGTAATAGAGGAGCTCCTGTCTGGGAAATTGCCAG
This sequence comes from Cepaea nemoralis, assembly GCA_014155875.1. Taxonomy (NCBI): domain Eukaryota; kingdom Metazoa; phylum Mollusca; class Gastropoda; order Stylommatophora; family Helicidae; genus Cepaea; species Cepaea nemoralis. Next base: position 29,704 of record JACEFZ010005402.1, read on the forward strand.
TTCTAAGGACGCTACTTTCTGAACTTAGCAGTCAGCGTAAGGTCATCATACAGTGGATACCATCCCACTGTGGAGTCCCCGGAAACGACAGAGCTGATAGATTGGCTAAGGAAGCAGCAAAAGAAGAACAACATGATGTGCCATTACATACCACCAAAAGAAAAGAATGATCAAATCAGTCAGAAGGCCACCAAACCCTACTCAAGACGACTACCACGTTATAGACAGACCAGAACAGGTCATTCTTCTGCGCCTCAGAACAGGGCACAATAGATTACGCAACCACATGTATACAAAATTCAAGATTGGTGACTCATCCATGTGCTCATGTGGTTTGGCGTCGCAGACAGCAGAGCACATACTCCAGGATTGCCCAAACTACAACATATCCAGGCGAACCCTCTGGGCTAGAGAGACAACAGTGGAAGATAAACTATATGGACCGTTGAGTGAACTGAAAAAGACTGTTAGATTCATACAAGAGACAACATTGCACTTATAAAAATATTTCAGGCGAACGAAAGAAGAAGAAGAAGAATATGTATTACTATAAAACAAGTTTGCTAGCGTGAATTCAATACATTTGCACCAAAACATTAAAGAAATGTCCCGGCTTTCCATGATGTCAGTTGCCTTTGGACCTATCAAAGACATATTCCTTGTGTGGGAGAAAATATAAGACGACAGGAAACATTTCATAACGATACAACAGATACTTTTCACAAAATATTGAATACGAATGAGGGCAAACATTTGTGAACGCACTATTGCTAATATTCACCCCATGTAAAACTTCTTGGAAACACTCGGAAAAGTTAACGTGGTCAATAAACGGGCGAAGAAGTCCGATGTGTCGACCGAAAGGCATAACTACCGCAGCTTTTCTGCAAACTGACACAACGCAATTATGTCCAAACCAACAAAAAAAGAAGAAAAAAACATATCGAACGAGCGAAGAAGAAGAAAAAAGAAAAAGATTCCCTTCGTTTCATTAATAATTATTCACACGTTTTCTCTTTTCTCTCCTCTCACACACTCAGACATACCAGCACATCTCGAAAGAGTTCAAAATCTTTCCATTTATTTTGCTCAGAATTCACATTTCACAGTCGTATAGTATAAGGACAAAGGTAATGTTAATTGTAGTCGCGAGATTGCATCTTACATATCTTCCTCTTCTTCTTCTTCTTCTTCTTCTTCTTCTTCTTCTTCTTCTTCTTCTTCTTCTTCTTCTTCTTCTTCTTCTTCTTCTTCTTCTTCTTCTTCTTCTTCTGCTTCTTCTTCTTCTTCTTCTTCTTCTTCTTCTTCTTCTTCTTCTTCTTCTTCTTCTTCTTCTTCTTCTTCTTCTTCTTCTTCTTCTTCTTCCTCCAGTATTTACGACAGCGACATATAAGAGGGAGATGCAAGGATCTTTTGTGCAATTTTTCCAATGTGCTTTGTCGGTTGGTCTTCATTTCCCAAAGGTTGTTCGTAATATCGCCTATTTACGCCTTAAATATCGTCTGCATATAAATTAAATAACCTGAAATTTGCAGCTAAACATTCTCCTTGTTCGGTCAGTGAGCCATTTACATAATCAATGTGCAAAATGAACAAGCTGAACGGCCAGATAACACCTTGAACAATACCCAGCTGCCTGGTTGCAAAGGGCATATTTCTAAATTTAGAAAGAGACACAGAAAATATGTAAATTATGTGGCAAACACAGGTATAATTGTAATTATTGATGCAGACATGGAGCAGAGGGTGGATGGGGAAGGGAGTGGGGGTAGGGGCTGGCTGTGAGCTAAGGCGTCATCCTTAACTCTTAAAGTGTCCGTTTGTATCTCTGTGTTGGTCGTTGCTAACACCAGGTGATATTTGTAAGTGGGGTAGTGAGGATGATTTACCAAGCTTAAACGAATAATGACGAAAAATATTAAGGTTATCGTTTGCAAACAGTGCACCTTGAAGATATCTGTCCTATTTTAATGCATAACGTGGAGGTAGTAATGCATCTATGCCCTGGCAAAAGTGTTTAAAAGAAGCTAGAAAATCATTGCAATGATGACAATGTGCAGCTCGCATAATTAGTTTGGAAGTAAAGTGGAAACCACCACATTCATTTCTCTAACACCGATTTATAGGCGATTCCAAAGACAAACTGGGAATGAAAAGAGAGCTGATGAAAGAAATAAGAAAGAAGCGAGTGAAATATGTCGGCTTTGTTAGAAGATATAAAACGCTTACAAACACCATTCTGGTTGAAGGCAAGCGAGCAAGAGGTAGACAATGCTGTAATTGGGAAGATAACGTCAAGATATGGGAGAAAAACATTATGTCAGAATGTAGTCAAATGAGAGGAGACAGACATTGTTGGAAATCCGTAGTAGCCAACATTCATTGTGGAGACAACACCTGATTGATTGATTGATTGATTGATCGATCGATCTATTGATTGATTGATTGATTGATTGATTGAATACAACAAGTGTCGTCAGACAGTCACTTCCTGAGAAACTAAGAGCGATTGAATGGAGGAGACTAATGAACATGGCCCTTATCAGACGGTTTTGTTGTTGTTGTTTGAGCCAGCGAGTTGGTGGTACGGTTAGGACGTAACCTTAACAATGACATGATCACGGCCAAGTGGATCCAATGCCAGTTCTGGTCATTCGCTGCTGCGGTTGGGTAGGACTGACATCCCCCCCCCCCCCCCCACATACCGTGCACTCAGATATACAACAGATTATTTCCGCTATAAAGATTCATTATTCAGATATACAACAGATTATTTCAGCTATAAAGATTCATTACTCAGATATACAACAGATTATTTCAGCTATAAAGATTCATTACTCAGATATACAACAGATTATTTCAGCTATAAAGATTCATTACTCAGATATGCAACAGATTATTTCAGCTATAAAGATTCAATAATCAGATACGCAACAGAATATTTCAGCTACAATTTTTCATTTACACACAGGCCACGAGACACCGAAAATTGTTGAATTTAGTGAAGTTTAAGTCGTGTTAAAGTTGTAGTTACGCTTCTAATTTTTGGAATGGCAACGGCCTTGATTTTCGGCCATATTTACATTAGATAAAAGTTTTAAACAATGTTAGATTGTAGTTATTCTGATTTAAAGGACTTTGTGAACGATTCTAAACTGATAGCATATGTTAAATGTGGTTGTTCGGTTAAAATTAATTATTTATAAATGACAACAAAACTAACCGGCTAACATAGTCGGTTAGCCACTAACCGTGAAAGTTTGTCATCATGTCGAATTAGCTAATGGGCCACACTTGTGCTCCTAAAGTTTGCTTTGCTTATCACAAAGTATTTAATGAGTATTTAAATAATTAAATTTAAAAGAATAATAATTAAAACTAAGATTTAAAAATAGTGTACACATTGAAGTAAACGGTCAAAATCTGTCTCGTTATTTTCTGACATTTTCACTTTATGTGGCAATGATGCGCTTCAATATATGATATTTTTATTGTGTATTATTGGTGTTAGGGAGCCGTTCCAGTGATATTGGTGTAGCAAAGTGGTGTAGTTATCATAATGCTGTAAGTTTCATTGGATTATAAACAGCGTTGGAGCAGTAGCGCCTTGGTAAGTGGAAATTTCACATAATTGTCACCTCTGTCTTCAATTTTTTTTTTACAACATCTGCTAATATTATTATTATATTCTAACCTATAGCAACAGTAGCAATACCAACGTGTTCCTTGTGCAATGTCCTTTAATTTGATATATAATACAATATATCTTGCTACCATTTTAACAGCTTTTAGAGCATTATTATGACACACCCCTACTTCCCATTTTCTGCATTCAATTTCTGCTTGGGCCAAACTCACTTTTTGTTTGGCACTGAATCAGTTAAACTTCCGGTTTGCTGATGCCGAGGTAATGGGTTCATACTCTACACCGGTCTGTTGGAATGAAATGTTGACTTCTCGTCCTAGACTTGGGGACGTAAATTACAAGTACCTCAGAAGTCACAGTTGGTTCGCCTAATGGCGAGGGACACTGGTAATAGGGAAAGCTAATCCGCCCGCAAAAATCATCCCAGTGCACCAGAAGTAGTAGTTCTTTTATGGACAACGCTTGAGTTCAAAGCGAACAAAAGCCACACAAAAAACATACATTGCTAATATTGGTTGATGTATGCATTAAGAATATGAGGAGATGCAGCAATATAAACCAGGCAATAAATCTGGCAAAATATTGCTCGAATCCACATTATTCAAGTTATATGTATCGTACTGCAGAAATAAAAAATCGAATACCACACAAAGCTGCTTTTTATAACTAGAAAAAAGGACTGGCGGTTCCTAACCCGCGAATAGCATACGGGCATGGCAATAGTTATAATAGTCCATTTATTCATCGTCTTCTTGCAGGGAAATTATGAGCCGGGCTTTCAACACACAACAAAAGATTATCAATTATAGAAGGATGCAGGCATTGCAATTTAGCCATTGCTAGATGCCGTCGGTTCACTGGGTGAGGAAGAAGAATAACTGCCGGTTCGATTCCGGCTGTGAAATATAGTTAAGTTATTTGCATGTCTAAAACAGGACGCCTTAATCAATCCGCACCCTAATTAAGCTGTTTATCTTTCGTTCGTTAGATTTGAACTCAAGCGTAGTCCATACACGGGTTATTACTTCTAGTGCACTGGACTAATTTTTTGCGTGTCAATTATCTTTCCTAACTACCATCAGGCCAACCGACTCCGACTTCAGAGGTAATTGTAATTTTTGTCCCCAAGTCACGGACGAGAAGTCAATAGTGTAGTCCTGCTGATGAGTGTAGGGGTTGAACCCGCTACCTGGGATCAGCACACCGGAGGTTTAATAATGAGCGGTCATATCCATTCGGGTTCGCTGACCCCGAAGCTATCTATGATCTTCTACACAATTATATGTTCAGTAGTTTTCAGTTCCTTACTGAACAGCCGACGCTCATACCATAGCGAATATCATCCTAGTTGGATTTCAACGTCGACTTCTCGTTCAGAAAGCATTGGCAAACTGCTGAACGCGTGCAGTAGTCTAGAAAATTAACCTGGGATTGATTGCAACGTCCTGTAAAGAACACGCAACATCATATATATATATATATATATATATATATATATATATATATATATATATATATATATATATATATATCTTGTACATGCCAAAAGCGTTCGTCCGCCGGCCCGTCCGTCCGTCCGTCCGTCCGTCCGCCCGCCACCCACCCTCCAGTTCCTCCTCTCATCCGTCAATCCCTCCGTCCGTAATTCCACCTGCCCCCCGCCCTCCAGTTCCTCCCCCCCCCCCCCCCCCCATCCATCCATCCATCCGATCCGTCCGCCCCCAGTCCCTCCCTCTCTCCCTCCATCCATCCATTCGTCTGTCTGTCTGTCTGTCCGTCCGTCCGTCCGTCCGTCCGTCTGTCTGTCTGTCTGTCTGTCTGTCTGTCTGTCTGTCTGTCTGTCTGTCTGTCTACGTGGCTAAATAGTTACGCCGCCTGCCTTGCGCTCCGAATGTTATGTGTTCGATTCCGGCCAACGTCGTTCGGTTCCCTAGCGCAGTTTCCTCGGTTCTGAGGGTCGTCGCTTGAGCTAAGGTGTTCTTGATCTGTGCGCCGCTGTCAGCAGGCTGTCCTGCGGAAAGAAACCCAGCCATATGGGATGAAACCCGGTGCAATGATGTCTATCCTATCGCCTTTTAGTTCATTTTATATCTACCTACTTGCCTGCCTTCCTACCTACCTACCAGTTGTCTGTCTGTGTGTCTGTCTGTCTGTACAACTTGCCTGCCTTCCTACCTACCTACCAGTTGTCTGTCTGTGTGTCTGTCCGTACAACTTGCCTGTCTGTTTGATCACAGTTTCATATATTGTCTCTGCCATTAACTAAACCATCTTCAGAGACATCGATGACAGAGTTGTGACATATTGAGTAATTATTCGACATTCCTGACATTTGTCGATGACATTTGCATAGATAGATGCCGTATTTTTAACACTGATTCCCCGATAGCGGCACCCGGTGATTTCTCATCTGTGGAGCGACGTGAAAGAGGAAATTAGTTCCTAACTAGAAAGTCAGTAGCCACTGACGCGACCAGCTTGCTCATCATGTAATTGAGTTACATTAGCACATACACTTCGGTGAGGGTGATATCAGGGGGGAGTGCGTCACTATTTCTCATTCACGGATTCCTCCTCCCCTCTCTGATTCTCTCTCATACTCTCTCTCTCCCTCTCTCTCTCGCAATTTCTTTTACACGCTCTCTCACTCCTCTCTCACATACACACTCTCTCTCTCTCTCACTCTCATTCTCTCTAGTACACTAATGTCAGGGTGTTATCAATGGGAGTGTGTCTGTTTCTTATTCACAGACTCTCTCTCTCTCTCTCTCTCTCTCTCTCTCTCTCTCTCTCTCTCTATCTATCTATCTATTTATCTCTCTCCTCTATATCTCATATTCTTTTTTTCTCTCTCTCATGTACATTTTCTGTCTGTCTGTCTGTCTGTCTGTCTGTCTGTCTGTCTGTCTGTCTGTCTGTCTGTCTGTCTGTCTGCTTGCCTGCCTCTCTGTCTGCCTGCTTGCCTGTCTGTCTGTCTGTCTGTCTGTCTGTCTCACTCTCTCTCTCTCTTATTACAATCATCGGAAAGAGGCAATCTTCATCTGTTGTCATAAGAACACGAAAACTGGAACATGTTGTTACAGCTGGAACGATCAGTGGAAAGAGAGATCATGGAAGACATCGGGAGAACATTCTTAACAGTCTTATGTCAATTGATCCATGCCGTCAGAGATCGCAATGTGTTGAGAAGCATGACTGCCCACTACAGCCGGCAAGACACATGAAGATGTTGTGTTTACCAGTGCTTTCTGAACCAGAATCCATGTTCAAGTCCTACTTAATACCAATAAAGCGGTTTAACTCCCAACCTCGCTATGAGAGCACCGGAAATTTACAAGCAAGCGCTCTTATCTTTTCGGTAAGAAATGCGCAAAATGTTGTCACTTTTCTATGGACATAAATTAAACTATATTTCTGAAAGCGGAGTGGAGACAAAATAAATAATACATACCTCGTTGTTTGCTAACAGCAATCGTGTATTTGTCCAGGTAAACAGCGTGTCGAGATGATGAGCACCTTAAATAGGAGTCTAAAATGCAAGAGACTCGACTTCATTGCCCCGGGTTTTATCCCATATGAGTATGTCTCTTTACGCAGGGCGGCCTGCAGAAAGCTTCGCACAAAGCACGAACTCCGTAGCTCCAGTGACGACCCCCACATGAGTATCCACGAAAACTGCACTCTTGAACCGAAAGATGTAGACAGGAATCGAACCCACAGCGTTCGGGGTTCGAGGAGGTGTGCCAAATTCACTACGGAGACTCCCATATAAGAACCATCATCATCATGTGGCATGCCCTCTGCAGAACGTCGCCCTTATCACAACCCACAAGAGTCTCGATCATTGGCCAGTTCCCGTGCCTTGTACTCTTGTACTCTTGTACCCATGCCTTGTATTCTCTGCGAAAAAAACAACCGCAAACTGATTAGAGAAATTAGACGTTGACAGTCACAATTATTTAGGCATGTTATGAGAACAAGTAAATTGCAGAACTTAATGGCAACTGGCAAGATCGAGGGGAAGAGAACAAGGGGAAGGCAGATAAGTAAATACCTGGATGGCTTGGCCACATGGAATGGTCGAAACAAAAACACAGAGTTGCTCCGCGACTCTGGTGATCGCGTGGGATGGCGGAACATGATGGCCCACGCTTATCGGCATGGTGCATGATGATGATGTCTTCACTTTCCTATGTCTTTCTTCGTACTGACTCTTCTCTCCCGAAACACACCTCCCATCACTGTTTCTACCACACCTCTATGACGTATAATATGGCCAATGTCCTTCAGGTTCCGAGACATCTTGTTTACCATCAGTGTTCTTCTATCTTCTCCTCTTATAATAATGTTCTTCTTCTTGATGCATGGTAATCTAAAAGAAATATTCTTTAACACGGAAGTTGAAACGCCGTGATTTCTTCTATCATGATCATGTGCCATGCCGATAAGCATAGTCTGGCATGTTTCACCATCTCACCAGAGTCGTGGATCAGCTCTGTGTTCTTGTCTCGACGATGCTATGTGACCAAGCTATATAGATATTACTACTATAGTGATGTGACCAAGCTATCTAGATATTGCTACTATAGTGATTGTGAAGTGGTCCGTAACACATCCGTATTATCTCACAGGAATGATGCATGTTCTCAACATGTTTACTTTAATGTGTTTACTGGTGTTGTGCCGTTGTCTTTTAATACTGTTTAACCTGTGATTTCTACGGCCATTCTACCAAAGAATATGAATTGATGAGTCCATTGGGGACAATACTGTAACTGGCACCTTTCCGTCTTGACAGATGATAGTTTGTTACATTGTGATTGAAACAGGGCATAATAACGACAAACCGAGGTGGGGACCAGGGATGGAGTTATACCTCTAAATAGCACAAAGTCTGGGCTGAATTGTAGAGACCATGTGTTACCCATGCACTATGATCCCTCTCTCGGCCTGCCTAGTTTACTCCAGAGGAAAGGTAACACCAATACATCTTGAATATGACAAGCTGCCGAAGTTGCCGGATCAACAAAGCAATGTCCTAACTTTCCACCTGTCGGAGTTTCGATCCTAGACCAGTTGCCGACCAAAGCTCAGGACCTGTTCTGCCCCGCCATAACATTTAGTCTTTAGGTTGCATGTCCTGGCACCAATATACGTCTTGTAACCTCGCATTTGCACTGGTCTGCCGTTGGCACAATATGTGCTGTTGGGTTTGGTGAGCGCCATCCAATATTCGACGCTAAGAGAAAGCAGGTAATACTGTCTATAGATACACGGTAGCTCAGTCATATCTGACTGAGACGTGACTAAGGTCAATAAAACAGTTCATAAATAAGCGCATATGTATTTCGTGACGCTCAGAGAAGTAGAAGAGACAAGTAGAGACTAAAGGACATATTAGACATGCTACGGGTGTCTAGTTGGTCATGAGTCAAATAACACCTTCTGCAGCCAGGCGCTGTCGTCGTTTGAAGGTGACAGGTTCGATTCTCAGTAGGGTAACTATAGCTTTCAATGATTATGTTGTCCAGTCTAGTCACTACTTCTGTTTTCTACCTCTATGCGCGTCAAACAATACATGTGTGTTTATTGATAAACTACCATAGAATATGCTTGCTCCGTGGCGAAGTGGTTACAGACGCAGTTCGTAATCCCGTATACCAGCTTTCTAAACACAGCTGTGGGCGATTTGGCAGCAGACCGCCTTGCGTTGGTTTTTACGAAATGGTATGGATGCTGGTCGTTCAGAAAGCAATTGCAAACTACTGAACGTACACTTGCCAAGAAATCACAACAGCAAAAAACTGCTGCTGTTGACTGCGACGTCCTGTAAAGGATATGGAACTAACTAAGCATAGTATATTACACAATTTACTTGCAGAAATACGGTATATGTCACTTCGAAAACTGCATGTCTCGAAGACCGCAGCAAACAAGAAAATTATTTTCAAGGCAAAAACGTTATTTCCGCAAGCGTAGAGGAAATTTATTGTCAAGTAGAAAATCGACATTTCCTTCAAAAACCTTACAAATATCACGGTGACACATTGAACAACCGGGGTTGCAGTGTTATATTTATTTACATCTGCAGCCTTACCCGGGTCAAAATAGGTCAAAACATAAATAATCTGCAATGGTCAGGGCCGTAGGGACATCTTCCTATCGATTGGTCCATGAATCATCTAGCGTCCCAGCAGAGAAGCTAGGACTTGCGAGTCACGTGATGCGTCAATTCTTCTGGGATTTTACAGTTTGCGGTACTGGCAATGTCATGTAGGATATATATCCGGATGAAGACAGGGAATGGAGTCAGTGTTTTGAGACAGTAAGGCGAGTTCAGAATGTCGGAATGCTTGTGAATGTATAGGAAACATGACAATTAACTAGAAAACCTGAGACCTGAAGGTAATTGTGAAATCCTTCTGAAGTCCGTTGGTCCGTTTGTGTGGAGCTCCTGTAAATTTATATGTTGTGGAGGTCAGAATGGCCGAATGGATAAGAGAACTAGCCCTTAAACTTAGAGTGTGCTGATGCCAAGGTAGCGGGTTTAACCGCTATACTAGTCAGTTGGACTCATCTCATCTCATCATCTCATCTCATCATCTCATCTCATCTCATCATCTCATCTTATCATCTCATCATGTTCCTCTTGTACCTTGCGGTGTCGAGGTGAAGTATAAACTTTGTGAGAGTGTCCGATTATGGGCTTCATATATCGATATTCCCATGGACTCTGCTATTCCCTCCGTCCAACGTTTACGTGGTCGGCCTCTTCTTCTGTTTCCATCTGATCTGTACATCATTGCCTGTTGTGGTATGCTGTTGACTGGTAACCTACTTGCATGGCCAAACCATTTAACTTGCTGCTTTCTAATAAAATCTAGTACTGCTTTAACCCCCACTTTAGTCCTGATTTCTTCATTTCTGAACTTATCTCTTCTTGATACATTGAGTATTCGTCTCAGGAATCTCATTTCTGTTGTGATTTTTCTTTTCTCTTTTTCTGTCATTAGTCCAGGTTTGGCATTGGTAGCATAGAGCTGGTAGGAAGATTGTGTTGTAAAGTGCTTTCTTAGTAGTTATTGATACATGTTTGTTCTTTAGTATTAGTACCATTTGTCCAATGAGTTGGTTTGCCTTATTGCATCTAGTTTGCTTCAGTTGGACTAAAATGTTGAATTCTCGCCCTTGAATTGGGGACATAAATTATAAGTACCTCAGTCGTCATAGCGGGTTCCGCCTTATGGCGAGGGATACTAGTAATAGGGGAAGCTAATCCACACACGAACATTGACCAGTTCACTAGGAATAGTACCATGTGTAAGGACTACGCTAGAATTCAAAGCGAGTTCATGGTTCCTTTTGAATGTGGAAATTCTTCTGTAAATTTACTGTTATGGTTCTGTTTGAATGTGGAAATTCTTCTGTAAATTTACTGTTATGGTTCTGTTTGAATGTGGAAATTCTTCTGTAAATTTACTGTTATGGTTCTGTTTGAATGTGGAAATTCTTCTGTAAATTTACTGTTATGGTTCTGTTTGAATGTGGAAATTCTTCTGTAAATTTACTGTTATGGTTCAATTTGGTTCTGTTTGTGTGTTGAAATCCTTGTGTAAATTTACAGTTCATGGTTGTGTGTGTGTGTGTGCATGTGTGTGTGTGTGTGTGCGTGTGTGTGTGTGTGTGTGTGTGGAAATCCTTGTGTGAATATACAGTTCATAGTTCTGTTTGTGTGTGGAAACCCTTGTGTAAATATACAGCTCATGGTTCTGTTTGTGTGTAGAAATTCTTGCGTAAATTTACAGTTCATGGTTCTTTTGGTGTCTGGAAATCCTTGTGCACATTTACAGTTCATGATTTGTGTGTGTGTGGTAATCATTGTGTAAATATACAGTTCATGGTTCTGTCTGTGTGTGGAAATTCTTCTGTAATTATATAGCCCATATTTCCATAAGTGCACACTCGAGTCTGCAGGAGCAGATGGGGACGTGTTAGTCTCCACTACTGTAAAAATTATGTGAGCAAAATTGTTTGTATTGTGACTAATGCGTCATATTATTCAAACTTAAGAATATTTACTTGTAATGTCAGTTAGAAGAATTTTCACATTATGTATGTCATGGAGTAATCTTCAATCAGAAGAATGTTTAGATTGTGACTGTCATGTCATGTTATTAAATTGGAAGAATGTGTAGATTGTAACCGTCAAATCTGGTTATTCAATAGGAAAAATGTTTATATGACTGTCATTTCAGGTTATTGTTTATGAAGAATGTTTAGCTTGTGCCTGTCAGGTCATGTTATGTAATCGAAAGAATGTTTAGAACGGTCGGCGTGATTCTGATAAGATCATTCACTCTGAGCTGACTGACCCATGTACGATAACAAGATCTTCTGTGGCGAAATGAAACATGGGTAAAATCATCCACCTACTTATGTAACAATGTGGACAAAGATATGGGAACAGCGAGAGATATTAATATAAGAATACAAAAGTTATTATGTGCTTTATTAACTGATTCAGTGCCAAACACAATGTCTGTTTGGACCAAACATGGTACATAATCAAATGTACAAGTATTACGACGATACTAGTATGGCAATATATCGTCCTTCTGTACAAATAGGAGTTCACATGTGACTATATATTATCCTTCTGCATTGAATCAGTTAACACAAAGGCATTTCTGGGATGCCAAAAGAAATTTAACAAAAGACCACGCATGGAATATTTAACTCGAATGTGAAATCAGTACAACTTAATGGTTCAGACAGATGGACAACTACTACAACAATGGCTAATAAAATGACATATTTAAACCGTGCCAGTTCAGAATAGAATGTTGCATATCCTCTATAGGGCGTCGCAGTCAACCCCAGCATTTGTGGCTGTTTATGATTTCTTGGCAAGTTTACGTTCAGTAGTTTGCCATTGCTTTCTAAACGACCGGTACGCATACGATTGTTTGAAAATTAACCCAAGGCGGCATGCTGCCAAATCTCCCACAGTCTTGTTTTGAAGGCGGTTTGCGTTATTGCGAATTACGTTGGCAACTCCATTCGCCACAGAGCCGATTTTTTTTCCAGAAAGCAATGGCAAACTACTGAACGTAACACTTGCCTAGTACATCAACAGCAGCTGAAAATGCTGGTGTTGACTGCAACGTCCCGTAAGGGATACGCAACAAAATTTTTTAATTTTTTTTACAAGACATCGCTGCCAACACCAGCATTTTACTGCTGTTGTTGATGTCTTAGCAAGTTTACGCAGAGAGCCGGATAGAATGACTAAACTGGTATGAAAATAATCAACAATGCTGGAACTTAGTGGGTGAACTAGACAATTTGCAATGAACCTACATGTGAGGGAAAGACGTAGGCGCTGGATGTGGCACGTACTGAAAAATCCTGGTACTAGTATAATTAGACAAAACTTTTTCATGAATTTACAGGACTAGCGAAATTGAGGGAGATAGAAAATACAAGGAGAAGACAAGCAGACATGAATGAATAATGCAAGGGGGACACTGAGCGAGCTGCGGGTGATAGCAAAATACCGATAGCTTGGCGAGTGTTACCCGAGGGCCTATGCCCAAATACGGGATACATTTCAGAAGCAGAGGAAAGGTCAGCATGGCCGAATGGATAAGGGTTACTTGCTCGTAAACTTCCGATCTGTTTGTGCTGAGGTAGCGGGTTCAAGCCCTTCACCGATCAGTTGGTCTAAAATGTTGACTTCTCGTCCTTAAATTGGGGACATCAATTAGAGTTTGTCCTCAAATGAAACGGGTAAAGAGGAGCGGTTGGTCGAATGGCTAGAATGCTGGAATCTCCTTCGGGAGCCTCGGGTTCGAGTCCTCGGAAAGGTGTGGAGTTTTTTTTCTGTCGGGGGCTAAAAGACAACTAACATGCACAGTTCAGGGCGACTGCACTAGCCAGGTGGCCTTAATTCCTCAGGCTCAAAGACCCCCCTGCCATACACCGCAAGGTACTATTTGGCAGTTAATGACAGACAAGTAACTAACTCACCCTAGTGAAAATGCGGACCGGTTGTAAACGGTTTTACGGCAGCTGGAATATGGAGATCGCCGTGTATAAAATGCCCAATTTGCACACAAATATTGCATCTAGGACACTTGTGGGCGTTGGGAATTGCTTCCTACTGCTGTTATTGTTTCAGTCGCAGAGCCCAAGTGCTATTTGCACTGTTGTGTTTGTTTGGCTGGGATTTCATTGTGAGAGTTGCCAGGTTGCGCGGTTGTGTTTTCGCTTAATGTTTATTTGGTAAGGTAATATCCCCCAAAGGTCCAGTTTGTCCTGGCGTGTGTTAGATGTAACGATCACAATTGTGGAATTTATTTATTTTTTATTTTTTTCCTTATTTTCAGGTAAAAATGTCCTATTTTAGTTCGTTCGATGACAACGCAAAACTCTTATGTTTATGTTGTTCGTGATGATGATTACTAAAATCGAAACATCGATTCGTTGTGTTGTGGCGTAACTTATTGTTACCTCTTTTTTACGTTATTATTAGTATCATTGTTGCGTTCGTTGTAACGCATGTACACGGTGTTTAGTTTAGTTTAGTTTAGTTTAGTTTAGTTTAGTTTAGTCGACGGATCAACATCACAGCACACGGGTGTAACCCATAAGTGCTCCATTCTACTCCTAACTCAAGCCTAAGTCTGGAGAATCTGAATTCAGTGCACGAACTCCGAGCACACTTTATAACACATAAGTGCTCACGGGTGTAACCCATAAGTGCTCCGTTCTACTCCTAACTCAAGTCTGAGTCTGGAGAATCTCAGCTCAGTGCACGAACTCCGTAGCACCGGCGAAGATCCTGAAATACTTTGGGTAGATTTTTTAACTCGAAATTTTGCCTGAGCAGCGCCGTTAGGCTGCTCTTTTTCGATTTTCAACTCCCAAGTTGGATTTTTTAAGTGCGCAACAATACACACGGGCTTCCAATCTCACTACCCAGATTCCAGGGATAATTTTATTACTAGAGGTCCACGTGAAAAAAATCCCGACCCTCACCGGGGCTTGAACCCGGGACCTCCAGCACTCGAGGCGGACACCATACCTCGGGACCACTCAGCCCCTAAAAACTAATTATTATTATGGAAACTGAAATAAGGCAAAGAAAAAATATCGTAGAACAAGATTGAAGAGTGCTTAGTATGGTAAATTAATTTTTTTAAAGGGAGTAGGTAGTCTGTAGTGAGATCGTTTAGCTGATTATTTTGCATATATGAGTTAGTTTAATTACTTGATATTGTCCATATAGGTTAGTTAAATGTTAGTTACATATCCTTTACCGGACGTTGCAGTCAACCCCATAATTTTTTACTGTTTTTGATCTCTTGACAAGTTTACATTCAGTAGTTTGCCACTGCTTTCTGAACGACTGACACTCATATAAAAATTTTAGTCACAATGAAATTTGTGAAAATTAGTTACAATGTCCATGCAGCTGTGCAGCAAACATTTCTACTTCTCAACATAATCCCTATCAACTTTAAAGCTGTTATACCATCTTGAAACAAGAGTATATATTCCCAGAACTATACCACATTTTGTCCTGTTCTCATAGCCATTTCTTCACTAAATTTATCTTTCCCTCGTTGTTTTTAAATCTTGTCCCACTGATAGCACTCATTAAGGGGACCGAAAAGATGAAAATCAGATAATGCCAGGTCTGGACAGTAAGGTGGTTGAGCAGTACATTCCACCACATTTTGTCGATTGCCTCCCTTGTTTGCGTGTGAGGACGGAACTGTCGTGAAGGAGAAGCAGTTGCTCTCAACTCTCGTGAGGCCTAACCGTACAGTAAAGATGATTGAGTTTTGTGAGTGTTTTGCTGTAAATTTCCGAATTGATGGTTCCACCTTTTGGCAACACATCCATGATAATAACACCATCAATGTCCCAAAAACAGTGAGCATGACTTTACCAGCTGATGGAGCTGTTTTGGACTTTTTCCTCGCTCGTGATTGAGGGTGATGAGACTTCATTGATGTCTTTTTGTCTCTTGCTGAAAATGATGAACCCAAGTTTCGTCTCCTGTCAGAATGTTTGACGAAAAATACGTCCCATCTGTCTGGAACTGCCGCAACAATTCCGAACAAATTGTTTGTCTTTACGTACTATTTATCTTATTATTACTGTAAGATTTAAGAATAAAACCTGTATGGGTGTGAAATGTGGACAATATGCAGACAAGTTTAAAAACATCTAACGGCAGTGGAAATGTGGTGTCTGAGAAAAATACAAAGAATACATGGACAGACAGAAAAACCAATGATCATGTCCTACAAGAAACAAATTAAAAGCTTAAACTGGTGAGAGAAATTAGACGTCAACAAATACGATGTTGTTGGAACATTATGAGAAGAAATAAGTTGGATAACTGAGTGACAACTGGCAAGATTGAGGGAGAAAAAGAACAAGGGGAAGACAGAGAAGTAAATATATAGATGGCTTGGCAACGTGTTATGATCGAGACAAGAACACAGAGCTGATTCACGACTGTGGTAATCGTAGGAAATGGCGAAACATGACCACCCTCGCTTATCGGCATGGCACATGATGATGATAAGATTAAAGAGATTGTAGTTATATTATACGTATCCAGCGTAGTTTACAAATTAGTCTCATGTCCTTTGCAGGACGTTACATTGAACCACAATATATATTCTCTGTCTGTAATATTCTAGACAATGTTTACGTTCTGTAGTTTGGCTGTGCTTTCTGATCGACTAAAGTCCATACCATTGAACTCAACTCAAGACGGTCTGCTTCCAAATCGTCTGGAGCTTATTTCGAAACCTCGACTATGAATGCAGGGGATTTCTGAAAATCCACTTATCCGCAACGCCCGTTCCAGCGTACTTAATAACGATGTAATGAACTAAATGTTACCTGCGTTTCGACAAAACTACCATTCTTATCTTCATGGATGCAAATACATACACACACAAGAAACAAAAACATAGCGTATTTTTGTTTCTCACTTATGCAATTGAAATTATACCTTATTTGTAATTAGCTGCCAGTGCATGTTTGCACACTAGCATCTACGTGGGGAATTCAAATGACAACGTTTAATTTGTATGTGTTGTTTTATTTTATTTTTTATTGAATATATTCTGAAAAAGTAAAGAACAAATGTAAAATGTTTCGATATAATCACCCCTGCGTTCAATGCAAGTCTTCCAGCGCCAATAAAATGCTTAGATTCTTGTAGGGGAAAAAAATGCTTCTTCGACGCGTGTGTAACCACTCATGCACCACCTGCTGTATCTTTTCACAGAAGCCACGCCGTTTTGAAACTTCCTACTCCACCCATACATTTGCTGAACTGACAGGCTCCTTCGGACCTTCATTCGCCGATACATTTCTGTAGGCTCAACTCCTTCACTGATCCAAAAAAAAAAAAACGGATAACAGAAAGCTGTTCCTCTTTGGTACATGCCAAAAGTGGGGCGGCCATCTTTAAACTATCCGTATGTGGTTACTGTGTTCATCTGCACCATGATGTCACGTGCTTAAGTCTCTTGACAACCTTAAAAACAATATTGACAGGTTACAAGAAATGGTTATAGTAATTTCTATCACGCTTTTACGCTTTTCGTTTGAAGCCCCCTCCTAGATCCTCACAGAGATGTCGTCTTCTGTCCACAGTGGCCAGCGACATGAACGATCTGAGGGAGCAAGTTGGTCTCACGGAACAGAATGTTGCCTTGTTAAGGAGAGCCTTTGAGGGTGCTATTGAAGGAGATGAAAGACCACTGTTGGAAATGGGAATGCCTGATAGATCGTGGCATGAGGTAGGATTGCCTCTTGTCTACTATTTGTTCTTGCTTTCTAACGTCTCCTGTTGATTCCATTACTGGCCATACCAGTTGTTCTGTGCTTCTTTATTTACTCTGATTGAGTTGTGTAGCTGTTGACGTGTTATGATCGAAACTCACACTGACCAAAATCTTTGTTGATTTTCTCGTACTGCTGAAAACATTTGTTGAGTTCTAATACAGAACATACTCTTATTTGACGTTCTCATACTGACCAAACTCTTTATTGACTTTCTCAAACTGACCAATATCTTTGTTGACGTTCTCATACTGACCACAATCTTTGCTGATGTTCTCATACTGACCACAATCTTTGTTGATGTTCTCATACTGACCACAATCTTTGTTGATGTTCTCATACTGACCACAATCTTTGTTGATGTTCTCATACTGACCACAATCTTTGTTGATGTTCTCATACTGACCACAATCTTTGTTGATGTTCTCATACTGACCACAATCTTTGTTGATGTTCTCATATAGATCCAACCTTTTTGACGTTCTCATACTGACTACAATCTTCGTTCACTTTCTCATAGTGACCAGAACCATTGTTCAATTATCAATACATACCACAACCTATCTTGATGTCCTCATATATACCACAACCTCTCTTGATGTCCTCATACATACCACAACCTCTCTTGATGTCCTCATATATACCACAACCTCTCTTTACATCCTCACACATACTCCAACATATGTCGACGTCCTCATAAATACCACAACCTCTCTTGATGTCCTCATACATACCACAACCTCTCTTGATGTCCTCATACATACCACAACCTCTCTTGATGTCCTCATACATACCACAACCTCTCATGACGTCTTTATTCATACTATAGCCTCTCATGCCGTCCACATACAGACCACAACCTCTAATGACGTTCTCATGCATACCAAAACCTCCGTTGACGTCCTCATACATATCACAACCTCCCTTGACGTCCTTATACATACCAACACCTCTTTTGACGTCCTCACATCCCACTTTCCATACATCCTTACTGTGTCTGTTGACAGACATGATTAACTATTCTAATCTCTTAGAACTGATTAGAGGATGACCGTATCATCTGCATATCTGAGCCTCGGATATCATTTCCTTTTCAGGTCCAGTATGTATTACAGAAACTTCTGGACAGCGGCTTCAAAATTTAGGAATCTACGCTACTCGTCCAAAGGTCAACGGCCACAGTTGCCGAAGAAGGACCGTAGACAGCCACCCGAAAGCCCATACTATCTATAAATAAATGTGAAATAACAATTGAGTTTACAGTAGAAGTTAACGAGTCTTATATTTTATTTCAGCCTGTCGACAACAGAAAGATGAAGAAAACTAGTCTAATTTTGTTTTCATTATGTATTCAGCTTGTCTGTGTTTTGTCTATATTTTACTTTCATTCCAAAACTGTGTGATAAAAGCTGTGTGAGGGTCGACTGAATTGCTTGTTTGTATGCAGTTATCTCTGCGCTTTAAGGACAATGGTTCTCCTCGGCATTTAAGATGACTTTGAAATATATTTCATACTGATAGACAATAGAATATTCAAAATATTGACTTGCTACAGTAGTGGTGAGATAGGAAATTCAGTTTATGCAATACTGATAGTTTATTGAATATCCAAAATATTGACTGTGCTAAAGTAGTGGTGATATAAGTAATTCAAAAGTATTCGATAAACGTAAACATATGAATCACATAAGCTACATACAGTAGGTTGCGAGATTTATTGCCTAGCATATGTTGCTGCATCCTAGGTCCATACTGTAGTGTTATAATCATAGCAAGTGAATAGATGACTCATAGTTTGGCCGAAATACTTAACATATAGAGTATTTGATACTATTCGAATGCGCAACAATGTTATCCAAACAGTTATCGCAGAACCACTGTGAAATGTTCCTGTCTGAACGACCCTGGCAAACATAAAAGTTGTATAGACATATATGCAACATCAGCTGAACTGTACAATTAAACTGCTCAAGTACAAATATGTTAATATAGAGAACATGGAGACAACTGGCAAGATTGAGGGGAAAAACAAGGGGGATGCAGAGAAGTAAATATCTGCATGGCTTGGCCACGCGGTCGAGACAAGAACACAATTTATCCACGACTCTGGTGATCACGTGAAATGGCGAAACATGACGGCCCACACTTATTGGCATGGCGCATGATGATACGGACAAACATATTACACAAAACTATATAAAAGCGAATGTAATATGTTTGTCTGAAGCTATAACATTCTCCGAGCTGGGTTATCAAAGTACACATATAAAATTTATAAATTATATATTATGCATGGACGTACCACAGTATCTAAACTTTGCATTAAACTTACGTCATTACAAAGGTGACACATGTATATGTAGGTATAATTAATAGTATTCCGTCGTTACAACTTATTTTTGAGTTACAAAGCGATTGACGATTTGAGTTAATTTCATCGGGTTTTCCCCATATATCTCATGCTCTCTCCGAATAGCAACTAACCGCAAGCCCAAACCACGCACAGAGCTGCAACTCAGAATTCCAGCGACGATGCCCAATGAGGCTCCGATAAAAACTGCACTCGCAAACCGAAAGAGGTAGTCCGAAAACTATATACTGTGTATATATACTATTTACTATATGTGGTACTATATATAAACTGTATAAATACACAACAATATCTGAACTGCATAACGAAACTTCGTAAATACAACTTATATTTGAGTTTACAGCATTGTCTCACTCACATAACTAAACTCCGTAAATACAACTTATATTTGAGTTTATAGCATTGTCTCACTCGCATAACTAAACTGCGTAAATACAACTTACATTAAATTATTATATATATATATTGAACTGCATAACTAAACTCCGTAAATACAACTTATATTTGAGTGTACAGCATTGTTTCACTCACATAACCAAAACTCCATAATACAGCTTATATTTTAGTTTACAGCATTGTCTCACTAACATAACTAAACTCCGTAAATATAACCTATATTTGAGTTTACAGTATTGTTTCACTAACATAACCAAAACTCCATAATACAGCTTATATTTGAGTTTACAGCATTGTCTTACTAGCATAACTAAACTGCGTAAATACAACTTATATAATATACTTGAATCTGTAACATTGTCTGACTCACATAACTAAACAGCATGACTACAAGTTATATAATATACTTGAATCTATAACATTGTCTGACTCACTTAACTAAACAGCATTACTACAAGTTATATAATATACTTGAATCTATAACATTGTCTGACTCACTTAACTAAACTGCGTAAATACAACTTTTATAATTTACTTACTGTACACTTGCAATGGAGCTAATAGATCCATTCATGCAGCGTGGCTTCCAGGCGAATTGAAGAAGTGGGTGGGGGGGGGGGGTGTCTGTGGCAAAGACATTACATGACTCACATTACTAAATTGCGTAAATACAGCTTATATAGTATACAGCGACATTATATGACTCACATTACTAAATTGCGAAAATACAACCAATATAACATACAGCCTCATCATGCGACTCACATAACTAAATTGCGTAAATACAGCTTATATAATATACAGCCACAATATATGACTCTCTTAACTAAACTGGATAAAAACAACTTATATAATATACTTGGATTTTTAACATTGTTTGACTCACATAACTAAACTGCTTAAATACAACTTATATAACATACTCGAATTGATAACATTGTCTGACTAACATAACTAAAGTGCATAAAGACAACTTATATGATATTCAACCACATTATATGACTCAAATAACTAAACTGCGTAAATACGACTTAAATATCTTAATGTACACAATTTTCTGACCCGCATACATAAACTAGGTAAATAAGAATTGCCACTAACACCTGCATGTAGACAGATAACTGAACTTTCAAACCGAAGTGCCCTGATCTCAGCTGGATAAACAACAATGGGATACTTACGTCTATATGTAATCTAAACACTAAACTCTGTAACGAAGGTGTGGTAAATATAAGCTCTAGTCATGTATGTAAATGAACACGCAATGGTGTCTAAACTCTATATAAATACTGCAAAAAGACAAACATAATTCATGTAAATCAACTTGCAACATTATCTGACCAGTATCTATACACTGCGTAAAGACAAACGATCTATGTCCTAGGGTTTGTGAAAATAACTTCACAGCTCCGACATGCCAAGTTCGAATTTAGTAGCAAGCAAACTTGGGGAAGATCGCTTTCAGGTACACAATAGAATTAGTGATGGTCGTTCATAAAACAATGACAAAGCCCTAAACGAAAAATTGTATAGAAAGTCATAACAGCTAAATGTTGAAGTTGATAGCTAAATTCCCTAAAGACAATCGAGAAACGTGTATGCGAATGCATACACATATCTAAGCTTTTACACTGAATTGCATATTACCTGTGATAATTAAATCTATACCCTCGACAGTATGTGAGCTTTTAAACCAGGCTACGTAATTACAAATGTGATATTACAAGCCGGATTATATATTTTCGACACCGTGTAACTGAAAAATGCGTTGTTATAATCCCACGAGATACTAAATGTGTACCTGCATGACTCAGTATCAGGCAGAATTTCTGCGAAGTTTCAAATGAAAACACATTATTTACTGTAGCCATGGGAGGTTGTGTTATTGAGAAATCAAAGCTTGTACTCATTAACTCAATTTTTATGGTCTTTATCTACGGCAGGGCACAGCCTTTCGTCTTAAAAGATCTTAGAAACAGAATGCATTAACGTTAAACTTCCTAATGCTGATTTTGAAATTTCTCTAATTAGTTTACTAGTGCTTGGGTTTTGTAAGAAATCTGACCTATTATTCAGCCAAGATAAAATTGAATACAACAGTATACTTGCAATGGAGCTAACAGGTCCATGTAGCGTGGCTTCAAAGCGTATCGAAGAAGTGAGGGCCGGCGGCAAAGACGTCATAGATAGAAGACGACGAGACATACGTTTGTCACATCGGGAAGAAGACTACAATGAATAATGTGAACCCAGTGAACATGAATCCATAAATGGTAAGCATACGGTCACCGGAAGAAGAAACAAAACTCAACAACAATCAACACACCGGCCAAACCCCCAGCTGATGACATAAAAAGTGAATTTACTGCAAGGCAGAGAACAATCCTTGGCAAAGAGGAAACAACTAAAAGAGAAAACCACACAAGCAAGTGCCCTCAAATATAATCAAGACAATAACATACGGTTGAACGTGGACCCCCCCCCCCCCCCCCCACCCTTTCCCCAATACAACTGAACTGAGCACCGGAAGCGCTCTTCGTGAAACAACTAAACATGGCGTGATTTGAATGATACAGTGAAACAACAAACACTGCAATGACCTAACGAAGACAGGGAATTCGTGGAAACTTGGAATGAATTATTTTGTGTTCAGTTTCCGTGTGGCTTATAGGACACTTGTCCTACTGTATATTATGTATCGCAGCAATGAACTGAGAAATGTGCCTGTGTTAATGGGCTCTAAAGGCACGTGGGAAACATGATTCTCCGCCCCTGGAGACTGTTAAGAAGGTGAAGGGGCCGAAACATTACGCGCAAAGGGACTACACCAGCTCCACGGTTGTGTTCGTATCAGTAACATGTTACAAAATCAATTAACGAGCGGAATCATGGAGCACTTTTAAGCAACACAATAATTTAAAGCGTGCAGAAACATCGTCATCGTAAGCCACAGGATGCTGTTTAGTCAATCAACTTGGGACTAGCAGAATAACATCAGCAGTCAGGTCCATCAACCACGAGAACCAATAACTGTTCATTTGGAGATGGTTCAAATCCTGCATTTACTTCACAACAAGCTTCAGATTGTATCGTGAAAATTTGCTTAGATCAGATATCAAACATACTGACACATTTGACTGTTGTATTGTGTCAAGAAAGTTACAAACATATGAAGATCATTAATAGTCGAACAGCATTTCACAGGATGAAGAATATTCTGTATCATATCTTTGTCAATTGAGGTGTGAAAAAGAGTTCTATGCAGTCAACCCTGAAGTATGGACGTTAATCATCAACAATTAACTAGTGAAGAATTATGTGGAAGCCGGTGACGAATAATGAGAACACTAAGCAGAAATAGAAAAATCGTAATGAAAATATCTTGAAAGAAGTTTACTCACAAAGAGAACTGGTTGCTAACATCAGAAGAAGGCTGTCCGCATACTTTGGACACATCAGGAGGGAAGGGAAGCTGGAATACGTCGCTACACATGAAAATTGGTGGAAGAGAGGCTGAGGTAGAAGATACTGGAAAGTTTGACATCATGGCATGGAGAAGCATCGTTATCAAAATGATTGACAGTGCACGAGACAGAAGGCTGTGGTCAGACACGATCACTATCGACACAAGGCATGGAGAAGGGGGAGATTGGTCTACTCCAGTCAAATGTATACAACACTGTAGAGCAATGCAGTTGTGTGTCTTCTGTATGATCCTATCATTGTAAAACGGACGCTTGGTGCCTGGTGCTTCAGAAAATCATAAGTACCTGGGTGTGGACGGGGCTGCTATGTTCCTACGGAAAGCTTTCATGAGGGATTAAGACAATTCTATTCTCTTTCATGATAAATTCGTCGTAGCGTGACTATTGGACGAGCTAATGGTGCTGGGAACGGGTTATGTGTTTGTTTCATTCGGATAGGCAGGCAATGCATTCATTTCGAACATACTCGAAGGTTCTTTTCACGGGGTGTGCACGACGTGGGTGCTGATTCTCTAATATGATCACGAAGAACTGTGTCTCTCTTTACATCTCTCAGTGTAGAAATGTTGAGCAGTAACCAAACTTCATCACATGACGGCCTTTCATCGTTAGCCAGATCAGAATCAGTTTCCAGAGTTCTAATCATTGGGTATGCAAGAGGTGGGGGTCGTTTCTCTACTATCATATTAGAGAATCCAAACTCCCTTGTCTTTTCTCATTGTATTTAGACTGTAGTCCCAGTCAGGCTTCGTCATTTTAGAAGGCGGTCTTAGATAGTCTGATCAGTGTCTGTTTCCAGGATTATCACCACTGGGTGTGCAAGACGTAGGTACTGGTTCTCTGCTATCATACTGGGGAATAATCACTCTCCTGCAATTTCGAATCCTGCAAAGGTTGTAACCCCCAGCAGACCTCATCACATGTCGATCCCCCATCGTTAGTCAGACCAGCCTCTGTTTCCAGAGTTATAATCGCTGTGTGCGCAAGATGTGGGTGCTGGTTGTCTACCATCACTGTTGAGAATCGTGACTCTCTTGTAGTCTCTTAGAGCATAGAGGGCTTATCCATTGGCCAGCTTAATCGCATGATGGTCTCTCGAAGTTATTCAGATTATTATCTGTTTCTAGGATATCCAGCATCTAGGTGAATGGATCTATGGTCAGTGTGATGTCCATTCTGTGTCCTAGATATCAATTCGTTAGTTGCAGGGTGAGGTCTGACCTTGGCACATCAATGAAGGCTGTTTCCTTGGGTTAGTCAGGCTTGTATATGTATCCAGACGGTGTGTCTAGAGGCTAGTCGAAGGGAAGGATGGTCATTGTGACGCCTGGTCTATTTCCTGGGTGTCCAGCGGTTAAGTGACGGAACGTTTGTTCAGTGGGATCTTTGACCGTCAATGTCCCTTCATCCAATGATCTTCTAAAAATGGCCAAGGCACCACGAGGAATGCCACGTATATAAAAAAAGAAACACTGAACAATAACTGGCAAAATAATAACATTGCAATAGAATGTAATAACTGGTTGAGTTTATGTAGAACATAAATAAAGGATATCAGAGAGGTAAAAGTTGTTGCCAAATAGCTCGAAAACATTTCACTTCCTGTAATGATAAGCAGCTGTAAACAGTGAGGGTGTAATAGCCAATGTCCATCTGTACCGTTTCAGAATAGGTAGTCGGTCACTTGGCAGAGCTTTGCAGCAGTTTTGTAGTGACGCAGAATCGCTACACATTCTTAAAACCATGTAATACATCGGATTTGTGAAGACAGTACTATTAACACCACTCTAATAAATAAGAGAAAGATAGTATATAATAACCTCCCATAATATACCTTGGGTTAGTGAAGACAATACTACTATCATCACTCTAATGAAGAAGTTAGAGATGACTTATGATAATATACCATGTGATCCCTCGAGTATATGAAAACAGTACTATTAATACCACTCTAATAAACATGACAAAGATATTTATAGAGTCGCCCGGTCATTAGTTAGCAAACAATAATTAGCACTGACAGCTCAGAAATGATAACAGTGAAGGAAAATAGCTTATTGAAATAACACAACCACAGTGATTACACCATGATCATTGATCCATCAAGAGAGAGAAATAATTATGTTTAAAACGGAATACAGGAGAAACATAGATACAAGCAAACAATAAAAGCAGAGAGAATACTATATAGACGAATGAAAGTATTGAAATTCCAGCAAAGAATTGTGAATGTTGGTGTGCATGCATGCAATACAAGGTAAACTGAACAATAAATAAACAGCATGCCCGTATTGTCAATTTATTTCATTTTGTTACAGTTGGATAAACAAGGCAATAAAGCGTCAACAAAAATGTATAATAACTTACTACGTAACTGCAGGAAAATGTGCTTAACAGAAACCAATACTTTCATGTTATTTTTGTGGGTGTTTATAAAGATGTAGCTGCTTTTGGCAAGTTTAGACTTGTTTTTTTGTTTAATTTCCCCACAAAATTCAATTACACTGTTATATATAAAACTTTACATGAATAATGAGTTTATTGTATGATGCTGTCTTAATTATTTAGTGTGTTAAAAAAAACGAAGACCAAAATAAAATCATATCCAGACCATTAGTAGATGTCTCGTGTATTGTATTCTATAATACAATTGTTTTAGTGTTGGTGTTTTTGGCTTTGGGTTTAGAGAAACGCAGTTTCACAATTCCAGCAACAATTAGTCCACGACAATTCGCGACCAGGCAATGTAGTATTCTACACGGGATGGCTCTGTGCTAAGAGGTGAAAGACGTACCTGGGGGTTCGTGGCGAAGGTTGGTGAACGGTGTTTGATACAGGAGAGCCTGGCGTATGATACTACAACATCTAGTCTGAGAATGGAAGTAGAGATAGTATCGGTGGTATTCCGCTGGATGGGGGACAAACAGCACACGCGTGTCCTTATTGTAACGGACTCACAAAGTATGATGAGAAAGGTGAAGACAGGCATGCTTCGGCCAGAGTGGCGGGCTTCCATTCAACAATAAATAAATAAATAAATAAATAAAGAGCATCTGCTGGATGTTTTCCTCAGGGCATGCTGGTGTTGGGGGAACGAGCAGGCAGACAGACTGGCTGGGTCTGCAGCCTTTGATGGAGTATTGGTGTATAATAAGACAGATGTGGTCGAGGCCTGTTGGGATTTTCTGTATAGTGCAGAAGAAAGGTTAGACCACCACTGCTTGGAGAAAATGATGCTGCAGTGATCAGAGGATCTGACCGACACTAAAAACTTCGAGGAAAGGCCAAACGGGAACATAATCAGGCTTCCACATTGACGTACAATTGATCGGTGTAAGGACTAAACCTCTTACCTCGATATAAGCGCAACAGTAGTTCAAGCGCATTAAACGTAGACCTTTACGTAGATTGCTCAAAATCCCTACGATGGCCAAGACACACACATATATCGAAACTGTACAAGGCCACTTTACGAAGAAATATCATTGCCCGCATCAGAACAACATAATGGTAATCTTCTTTGGTGTGACAACAGGGAGATTATGGGTGTTAGAGACATAAGTCGACGGAAGGCATGGAGTTGAGTTAAGAACCGGCATTACTGCACTCAGAACATTCCCATACACGCTCAGTCCTCATTTTAAACAGCCAGCGAAGAGTTCCAATACTATTGGTGCCCGTTGCAATCTGATTATATGTTCGTTTTGTTTACTTCTGAGTGACGACTGTCGACCAGATCCTCTGACCACCCCCTGCTGCTGCATTCCGTCTAGACCATGATAGTCCATCTGTTCTTCTGTACTATTCGCATGCCCCCAGAGGGCCTTCTCCAGATCTGCCTTATCATGCATCACATCACCACTTAATGATGCGGCACCAGCCAGTCTGTCAGCCTGTTCATTTCTAACCACATTAGAGTGTCCTGTAGAAAAGATCCAGCGAATGCTCACAACCCGCGATCTCTGAATCGATGCATGCCATTCTGCACGAAGCATGCCAGTCTTCATCTTTGAAAGCATGCTTTGTGAAGGAGACATTGTTGGATGATATGACATGGTGGCATGGGAGACGATATGTGGGCGGATGTATTGAACCACAGAGGGCAAATTTCAAACGCACGAACGAACGAACGAACACACTTTATTTTCAAAGAGTCACAAATTGGTCACAGGGACCCGCCTTATATTCGACTATTCAAGTCACTTATCTTTCGCATACCAGTTATTTATCATGAATGCATATCAACACCTGCGACACTCGACACGACACACCATGATGCACAAGTGTTTACGTTCACAGACTGTGTGCAGTTAGAACAAGTGAACGAGGCTCCAATAAGTCTGAGGTTAGGTTCCGTGTAAGACAAGTTTGTGCTTTGACTCCCTTACTATTTATGAGGAGAGGTGAGTGGAGTGGAGTTCAATGAAGTGGAGTTGATTTGAGGTGAGTTGAGGTGAGCTGAGATGTGTTAAGTGGAGTTGAATTAAGTAGAGTTAAGTGGATTGAAATTGAGTTGAGTGAAGTCGAGTTGAGCGGATTGGATTGGAGTTGAGTTAAGTGGAGTTGAGTCGAATGGAGTTGAACTGAGTGGACTAGAGTGGAGTGAAGTTTAGTTGAGTGAAACTGGGTGGAGTTGAGTGGACCTGAGTTGAGTGAAGAGAAGCTGTGTTGACTGGACTTGAATCGAGTGGAGTGAAGTTGAGTGAAGTGAAGTGAGTTGCGTGGAGTGAAGTTGAGTTGAGTGGAGTTGATTTGGGTTTAGTGTAGTGAAGCTGAGTTGAGTGGAATAGAGAATAATGGAGTGGAGTGGTATCGAGAGGACTGGAGTGGAGAGGAGTGGAGTGGAATTGAGAGGAGTGGAGTGGAGAGTAGTGGAGTGAAACTGAGAGCAGTGGATTGGAATATAATCAAGAATCGACATCACAGCACGCGGGGCATTCCCATGCGTGCTCCGTCCTCATCGTCTTATAACGTGTAAGAAACGTAAAGGGACTTCAAGCATATTTGCTATTTGGTGAGCCCACATATTATAGCTCAGTCGGCTCCATTTATTTCCCAGAACGTTTCCTGCTGCCTATTTTACACTGAGTCGACCTGGGAACACTGGTAATTAAAATTGAAAATGTCTCGGCGGGGATTCGACCACATAATCATCGGGCCCGCTGTAAGAGTGCTGGCGGCTGCGTTACCTCGTCTCTTACTGGTCACTTGTACTTGCAATATAAGCAAACATGACACGTTAGCTGAAGATGATAATGCCAGTAAACATCTTTTTTTTTTTCCAGATTGTCCAAACATCATAGTTAATTCTGAAGCAACTGTGTAGATGACCAAACAGTCATAATTGAATTTAATGCAACTCTGTAGTTGACCAAACAATCATAATTGATTCTGGGACAACTTTGTAGATGACCAAACAATCATAGTTGATTCTGGGATAACTTTGCATTTGACCAAACAGTCATTGTTGATTTTCGGGCAACTTTGCAGATTGTCAAACAATCACAGTTGATTTAGAGGCAACTTTGCAGATGATCAAAGAGTCATAGTTGATTTAGAGGCAAATTTGTAGATGACCAAATATTAATTGTTGATTCTGAGGCAACTTTGCCGATTGTCAAACTATCATAGCTGATTCTGAGGCAATTGTATTAATGACTACACAATCAAAGCTGATTCTGAAACACTATTGTCTATATATTTAAGTTACCAAAACGTGTTCCGGAATTTAGGTATTCGATCTATACGGTTCTCCTCTCAGACATCGTCAATGAACTTGAACAGCTAATCTTGTCTGTGAAAATACATCTCAGACATCGTCAATGAACTTGAACAGCTAATCTTGTCTGTGAAAAGACATCTCTGACATTGTCAATGAACTTAAACAGCTAATCTTGTCTGTGAAAAGACATCTCAGACATCGTCAATGAACTATAACAGCTAATCCTGTCTTTGAAAAGACATCTCAGACATCGTCAAAGAACTACAATGATGTCTGTGAAATGACATAACGAAGATCAATCCCTCCTCTAAACATTAAACACATTACAGAGATAATGTCCACTAACAGAACAACATGGTAAACATTACGGTCAATGGGACGCAACGGTGTTTCCAAGGCACCAGGGCCGGGTTATATACCGGCCAAGACCTATAGACGCGTCCTCGTCGAGCGTCCTGGGCAACAGGTCCCTTCGGGGTCCTGGCTAAAGTCAGTAGGATCGTCGATTCCTCCGAAGTCGGAGAGTGTCTGCCTGTACGGCGAGGAACCACCAGTCTGCATCACCAATAAGCCAGACATGGGACAACGGATACTCACGCAAAACTCAGGTCCTGTATGACATCACACTGATGTTGGACAACAGGATGCCTTCATCCGACATACAGGACATTCGCGTTGGAGCTCGCTCAAGCCAGCGAACACAAGGAAGCAAGCAATAACGGTCAATTAGCAATGAATACCATTAAAATATTATAACGTTTAATTAACTGGATCCATACTTAGCCAGTATCGGGACTGTTTAAGAAGGTAAGTAGAAGAATAGGAAATCAGAACAGTTAGGCATAGTGTAACCCCTGCGAAAAAGTGAGAGATACTAAACACGGACCCGATGTTCATACTTTACAACAAACTCCACTACGATAAATGTAAATCACAGGGGGGAAATCCACAAAACTATTCCAATAAAAATAAGTATGCCACGACACATCGAATCGAGGGTTTATTAATAATAAACTTCCTCGGTAACAATACAAACAGATCTAAAGAAAAACATGAAACTAGAAAAGTTAATGACACTAAAACATAAACAGAGAAAGTCTAGGTATGACACGTTGCTAGGCCATTACACATTCTTCGTTATTAGGAAGACTGCGCAGAAGTTCAGTTTTGCACACATAAAAGTCAACAGTTTAAGAACATGTACGAGATCTACGTAAATAACATCAGACCTTTGGCCTGGAAACGACAATTACTCATCCTACGAACTAAATCCATAATCCTTTTCATAGGATTCTTCGTGAAACTGTACATATTTCTAGCCAGTGGCCCCCAGTTTCGGAAGTATTTTAGGAATGCCTTCCTCTTTTGTTGGAATCATACAGGCGGATTTCATGAAAGACGTGTCCAGTTCACAACAAGAATACAGATTAGTAATGTTTAAATGTATATTGTCATGTAGTGTTATTCATATAGTTGTGTTGATGTAATGCAACTGTCTCAGGATAGACATAACATCTTATGGGAGATGTCTTGAAGAGATTAGAAACAAGAATCGCCATGGCAAATGTAGCCTTTTGCAAGATGGAAAACATACTAAACAATAAAAAGATGCCATTTGCAATCAGAAAACTAGTGTTGAAGTGTTACACAGAACCTATACTTTTGAATGGCTGTGAAACGTGGACAATGAGCAGACAAGCTGAAAAACTTGTAATGGCAGCGAGAATTTGTTTTCTGGGGAAACATCAAAGACTATAATGGACAGACAGAAAAATCAATGAGCAAGTCCTGCAAGAAGCAAATGAAAACAGTAAACTGTTTGGAGAAATAAGACGCAGATAGTAAAATAAAATGTGTCCAAGTTATGAGTAGAAATAAACTAGAGAACTTGGTGACAACTGCCAAGATTGAGGGGAAAAGAACAAAGGAAAGGCAGAGAAGTAAATACCAAGATGGCTTGATCACGTGGCATGGACGAGACAAAAACACAGAGCTGATCGACAAATCTGTTAATCGTGTAAGATGGCGAAAAATGACGGCCTACGCTCATGGGTATGGCACATGATGATGATGATGATGTAAGTAAACACAGATGTAGGCGTGCCTGGTGGTGTAGTGGACAGCGGGAATACATTGATATTGCCATGAGCGCGATTGGGCCAAGATTCGATGCCTGTACTTGTCTCTCGCTAACAGAAGGAAAGAATAGCGACTTATTCCTGTGTGCTTTCACACTACAAAATGTGATGGCTCGATCCTATCACATGATAGACCCATATAAGGTTTCTGTTTAGGAAAAATACATTTTTTGTGGGAATAAAATAAGGAGAAATTAACTTGAAAACTTATTGACTACCGACCAGCTTGATGTGAACTGAGCAGAGAAGAGATGTTTAGTTTAGTTTAGTCGACAGATCAACATCACGGCACACGGGTGTAACTCATAAGTGCTCCGTTTTACTCCTAACTCAAGCCTGAGTCCGGAGAATCTCAGCTCAGTGCACGAACTCCGTAGCACCGGTGAGGATCCTGATATACTTTTGAGGAAGATTTTTAACCAGGGGACATTTCTGTTACTAGAAGTCCACGTGAAAAAATCCCGGCTCTCACTGGGGCTTGAACCTGGGACCTCCAGCACTCGAGGCGGACACCATATCCCGAGACCATTCATAGATAAATGCCTGGATAACTTGGCTATGTTGTAAATTCAAGACAAGAAAACATCCCTGATCCGAGGTTCTGGTAATGGCCTGAGATGACGAACCGTGACTGCCCAAGTCTGTTGGCATGCCACAGGATGATCATTATTTAGCCATGTTTAGGGTCGCTCCGTGGCTACGTGGTTACGTCGCCTGCTACATGTTCCGATGTTTTATGTTCGACTCAGGACTACATAGTTAGGTCCGCGGGTGCAATTTTTTCGGAGTTGAGTTAAGCTAAGAACCGACATCACTGCACTCAGTATATTCCTATATGTGCTCCGTCTCTTGTTCAACAGCCAACGAAGAGTCACACTACTAATCATTCCCGCCGCTATCTGACTGAAAGTTCTCCTGGTCTTCCCTCTCAGTTTTGAGATTCTACCAGAACCCCTGCCAATCCCCCGCAATATCATCCTTTCCGCATACGGGTTCTCAGTCTGTGCCTCCACTTTCTCCACCTGGTCCCACAGGCGCAAGACCACCTCTCCCTTGCACACGGGTAGTCTACCACCAAGAGGTGCATTCCCTGCCAGCCTATCAGCCTGTTCATTCTCCCGCGCTTCTGAATGGCCAGGGTAAAACATCCATACAATTCTTACAATCTGTGACCTCTGAAGCGAGGATAGCCATTCCGCACGAAACATTCCTTTCTCCACCTTAATAAGCATACTCATTGAGTCCGTAATGAATGCAATGTGTGTTGAACTGGTCTCCTCTAACCAACGGAATGCCGCTGTAACTGCTTCCACCTCCATTCTCATGCTGGAGCTTATATGCCAGACTCCTTTTTTAAGAATCATCCATTAGCCTTCGCAATGAATCCACAACCACTCTGTCTGTTTCTCACCGCTGAACCCATCAGTATAGATCACTATGTCACCTTGATGTGTATTGCTCTGGATCTGTTGTTGCACCTCAAACTCTGTGCGGCCCGCTGCCAATTCTCTGCACTCACGACCCAGTGTTACTATTACATTGTGCCAGTCCGTCTTGTGTGTCGGTACTTCATCCCACTCTTTTCCGTGATTGATGGTCCCGCCATCTATACCTGCTTGCTTGCTTGCTTGTGTTCGTTGGCTTGAGCTCCAACGTGAAGTCCTGTATGTCGGATGAAGACATCCTGGTGTCCAACATCAGTGTGATGTCATACAGGACCTGAGTTTTGCGTGAGTATCCGTTGTCCCATGTCTGGCTTATTGGTGTGCAGACTGGTGGTTCCTCGCCGTACAGGCAGACACTCTCCGACTTAGAGGAATCGGCGATCATACTGACTTTAGCCAGGACCCCGAAGGGACCTGTTGCCCAGGACGCTCGACGAGGACGCGTCAATAGGTCTTGGCCAGTATATAACCCGGCCCTGATGCCTTGGAAACACCTCTGCGTCCCCATCTATACCTGACGTATAGTTATTTCCGCATGTGCCATCCACGGCCTGCCTCGTCTTAGTCTATAAACCTTGATCATATTCATGACCTCATTCAGGGGGTGATCCCTATCTGCAGCAACTGTCAGGTACCATTTGGTTAGAAGAACTCTATGGCTATCTGCGATTATTGGTAGCGCCGGGATATGCCTCATGCAAATAATTGGCGTGTCCTTTGTGCGCCCCAGGATCACCCGCATGGCCGCATTTTGTATGCTATCCATCATTTCAAGCTGACTCTTTGATATTATCAGGAGCCCCAAACCATACTCAATGACAGAAATTATTAACTGCTGAAAGAGCCTGTACAGCATCCTCTGCTCTACCCCAGTTGCTGCCATCACCTTCAATGCATTAAGTCCCCTACCAGCCTTCACCACCAAAGCCTCCACATGTTCTTTAAAAGACATACACCTGTCAAAGATGATACCCAAATAATACTTCAATTTCTCTCTCTGTACTAAGAGGGAATCCATTCAATATAATACATTGGATGTCTGCCGTCACAATCCAGTTATTTCTGCGTCCCAGCACCACTCCGCCAACCATCTGTAGGTCTGCAGCCAAAGTTTCCCTGTCTCTTCCCTGTCTGTACACCAGCACATCATCTTGGGGTCGTCACTGGAGTTACAGAATTCACGCTTTTTTTTCCCCCGACGCTTTCGGCATGCCCCCGTGAGGAAAGAAACAGCTATATTTGATCAAACCCGATACAGTGAAGTCGATCCGCTGACTTTTATTCTAGTTTTAAGACAGATCATGTCTATTAATACAGTAACCGTAATTAACTTAAATTCAATTATTCTACCATTGTGTGACAATTGCATGTGTAATCTGTGAGGTGAAGAGATAAAGTAAATACATTTTGCAATGACGCGGTGTCTAGCTGTTCTCTTATCTCTGTTTGCCAAAGATTCTCAGTTCCTCCTCTTCGATCAGTTTAGTACCACATTCCAGGGAGTTGGCAGGCAGGCCAATAAATTTTTTGGGCCGTATTTACGACCTTCTCCTAATTCCAAAAGTGTAAACGAGTTCCTGTAATAGTTAGCGCGTGTGAGCACCACCACGGAGCCCGCACGATAACCAAGCTATGCTGGCGGCTGCTGGGAACTGCGTTCTTGGTTATAGCGAGTGATAATATCAGCGAGGTGAGGGTTATAAATAAAGTTCACGATAACGGTGATTTAATGTCCTGGTTATGGTGCCAATAAAAGAAAAATAGAACCGAGCATTAATCAGAGGTTTAAAAAAAAAAAGAGACAATAAGACTAATTTATCATCATCATCACCACGTGCCTTGCCAGTTGGAGGAGGCGTTCGTGTCTCTCTACAGATCTGGCTCTTTGGTCTTCTGAATGTTCTGGATCATCTCTGTTTATGATATTCCTCTATGCCACCGACTCAGTCCATCCAGCACCATGTCTCGTGGGCTGCCTCTACCTCTTTTCCCAGTGATCTTTCCAGCTGTCACGATGTTCTCCCATGCCTCTCGTCTCATCACATGACCAACGAAATTCGATTACCCCATACCTGTTCAACCTCAGAAGAGAAGTTATATTAGGGTAAATCGCTGGCACACATTAATAATCCTGTGACCGAGTCAGGCATAATTAGGTTATTAATGTGAAGGTGATTGTTGTTCAAAGAGGCTAATGGCGGGCGATAACCAGTGACAGCTGTCTGTCTCTTTCTTAAACGAGTAGTTGTCTATACTCCCTCTCTTCAGTAGGCATGTATGTATATGTGTGTGTGAGTGAGATGTGTGTGTGTGTGTGTGTGTGTGTGTGTGTGTGTGTGTGTGTGTGTGTGCGTGTGTGTGTGTGTGCGTGTGTGTGTGTCATAAAGGGGAAGGATTGTTTGGAAATTTTGTGTATCAATCGTTTATGTTTCGTCTATGTTTAAAGCATTCATGTTACAGTGTGTGTGTGTGTGTGTGCGTGTGCGTGTGCGTGTGCGTCTTTCTCCGTCTTTCTCTCTTTCTCTCTTTCTTCTTCTCTCTCTTTCTCCCTCTCTCTTTTTTCTTATTCTCCCTCTCTCTGTGTCTTCCTCTCCCTCTTTCTTTCTCCCTCTCTCTTTCTCCCTCTCCGTCTTTCTCTTTCTCCCTCTCCCACTTTCTCTCTCTCTCTTTCTCACTCTCCCTCTTTCTCCCTCTCCCACCTTCTCTTTCTCTTTCTCCTCTCTCTCTCTCTCTCTCTCTCTCTCTCTCTCTCTCTCTCTTTAAATTCGCATATCCTTTTACAGGACATCGCTGTCAACAGCAGCATCTTTCAGCTGTCTGTTGATTTCTTGGCAAGATTACGCTCAGTAGTTTGCCATTGCTTTCTCAGCGGCCGGCTCAGTTATCCCGCAAGTCACCAGCGGGGGACGAACCGCTCCCAGTTCTCGCCCGCTACGAGACTTTGCGTGATAAACGGGATTACGGAGAAAGTGTTGTAAACGCTCGGCCAGAGAGACCGGCTCTCTCTCTCTCTCTCTCTCTCTCTCTCTCTCTCTCTCTCTCTCTCTCTCTCTCTCTCGTTTCTCTCTCTCTCTCTCTCTCTCTCTCTCTCTCTCTCTCTCTCTCTCTCTCTCTAGCGAAATAATAACGAGAGATATCAAAGCAAGGCCAGAAACCCGAGTTGTAATTCATAATATAAACAACCCACACGATGCGGATTATACCAAGGCATTTGATAAAGTAAGGCACGGTGAAATGATTAATCAAATGTGCGATTATATCAACATTGATAGGAAATATCTCAGAATGAAAAAGATATTTACTGGAAACAAGCAGCAAACAAATTTTAAAAAGAAATAACGAAGGTAATTACGAGCAGATCAAGCAAGAAGTAAGACAAGGATGTGTTTTGTCACCGGATGTCTTCTCTCTCTGTAGTGAAATTGTAATGAGATAGATCAAAGAAAGGCCAAGAATACGAGTTAGAGATTATAATATACACAATCTACGCTATGCAGATGACACTGTATTGATAGCCGACATGCAAAAGATCTACAGCAACTTTTGCAATTACAGTAATAGAGCGCAGAACAAAAAATGAACTTTCAATGTATATGAAGAATACAGAAAAAATGTGTGTTTTTTTTTTAAATGACACTAAAAAATGTCATATGATAATAGAAGGGTACCAAAAAGTAGTTTCCGACCACACATGGCGCACAATCAAATAAACAAATATTGTAATGTATTTTCCGTTCACTGAGCATTGAAATTGTGGAAGATACAGCGAAACAAAACATATAACACGATGGCCCAATATGGTGATATGTCATCCTTCTGTCCATACGGGAGGTCACATTTGGTGATATGATATCCTTCATAACCACACCAGGGAACCAATTTGTTGTTACATTTAAATAGCTACGGGGAATTACAGCATTACACGGGGGATGCTTGACAGACATTAAGGGCGGAATCATCATTATCATCAAGTGTCTTGCCAGCTGGCTTAGGCGTTCGTGTCTCTCCACAGATCTCGATCGTTGGTGTTCTGTTTCAACTCTGCTGATGACATTCCTTCCATGCCACCGTCCCAATCCGTCCAGCATTATTTCTCTTGGTCGGCCTCTGTCTCTCTTCCCCTCGATCTTTCCAGTTGTCACGATGTTCTCCAATGCTTCTCTTCTCATCACATGACCAAAGAAAGCTGTTTGTCTCTTTCTTATTGTTGTATATAATCATAATGTCCTAGTTTCATTAATCTCTCTCAGGCTGTCGTTATTAGTTACTCTGGCAGTCCAAGGAATTCGCAACATTAATCTCGGGAAGCACATACTTGCCTGAAAGTTCTTCCTAATTTGTTTATTTACATTCCAAGATTTACTGATACACAGCAAACCATGCTTTATATATATATAGCATTATAGCATTTCAGCAGTCTCTTTCAATGATAGTAACATATTGCATAAAATACCTTTCATTTTCTGAAATGCAGCGATTGCTTGCCCTGTTCTGTTCTTAATTTCGGTTGTGCACCTTCCGTCTGGTGTTATAATTGCCCTTAGGTATTTAAAATTATCCACTTAGTTAAGAATTTTCCCCTTCTTTTTCCATTTCGCATTTTGGTTTCCCTTTTTTTCTTTCATATCACCATTGTTACTGTTTTCTTGATTTTCAATGAGAGTCCTTTCATTGCACTCTCTGTTACTACAATATCGAACAATTGTTGTATATCTTTTGCATTTTCGCCATCAATACTGTGTCATCTGCATAGCGTATGTTGTTTATGTTATAACCTCCAATTAGTATTCCTGGCTTATCTTTGATCTCTCTCATTATTACTTCACTATAGAGGAAGAAGAGCAGAACAGGCCAAGAAAAATCTGGATTTCAGAAAATAAATCGTATCTTATGCAGTATTCCACTATCATTGAATGTTTTGTGGTACCATAATGAATCATGAAAGGCAAATAAACAAATTAGGAAACGCTTGGAGCAACAGTGATGTGGTTCCAGAGACGAATGTTGTAAATACTTTGAACAGCCAGAATATCTAACAAAGATTGTCTAAAAGAGGCTAGTGAATGTAGAACAGTATATACAACTATAATAAACACACAAACAGTATTATTTGGTCATGTGATAAAAAGAGAGATATTCTAGAACATCGTGACGACTGGAGAGATCGGTGGCAAAAGAAAGAGAGGCAGACCAAGAGCAATAACTCTGGATGGACTGAGTCGAACGAACAAACTATTTTCAAAGCTTCACAAAATGGGAACACAGGCTCGTTTTGCTTTAGGCTATGGCTAAGTGGTTAAGAGAGTTCGTAAGCTGTGAATCTTATTATATGCCACCTATTTCTGTGTCTGTCCTCATATTCACACTGTCTATAGAAAGTTTGTTTAGTATTCGTTGTTATATTTACCCGGGAAGGTTAACCCGGTCAACAAATGCCCGCAGAAGTCGGATGTGTCGGCCAAACGGCGCAAGAACGCAGCTCTGCTGTAAACAGGCACAAAGCAATCACGCCCGAAAAAACTCTCCGGATGAACGCAGAAGAAGAAGAAGAAGTATGTTGTATTTGTACACTGTCTATAGAAAATTTGTTTAGTAGTAATTGTTACCATATGTCTTTATCCATAGATTGTCTATAGAAAGTTTGTTTACTAGTCGTTGTTATCATATGTTTTATCTGTAGAGGTCATAAGGATAATTTAAAGATGACTGCCCCACTTTTGACATGCACCAAAGAGAAGCAGCATTCTGTTATCCATTTTTTGATCAGTGAAGGGGTGAAAAGTATAGAAATTCAATAGCGAATGCGGGTCCAGTATGGTGATGCATGCCTGTGAGTAAAGTAAGTGTATGAGTGGAGTAGGAAGTTTGGAAACTCTTCGGTCCGATGAAGAGGTACAGCAGGTGGTGCATGAGTAATTACATATTTGACTGACCAAGAGAATTATTTTTGACAGGAATCCAAACACTTTATTGGCGCTGGAGGAGTTTGCTGGGACATTGAACGCAGTGGTGACTTCATCAAAAATTATACATTTGTTCTGTACTTTTTCAGAATATATTCATACACACACATTTAAGGTTTTCATTTGCAGCCCTCTCGTACTTTCATTAGCCTCTTCCAGGCAATCCCTGGATGCCCATAGTATTCCTTTCAGGCAATCCCTGGAAGCCCATAGTATTCCCAGCATTCTTCTCAGACACCTCATCTGTGTTTCCTCCGAACGCTTCCTAATTTGTTCTCTTTCTGACATTTAACAAACTGTCTAACTGTCATTACTGTCTATAGTTGACTGTTACTATATAGTACTGACTATTATTGTTATCTTCCTGTGTAGATAATCTGGCAGAGGCTCCTACCGCCATATCAGTCTGTGTACATTCAGAAGCGCCATCTATGTCTTATATACGAGGGGCTGGTCATGTCTGTTTTGGAGTATGCGATGGCGATACTGACTTTCAGCCATAAGCAGATGGAAAGGATACAGAACGAAGCTATGCGCATTATTCTTGGAGGTACAAGAGATACAGCATGGAGGACGATGCGCTACCTTCTTGATTTTCCAACCATTGAAAACAGAATACAAATTTGAGAGCACGTGCCTACCTCAGAGTTAACGCAAAAACACAACATCCTCTGCATAGTGAAATTATGAAGGCGAAGGGCAGCAGGTTAAAAAGAGGAAGGTCGTGGATGGGTCAAGGTCAAACCGAAGACATTCTTCAACAGGTGTGTTCACTTGAGGACTTAGAACCTGGTGAGAAGTGGGTACAAGTGCCAACAGATTTATGTACGTCCTTTTCAGTTTGCATCCAACTAGATAGAAAATGCAGACAAGAAAATCCGGCTGCTGTGGAGGTGGAAGTACAAGCGTTGATTTTCGAGGATTCGTTAGACGGTGATGCTGTCATTTACACAGATGGTTGGGTCGTCCGACGCGTGAGAGGCTCATGGGCCATTACGGCTCAGGTCTCAGGGAGAATTGTGAAGGAGGACTCTGGTGCTTTTGTTGAGACCACAAGTAGCCTGACTATGGAAGTCATGGCAATAAGTAAAGCAATAACATTGCTCGAGACACAGACATTCACTAGGGCATGTTTCCTTAGCGACTCAATGAGCATGCTCAAGAGGATAGAGATGGGGTGGATCCGAAGAGAGTGGTTGCTGTCTCTGGAGCGGTCTCGGCTGGCAAAGATTAGTTTCATCTTCATGCCAGGGCATGCAGGAGTACAAGAAAATGAACGGGCTGACAAGCTCGCAGGTAAGGCTACTGTGGAGGGCTGATGCGCCATGGACCAGGCTGAAATTCTGAATGCTCTACGAGAAGTAAGACTTTTGCGAGATCCATGTGATGACTGTGAATCTACAACCATGGTCAGACTCCGAGAACAGCTGTTACAGTACAGGTACAGGGACAATTATAAAACGAGTCCCGATGGTATTTTCTAAAAGGCTTTATTGAACATAATAAGCCGAAGAATATTACACAAATTATATGGTATGATGTTCCCTTCTCCAGACCTTGGCTGTAACTAACTTCCCCAAAAACCCTACGTCACGGCTTGAGCATCCTTAGTAACGTTCTTATAGGATGCTCAACCGTGCCTAAACCTTGCACATCAAACCTATTAACAGAGATGGTACTCACTCTGTTACAGACCTCCCTTTCTTTAAAAAGACTTTTCTTCAAAAGTCTTAACCCCTAACCTCCTTATTCTATACATTCTTTCCCTCATCAACACCTTAACCCCCAATATTCCTTTCTCCAAGCCATCCCAAACTAACTACTTTCACTTCTACTAATTTTCCACTTGTCTCTTATCATTGTCCCATATAGCAAATCGCTATGAAGTTATACTTCTTCTTCGTTTCGGACTCTTCAAGGTTTCATTACAAAAATATAGGTCATAAGGATATTCATATATATATAATGGTTCATAAAAATCGTTGGTATACACTTGGCATTATGAAACTTCTCATTCTTTCTCAACATTACAACACAACACAGGATAGACAGAAAAGATGGGGTGCGCACCCAGTTATGAAGAGCAGTAGTCAAAAACAATCACATTTACCTCCCTTGCAAACGTAAAAACTTTTATAAAAGTTTTTCAAAAACACATCTTATGATTTATGAAGCTACATCTCTGTTCGTTATAAATTAAGTTGATCCAAAATTGCTTCTATATACTCAATATTTGTACTGCCATCCACACCCATGCCCATATTTCACTTATCTCACGTCCAACCATGAAACCAATAACAATGTTCATATTCCATGAACATTTTAAATTAATTAACGCTGTTTATCACAGCTCCTATATTTTACCCCCTCAGATCCCATGACAAGCATCCTTGTTTATATATGTATCTAACCCTATACCAAACCATATGCACTGCCATTCACAGCCCCCTTAATATCTACTCTCCATCAACCAGCCTCTTATATTTGCTAACTATCACAGCCTCTTTAGACGTTAATCACGTGTATAATATGGCATCCAATCCATATACCTTTAATCCACGCTGACTTAATGCAGCTCCTATTTTAACTCCCCAGAACCCTCTTATTTGTGTAGTAACCCCGTCACTTAAGTATGGCATATGTTTCCAACACTTCATAGCCACTATATGATTAACTTCCCTATTCCTTAAGGATGTTCTATACGGTTTTAAACTAATTGGTGGATGATCTCCAGTATCTATTTCCATCGTAACTGTTTTTGTTTTTCCCAATTCTAAGTCATTAATTGCAAAAACGTCTTGATTCTCTTTTATAAGTCGTTCTAATATTTCCTTATTTTTTGGTGGAGTTTTTAACTGTGCTAATAATTCTTGTTCTCTTGTTATTTTGTCTACTGAATGTATTTGAGATGTATGT
This sequence comes from Cepaea nemoralis, assembly GCA_014155875.1. Classification (NCBI taxonomy): domain Eukaryota; kingdom Metazoa; phylum Mollusca; class Gastropoda; order Stylommatophora; family Helicidae; genus Cepaea; species Cepaea nemoralis. Next base: position 71,661 of record JACEFZ010005402.1, read on the forward strand.
CTTCTGAATGGATGGATCAATTCATCATTCTGTACGTTCCATTTTCTTCCGCGTCTATGTCTGTTATTAATTCTTTCCTTAGGAGTTTCTGAATAATTTATTCCCGGCATTTTTACTCTATCTGTTGCTAATATGCTATTAATATCATGTTCGACTTTAGCTATTACACATCCTCTGTACAATTTAATTTCTCTACCTGTGTTGTTAATAATCATTATTGGAAAAGGTAAGTTTTTATCTAATGTCATAATTCCATCTGGAACTTCTAAACCAGGTTAATCTATTATCTCCCTTTGTAACTCTGTTATTTTAACTGTATGTCCTACAAAATAATATGGATTTCTTTTCACTTTCGCCTGTATCAGATTAACCGTTTGTGGTTTTAAAGTCGTAGACATTTTAACTCTAACCAGTGCTGATATGTGCATGTCCTCTTCTAAATCTACATACACGTCCTTGAATTTTAATTTGTGCAGATCAAAAAAAAGTATTACACCGTTGTTTATTAAGAAATCCCTACCTATAAGTACGTTCCTATTTAACTCCTTCACTACATGAAAAAGATGTCTTACGTTGATCCCTCCTAATTTGAGATTTATCATTGTTTGCCCAACTACTTGTAAATGTTGTCCTGTAACAGAGTGTAGATTGTTATGACTCCTGAATATTTTGCAATTTCTCATTATTTTGTATAGAAAACTTTCTTTGAATACACTAACCTGAGCTCCAGAATCAATTAATATACGAATTCTATACTTGCCTATCTCTATTATGCATGAACTGGGGTCCGTTTTATTTACTAAAAATTGTTTTATTTCACCCAGTTGAGAGCACTTTCTACTCGTCTTCCTATACTTGTCATTAAAATATTCTTTACATCTTGGGACCTTATTATCTTCCCTCCTACCGCAGGTCCTATTCAATAGGTGGGACGCCGGTTTTCCTGCGTTCTTGGTCTTGTAAAGCTTCTGTGTCTGTCTTCAAAATTCCTAATTGATCTGTTATTGACATTTCTATTTTGTATATTCGGCTGAGCACGCCTGTTATCACAGAACCTAAGAACGTGTCCGCGTTGGCCACAACCCCAACAGACTATATTTGTATTACCCACTGTTTCTCTTATAGGATTTCTCATTTGTCTTCTTCTTTTATAATCATTTTCATTGCCTTCCTGCAACATCTGTATTCCTCTTTCTCTATTCCATCTGAACCTTGTTTGTCCTATTTCCATTGGCTCTTCAATCCTGTCTTCTCGACTAGTTCCTATTTCTCGTCCTACCCTCAATCTAAATCTTCTTCTCAAATCTCTCCTCCTGTACAGCTATATCTACAGCTTGTGATAACCTCTCAGGGTTTTCTCTCATCAATTTAAATTTAAGTCCATCTGACTTTATACCATCTACAAAAATACCGACCAACATCCGTTCTACTTCCTCCCCTCGTACGTTCTGTCCCAGGAATGCTTCCTCAGCTAGGTTGATCAATCTATCACTAAACAATTGTACAGTTTCTCCAGTGTTTTGCTTGGATTGTCTTAACACTGAAAACGCATGTTGGGGGTCCGTGATTTCAGCATACTTATGGGCTAAATCATCCTTGAACTGCTCCCATGTCTCATCCACCCTAGCTTCTAATTTTCTTCGAATATGATCAGAAACCGGTTCTGTCGTGGCCTGATAAGCAATTTTCATTTTTTCTTCATCTGATGCTGCCACCAAATATGCATGCTTCTCTATTGAAGTTATCCACTTCTTAAAGTCCTTCGCCTGTCCACTAAATTTTACAATCTCTGTTGCCATTCCTTGTTGTTTCATGACTGTGTTGAGTCTACCTATTGCCGTACCTACTCCAGTCAAAACTTGTGCTAATGAACCCTGTTCTTCTGCCATCTTAAAATATGCTGAAATATCAATTCATATAAGCAAATTCACAGTTATAACAATTTAGTTAATACATATCACTAGATATATGATCGTATTCAAATTACATAAAAAACGTAAGCAACTGTTTTTTCCTCTTGTAAATATTGAATCCCAATTTGGAAAAACAAAGGCAGCAAAAGAGATTGCACACAATACAGAGGCATTTCACTGTTGAGTCATACTGGGAAAATATTTTGCAAAATTCTTGAAAAAAGATTACGAACTACTTTAGAACCCCAGCTAAGCGAAACGCAGCTTGGATTTAGGAAAAACAAAGGATGCACAGACACCATTTTTGCTCTTAGACAACTTATAGAAAAATCAATTGAATTCAATGAAACACTCTACTTAGCCTTTGTCGACCAAGAAAAGGCATTTGATAGGGTAGATAGAAACAAGCTGTGGGAAATCCTTAAACATATGGAGTGAGTACACATCTAACAAACCTATGCAGAAGTTTATACAACAACAGTGAATGCATAGTGAGAGCAACTGGAGAACACTCAGAACCCTTCACCATAAGATCTGGAGTACGACAAGGTTGTGTCCTGTCCCCTCTCTTGTTCATAACATATATAGACAACATATGTAAAGAAACCAGCCAAGCAGAGACAGCAAGAATACCGCATGACGAGAACACAGAAGAAGAACCATCTGCAAATCTAACCATTAGAGAACTCCTGTTTGCGGACGACCAAGCACTAATAGCAAAATCAGAAGCTGAATTACAAGACCACATGAATAGTCTAAACGAAATGTGTAGGGAACATAACATGAAAATTAGCACAAGCAAAACAGAGGTAATGACTATAACTAAAGAAGAACAAACAGCAACAATTCACCTAAACGAACATCCCTTGAAACAAGTAAAGAGCTTCAAGTACCTAGGAAGTATAATATCATCAAATGGCAGATCAGAAGACGAGATCGAAAATAGGTGCAATAAGGCAAATCAACTCATTGGACAAATGGCACCAATACTAAAGAACAAACATGTATCAATAACTACTAAGAAAGCACTTTACAACACAATCTTCCTACCAACTCTCTGCTACCAATGCCAAACCTGGACAATGACAGAAAAAGAGAAAAGAAAAATCACAACAACAGAAATGAGGTTTCTGAGAAGAATACTCAACGTATCAAGAAGAGATAAGATCAGAAATGAAGAAATCAGGACTAAAGTAGGGGTTAAAGCTGCTCTAGATTTTATTAGAAAGCAGCAAGTCAAATGGTTTGGCCATGCAAGTAGGCTACCAGTCAACAGCATGCCACAACAAGCAATGATGTACAGACCAGATGGAAACAGAGGAAGAGGACCGACCACGTAAACGTTGGACTGAGGGAATAACAGAATCCATGGGAATGTCGATATACGAAGCCCATAACCGGGCACTCTCACGAAGTTTATACTTCACCTCGACACCGCAAGGTACGAGAGGAACATGATGAGATGAGATGAGATGAGTAAATATCGAATGTTTGAATTAATCAATCAATCGTATCTAACAGTCAAAAGTCTCATTTTGGTTAAACCTTAATTAATTACCGTTAGATATATCGTCCCTTGATCCAACAGGAAAGTGAATCCACGTACGTCAGCTGAGAACTATGTTTGCCAAGTGTAGGCTTCACTTAAAAAACAAGCGTCTCGTGTTCTTCTACTCCATCAGCAAGAGGACAACTCTGGAGTCTGTGTTATCTGAAGCTGCTTGTATTTCTCCAAACGACGACGCAATTTCAGGTAGTTACATCATTCCTCGGACATCTCAGGCTTCTTCAGCGGGAGGAATGCTTCCACTTTCTCCCATGGTTGGGCACACTAGACTTGCGCCTTCTTTTCACCCGATAACAGGGCACTTCTGGAAGACTTGAAAACAGTTCTAGCTTGATGAAGCGACTTAATTAGGTCTCCTCTTCAGCAGGTCGGCAACCCAGTTTGCCCAACCACTTTCAAAGAGACCAAAGCAACCAAATCGCATTCTTCCTGACATCTCTATGTAATTTCAAGTTGGCTGGCTGTTATAATTTTGAGATTTGAAAAAAATTTCTTTGATCTTGGACAGTTCTAGTAGGTAAGTGACCTTCAATCAGGCAAGGTCAATGAACGGCTGTAATAACGGCAGGTTAAACTTCACAGCATTTTGATGATAATCAAGTTACTTCAGGTGGTTATGATGAGAAACAGCCCATTATACTGACAACCAGGTTATAATGATGGCTCCATCCAGTAATGCCGTGAACAGAATCAACCACTGTTTATTGCCTTCATCGACCTCACAAAGGCATTTGATTTGGTCAGTCGTGAGGGTCTGTTCAAGGCACTAAAGAAGATTGGCTGCCCACCAACTCTTCTGTCCATTGTGGAATCGTTCCACACAGGCATGAAGGGTATAATCAAGTTTGATGGTGCAACTTCTGAAGAATTTGAAATCAAGAGTGGAGTTAAGCAAGGTTGTGTACTAGCTCCCACCCTCTTTGGAATATACTTTTCACTTCTACTGAAATATGCATTTCATGATCAGGATGGTGGTATATACATTCACTCACGCTCAGATGGCGGCCTCTACAATGCTCAGAGATTGAAGGCTAAGACCAAAATTAGGAGGGTACTGATCAGAGAGTTGCTTTTTTGCAGATGATGCTGCAGTTACGACCCACTCTGAGGAAGAATTGCAATGTCTACTATCTGCATTCTCCAATGCTTGTTCTGAATTTGGTTTAACAATTAGCAAAAAGAAGACACAGATTATGTCACAAGGTGCACATGAGGTACCATCAATCTTTATTGACGACGCCGAACTAGAGATAGTAGACCATTTTACATATCTAGGATCAGTGGTAAATAGCAAATTATCCCTAGATCAGGAAATCAACATCCGGATTGGTAAGGCAGCAACAACAATGAACAGGTTAAGAAAAAGAGTCTGGGAGAACAGGAAGCTTACTGCCAAAACAAAAGTCCTTGTCTATCAAGCCTGTGTCCTTAGTACTCTTCTCTATGGCAGTGAAACCTGGACAACTTACTCCTACCAAGAGAACAACTTAAACAGCTTTCATATGCAGTGTCTGCGAAGAATTCTTGGTATTAAGTGGCAAGACAAAATCACAAATACTGAAGTATTGGAAAGATCAGGTTGTGTGACAGTTTATTCCATGCTCAGTCTTCGTAGACTTAGATGGATAGGACATCTTAGGAGGATGGATGATGGTAGAATACCAAAGGATATCTTTTGTGGTGAATTACAGATGGGTAAGAGATCTCAGGGTCGGCCTCTACTACGATACAAAGATGTGTGTAAGCGGGACATGATTGATACAGGCATTGATAATGCACATTGGGAGCAAGTCGCCGCTGAACGTGTTGCATGGAGGGCAAATATCAGAAATGGAATAAAGTCAAAGGAGAAAATTATTGCAGAAAAGTCACACACCAAGCGTTTGAGACGTAAGATGGTGCATGATGGTGGAAATGACCACGTGTTCACATGCACCCACTGTGAACGGACATTTACAGCGCAAATTGGCCTTATCAGTCACACTCGCTACCGCCATAGGTAAAAGTTATTATGCCTTTTAAAGCACAAACTATCGTCTGTCAAGACGGCAAGGTGCCAATGATGATCCAGTAATCTTGATACGTATGGCTTCAAATCAACTAGCCCGAAAAATGCTTCATGTTGATTCTATTTTAAGTTGAAACTTTCAAGAAAAGTGGTCCGGTCTGGATCTTTTGATTCAAAACGTTTAGTAAAAGTTTATTTAATAATACCTTCTTGTCGCAGCAAGCTGATAAAAAATTTCCCATGAAAATTCTCTGCTGTGTTACGTTGTTTTTCAGTACTTCTCGTTATGTGTCCGCGACATCTAAGTTCAAAATCGAAATCCTGGTGTGCGGCACCAAATCTGTACTGTTACAGTACAGGTACAGGGACAATTATAAAACGAGTCCCGATGGCATTTTCTAAAAGGCTTTATTGAACATAATAAGCCGAAGAATATTACACAAATTATATGGTATGATGTTCCCTTCTCCAGACCTTGGCTGTAACTAACTTCCCCAAAAACCCTACGTCACGGCTTGAGCATCCTTAGTAACGTTCTTATAGGATGCTCAACCGTGCCTAAACCTTGCACATCAAACCTATTAACAGAGATGGTACTCACTCTGTTACACAGCAAATTAAAAGAGGGGTGGCCAAACAAGAACACTACGCAGGTAGCCAAAGAAGATTGATAAACCAACACAGAAATGGTATCGTTAGCCGCTACATGCTTCGGGATTTGCTGAGAAGGGGATCTGAGCACTTATGGATTGAATGGTTCGATGTGCAATGAGGATGATCTGTTGACTAACTAACTGCCTAGAGTATGTTGAGGTGTAGGACAAAGAGGTCTTGAGCCTGAGGAATTAAGGCCACGTGGGTCGTACAGTCACCGCGAAGTGTGCAGGTTAGGGTTTTCTTTTTACCCTCCCAATAAAAGAAAATCAACTCCTTAGCAAAGATTTGAACCTCAGTTTCCTGAATGGGAACCCGGCATCCTAGCCACTTGGCCAGATGGTGATACAGAGAGTGATAATTTTAGTGAGATGAAGGTTGTAAATAAAGTTCACGATAACGGTGATTTAATGTCCTGGATATGGTGCCAATAAAAGAAACATAGAACCGAGCATTAATCAGTGGTAAAAAGGAGACAATAAGACTCATTTATCATCATCATTATCTCCACGTGCCCTGCCAGCTGGCATAGGCATTCATGACTCTCCACAGATCTCGGTCTTTGTATTCTGGATCAACTCTGTTGCTGATATTCCTCCATGGCACCGTCTCAATCCATCCAGCATCATTTCTCTTGGTCTGCCTCAGCCTCTCTTCCCCTCGATCTTTCCAGTCGTCATGATGTTCTCCAATGCCTCTCTTCTCATCACATGACCAAAGAAAGATGTTTATCTCTTTCTTATTTGTGTATATGATGTTATAGTTTCATTAACCTCTTTCAGGCAATTGTCGTTAGTTAATGAGGGTGACTTATTATAATAAACTATTTTCTTCTGCTTCTTCTTTCGTTCGCTTGAAATATATCTATAACTGCAATGTTGTCTCTTGTATGAATCTAACAGTCTTTTCTTAGTTCACTCAGTGGTCCATAGAGTTTATCATCCACTGTTGTCTCTCTAGGCCAGAAGGTTTGCCTAGATATGTTGTATTTTGGGCAGTCTTGGAGTATGTGCTCTGCTGTCTGCGACGCCAAACCACATGTGCACATGGCTGAGTCACCAATCTTGAATTTTGTATACATGTGGTTGCGTAATCTATTGTGTCCTGTTCTGAGGCGCAGAATAATGATTTGTTCTGGTCTGTCCATAACGTGGTAGTCGTCTTGAGCAGGTTTTGGTGGCCTTCTGAATTATTTGATCATTCTTTTCTTTTCGTGTTATGTAATGGGCACATCAGACTGTTCTTCTTTTGCTCCTTCCTTAGCCATTTGATCAGCTCTGTCGTTTCCGGGTACTCCAAGTGGGATGGTATCCACTGCATGGTGACCTCATGCTGACTGCTAAGTTCAGAAAGTAGTGTCCTTAATACTGGCAATTTTCCAGACAGGAGCGCCTCGAATACTGATTTTGCATCTGTCAACAACACCACAGATTGTGTACCATGGTTGGTATTTAGTAATTTCTTTGTTGCTATCTTGAGTGCCTCAATTTTAACATCATAGTTATGGCAGTACTTTCCTGTCGGAACTCTGGCCGTGTCCCTAGTATTATTTGGGTATTCTATGTACACTCCCGCTCCTCCATTTTGAACAGCATTTTGTGCTGACCCATCTGTGTAGACTCGGATCCAGAGGTCCTGTGGGTATTCTTCATCAAGGAAGCTGAGAGTGGCTGTTCTGCGCTGTACACAGTTCGGTTCTTCATTGTCGAATATTCCTCGCACTTTAGTCTGGATTTGTAGTGATAGTCTATCTGCATCTTTCCATGGAAGTTCGCTCTGGAATAGTTGTCAGGGGGATACCAACTGTGGGCAGATCGGTGGTTTCTCTGCAGAGTCGTTTCGCTTGGTGGATAAAATTACTTCTTTTCAACTGCCCCATAGCTAAGTTTTCAAATCGGTTCTTCATAGGGTGCCCTGGCAAACTGAGGAACTTTTCTGCTTGTATTAGTGTTTTCGTATCTCTGCGCTCTCTCAGTGCTTGGATCCTCCCCATTTCCTCCATTGCTACTATAGGGGTTGATCTCATCTCTCCTGTGGTGACTCTAAGAGCTTGGTACTGCACCCTGTTCAGCTCTTGTAGTGTGGTTTTTGATGCTGAACACCACGTAGTTGACCTGTATTTCAGGTGTGGTCGTATGCTATGTTGATAAACTTTGCTAAGTATTTTCCCACTGGCTCCCCATGAGGTTCCACTTAGTTTTCTCAGGATGACTATTTTCCTTCTAGCTTTTGCTACTGCTTTTTTTATGTGTTTTCTCCATGTCAGCTTGCCATCAAATGTTACTCCAAGGTATGTTGGTTCTTTACCTTCTCTTAGAGGTATTCCATTTATCTGGATGATCCCTGTCTTTTGTTTCAGAGAGAGGGTAAATAGAGTGGTACTGCATTTGTCAGTGCTTCTGACACACCATCTATCCGCTCATGTAACAAAAGTATCTACAGCTCTTTGTAGTGATATGGTGGCCACTGATGCATGTTCATTTGTGCTCTACAAAACCAGGTCATCAGCGTACATTGCCGCTTTAATTCTATATGGTAGATTAGCAACAAAATCATTGATGAAGATTAGAAAAAGTGTGGGGGACAAGACTCCGCCCTGAGGAACACCGTGATGCAGTAGTACTTTCTTGCTCTCGAGTCCGTCTATCTGTACTCGGGCTCTTCTGTTGTGCAAGTATGCTTTCACCCATTTGTACATTCTTCCACTGACTTTAGTTTCTCAGTTTCCGCAACAGACCTTCTTTCCAGACTTTGTCAAAGGCTTTCTTCAGATCTATCCATGTCGCAAGCACCAGCTTCTTCTCTTGGAATGCATCCTCAATTTCTTGAGAGAGATAGGTTGTTTGATCTTCCGTAGAGTAGCACTGCCTAAAACCAGCTTGTTGTGGCACAAGTCTGTGATTGATGATGTGCTCCATTGTTTTGCAGAGACAGCTGGTGAGGCTAATTGGTCTGTAGTTGGTTAAGGGATTTGTGGTTAAGGGATGTTTGGTTGGAGGATGGGTGGGTGGAGGATGTGTGGGTGGGTAAAGGATATGTGGGTGGGTGAGTGTGTGTAGGTTAGGAGATGGTGGGGGATGTTTGCATGGGTGGGTTCAGGATCTGTGAGTGGACTGGGGGAGATCTGAGATTATGTGGGTGGGTGCGTGTGTGTGGGTGCGGGGATGTGTGGTTGAGGGATATGTGTTTGCCTGGGTGGTTGGAGGTATGTGGGTGGAGGAGGATATGTGAGTGGGTGATTGTTTGTGGGTAATGGGATGGGTGGAGGATATGTGAGTGGGTGGGTGGATGTGTGTGGGTGGGAGATGTGTGGATTGGGGAATGTATGTGTGCTTGGGGTGTGGGTGGATAGGATGTGTAGTGGGTGGGAGGTGTGTGTGGGTGGGGAGATGTGGTGGATGGGTGGGGGAATGTATGTGTGTCTTGGTGTGTGTGTGGTTGGGTGGGGGTGTGGGCTGAATGGGGGATGTGTGGGTGGGTGGTGGATGTGTCTCATAACATGGTAATATGCATTGTTTATGTTTACAAAATTCATTTGACACTGTTTATATCCTATGCACTATGCGTGCCCAATTTGTTACCCTTTGAAAATAAAGTCCGTTCGTAGTTGGAGGCAATGTAACTATCTTTCCACGATTTCAAGATGGGTATCACAATTGCTTCTCTCCAGGCTTGTGGAACACTGCCTAAGGTCCAACTGTTATTGAAGATCTGCAACAGCTTTACTTTGGCTTCTGCTCTTAGGTTCCTGATAATATCATTGGAGATCCCGTCAGCTCCTGTTGACTTTCTAATTTTCAGTTTTGATATGGCTAGCTCCAGTTCGCTGATTGTGATAGGTTTCTCCATGACCTCATGTAGTATGTCATTCTGTCCTGTATGTTGCCATTTCTCTCGAATCTCTTGTTGTTTCTCTGGACTAATTTCAATATTGTTATCTTGTGATGAATGAGTCCGCAGAATGGTCAGCTGTTTGCTTTCCTGTTAAGATGTTTCCATCTTTATGTAGTGCAATTTTTGAGTTTCTGCCTGTGCCCTCATCGTTAAGTTGGTATATTAGCTTCCACAACTTCCTTGTGTCTCTTTTCAAAGTTCAGTGACTCTGTTTTCTCATGCCAGCTTTTCGATCTAGTCTGCAGCTTGGCCCTTTGAAATTTGGCTTTTGCGTGCTGGTATTTATTGTGGTGCTCTTGGCTGTGTTTGGCCTCTGCTTCCCCTCTACACACTTCCACATCATTATGCAACTGTTCCAGTTCATCTTTTGATATGCAGCATCATTGTTTGGCCTGTTCTCTTCTTAATCTTTGACCCAAGACATCTTTCATCTGATGTCATGACCCACCCATCCACAATTTTAAAAGCATTGATTTGGTTATGAGGTGTTACCCAAATACTACCTGTAGTCACCTAACAATGTTGAAGTGCTATATAGAACCTGTACTTTTGTATGGATGTAAAACATGGACAATGAGCTGAAAAACATTTAATGGCAGTGAAAACTTGATTTCTGAGGAAAATGCAATAAACTGACCAAAAAAAAACAATGAGCGAGTCCTACAAGAAGCAAATCTAAAATGTAAACTAATTAGAGAAATTAGATGTTGACAGTCAAAATATGTGGGTACTTTATGATAAGAAATAAACTAGAGAACTTGGTGACAACTGGCAAGATTGAGGGGGAAAAAAACAAGCAGAAGGTAGAGAAATAAATATCTGGATGGTTTGGCTATATGGCATGGTCGAGACAAGAACACAGAGCTGATCCATGACTCTGGTGATCATGTGAGATGGCGAAACATCACTGTATGTACTTATCGGCACTGCACATGATGATGATGAACTAACAACCATCTTTACAATGTGACTAACCCAACATTAAGACCATTTTCACAGACACAACATTTAAACAGATCCAACATATTCATCCACAATAAAGTCAGAACAGACTGTTGCTGTAAATGAGCTCTTTATTTGATTTAAAGCGAAACTGTAAATTATATTTTGATTTGATAAATCTATATAATACTACATACATTGAAACAAAAAAATTCCACATTTTTAAGTTAACCTCTGATAAGCAAATGTTTGTAAATGGAATAATATCATGAGCACTATAGCACAAATATAAACTTAAAATTAATGACTAAATGAGCAAACAAAGTTATTGTACAAAATAAAATATGTGAATTCTAGAAGGAAGTGAGGGATTTCCTCTATTTCTTGCAGCAATTTGCTCTTTCTTTGAGTTTTTTGAGTTTACACATACTGTTAAAATGAAAAGTAAATTTCAAAGCTTGTTTTGTTTCTTTCACAACAATTTCATAAAAAGTGAGTAGTTTTAAAAGTATAACCATGGACACAATGAAACAGTTTGATTCATAGCCATGATTACAGGCCTACTATTCTTTAACAGTTAAATAATATTTATAGTAGTAAACTATGCAAGAAAAGAGGTAAATAAACTAACATATACCATTCGAACAATATCAAATGGAGTAATTATTTTCTTTACAATCCAAAGATATATCATCATCATCATCATCATCTTCTTCCACTTCTGCCGTCAAGCGTCGTGGGGAGGAATAATTTACGCTCCAGCGCCCGTGGGCGGCACTGGATAGTGTCATTCCATGTGGCTGTACAATGTCTTTGATGTCGTCAATCCATTTTCTTCTTGGACGTCATCTTGGTCTCATCGCAGATGATCTTTGATGTAAGGCCAGTGCTGGTAGTTGATGGTGTTGCATTCTAACGACATGGCTAAACCACTTGAACTTCTGTCCTTCAATAAATGTGGCACAAGGTGTTGATCCCACAGTCTGTCTGATAATAGCATTTCTTACTCGGTCTCAGATTGTTAAGTTGGCAGCTCTCCTCAGGCATCTCATTTCGCAGGTGTTGATTTTGCGAAGGTGTAATTTGGATAAAGTCCAGGTCTGAGATTGGTAGCAAAGAGTTGGTGTGAATATGCTGTTTATTATCTGTCGTTTTGCGGGCATGGGTATATTTGGATGTTTCAGTAAGGGTGATAGTTGATATGTAAGTGTACTAGCTTTTTGACATCTGATTTCAATTTCTCTGTCTAATCTGCCATCTTCTGTGATCATACTTCCAAGATATTTGAATTCTTTAACTTGTTTCAGAGTTGTGGTATTTAACTGTATACTTAGTGGGCTAACTTGCATTACTTCGGTTTTGGCTGTATTTATGCTCATATTGTAACTCCTGCATGTTGAACTCAGATTATTAATATGATTTTGCAGTCTGCCCTTGTCGCTATAAAACAGGCACTGATTGTCTGCAAATAAAAGTTCATTTATTTCTTGTGGATCAGTTGTTTCATCTGGAGTAAAGAGTTCTAAATTTTCTTAATCTGTTCTGTCCATGTAGATATTAAATAAGAGGGGAGAGAGCACACATCCCTGTCTCAAAGACAGATATATACAGTATTTAATTATCTTGCTATTTAATGGAGGGATTTCCGTGGTGAAGTGGTTAAGTCACATTTCTTGTGCTCAGCAGGCCATGGATTTATTTTCAGACTGTCATTCAGTTCTCGGGTGTTGTTTTTTTGTGTGTGTGTGTAGCAACTTTCTGAGGTTTCTGGAACTACAGAATTCGTGCTCTGTATGACGCTTTGGGCAGGTAGTTAGGTACTCCATGGAGAAAGAATGTTGGTGAAGGACTATTCTCTCCCAGTCTATAATTTTTATTTACAGATTCATCATGTCCCATGCAGGAAAGCGTGGAAGTCATGATTCACCATTTCACTCAATAACCAGAGTCAAAGATCAGCTCAGTGTTCTTGTCTCAACCATATCATGTGGCAAAGCCATCCAGGTATTTACTTCTCTGCCTTCCCTTTGTTCTCTTCCCCTTGATCTTGCCAGTTGTCACCAAGTTCTCCAATTTATTTCTTCTCATAACATGACCAAATTATTTTGACTGTCTATGTCTAATTTCTATAATCAGTTTACAATTTTCATTTGTTTCTTGTAGGAATTGGTCATTGGTTTTTCATTTACAGATTAAGAGCTAATTATTTCCAGTTTTCAATTCTATTTTCAGATTAGAAACTGGATATTTCAAAATGTAAACCTAGACCAAATCAAAAGAAAACAATTAATATCCGTTATCCCCTCTGGCATGCTTAGAGAAGTCAACCCCAAATACTGACCTCTCTGCCTTTAGCATTGAGAATTTAAACTGCAGACTCCCATAATTAATTAAATTAATATTTTCCATTTATGTTATATTTAGAAATTTATCACTTTGACATTCATTCAGAATCTCCTGTAAGTATCTTCATACTTTCACCTTATGTATATGTTTGATTAAGACTCAAAATACGCCCTTCAGGAAATAAATCAAAAACAAAAATTAGTTTATGAGTACAATGTGCACCCGTAATCAGAAAAGAATATCACAGTACAGAAAGAGTGCACATTATACTCAAGATTATATGTTAATCTGTTCTCTTGTGTTTTACATTTGAACAGAATATACTAAAAAATCTTCATTTCCAGTGGCCACTTCCAGCGTGTATTTAGTCTCTTTGAAAGTCACTTACTCATGAATTTTCATACTAGTTATATGTCCCCTTGAGTAATTGCTATAAACCTTCTGGGACTCAACAGATTTACAGAATAAACTTCAATAATGCTTTAACAAAATAAAAAAATAGCATAAATAATAAACAACTGCTTTCTGTGCTCGTTAAAAAACATAAAATGCAACTAACAGTTTGTAGCCATTTAGACCAGAGTAATCTCCCTTCTCCCAAAGCATTAAAATGGCCTTGATGTTTGAGATTCAGTTGATGGAAACAGCTACTTCTTATAATTCTGTGTGATGATGTGAATGACTCACATGAGATTCTTTTTTCACCAGATACAGTTTCTTCTTTTCATCATGTTGCTTTAGAATCTTACGATATAATCTGGAGTTTTGCAGCTGTTGTAAGTTGTCCTCTGTTTCACTATCAGTTTCACTATCAGTTTCTGACGTCCCTTCTAGATTAACATCCATTTCTGGTACACCTTCGGACTGAGGACTAACCTTCCTTGTCTCCTCTGGAAATGAAATATAGTTTGGTTTAGCTGAAAGTAAAAATAAAAATTATGGCACCAAGGTACACAATGTGCTGGATTCTTAAAAACAAGAACAACAAAGTAAGAAACAAGAAATAGTATGATTTTCAGTAAATAAACATGTAGCTGTACGTAAGAAACTGATGCTGGGGTGCAGTGTTAAATCCTACACATATTCTAGTCCATAGCATAATGAAATAGTCAAGCCAAATCCCCTTCCACACCAGCTTTAATTCCCTGAGAATTCTCTGAGAATTCCCAGACAATTTCCTGATAATTCCCAGACAATTCCCTGATAATTACCAGACAATTCCCTGATAATTCCCAGACATTTCCCTGATAATTCCCAGACAATTCCCTGATAATTCCCAGACACTTTCCCTGATAATTAAATGACACTTCCCAGACAATTCCCTGACAAATCAGAGAAAACTCTGACAATTATCTGCTACCAAATTTAAGAACCAACCTCATACTGGCCGGAAATGAAAATCCTGTCACCAATGGGGATATGAAACCAACCTTTTGCCTTGATGAATATGAGAACTATCAACTACGCCATGTTTCGAATGAGGTATGCAAGATTATGAACTGCCTCCGTAACCCCTTCGCCTTTAAATATATAAAAGGGTCCTTTATTTTATTTACTAAAAAATAAAGAAATGGTTGAAACGGCAAGAGGACGACTTCATTGTACCGGGTTTTCTCCCACATGGCTCAGTCTCTTTCTGCAGGGTTTCCCGCTGAAAGGGACGAACAAAGCACAAACTCTGTAGCTCCAGCGAGGGCTTATGTTTCAATGAGGGATCAAGGGCAGACAAGAAGAAAACAAAAATGTGTGGTTCTGTTTGCAAAGGTGCACTATCAGTGCACATGAATACCTCTAGAAATGTCCATATGTGCTCCAGTCTCCTGCCAGAGATCCTACAAGGAGATTCTGAACATAAAGCAGGAACCAAATAGCACCAGCGAGGGCCCAGTTGTATATAAACCAGACTCTTATATGCAGATATAGATGAAATCACCAGAGCAGAAGATGAAGAGACTTCCAAAGAGAACACATTCTTCTTCTCCTTCTGCCCTTTATCCCCCACTGAGGCATAGGCCTTCGACCAGACCACGCCAAGCTATCCTCTCTATTGTTATCTCCTCCAGCACCCTCCATTTCTTCCCAGTATTATTCATCTGTCTGTAATTCTCTTCTCTGTGAGATTTTAGGTCTCTCGCTATTTCTTTTGCCTTGTGACTTTCTAACAAGACAGTATCTAGTTACAATGTCCTCAGGTTTTCTCAGTGTGTGTCCTATCTAGTTATATTGTCCTCAGGTTTTCTCAGTGTGTGTCCTATCTAGTTATATTGTCCTCAGGTTTTCTCAGTGTGTGTCCTATCCAGCGCCAAGGTCTTTCCCTGACCCCTTGGTTCGCTGGAATTTGCTTAGTTTTCTACCTTGGTGATTCTGTCATACCATTTTACTCCCACTATTTGTCATGGCATCAGATAGTGAATATGTATAGTTTATTAGCAAGTGGCAACTAATGAAGGGTTGTACTTAGGGTAGGCTACCCCATCACACAGAAAAATTCAGCCACGAAATCCACCCAAAGAGATTAAATAAATCACCTTTATTTTCAAAGTTCAGAATTGGGAATACAGGCCCATCTAGCATTCTGCTCTTCTAATCTCTCTCCTTCACACACTATTTCCTTATTTGTTACATATAAGGTTAACCCTGAACAACAATAACAATAATTATAAAAATGCATGGGAAGTGTTCAATAAGTATTACTATGTGACTAATTAAAACTAATTTTTTTTTGTTAGTCGAGATCAACATCACGGCACATGGGTGTAACCCATAAGTGCTCCGTTCTATTCCTAACTAATGCCTGAGTCTGGAGAATCTCAGCTCAGTGCATGAACTCCGTAGCACTGGCGAGGATCCTGAAATACTTTGGGTAGATTTTTAACTTGAAATTTGCCCGCGCAGCGCCGATAGGCTACTCTTTTTCGATTTCCAACTGCCAAGGGATTTTTTACGTGTGCAACAATACAATCTCACTAACCAGAGACCAGGTGAAATTTTGTTACTAGAAGTCCACGTAAAAACATCCAGTCCTCACTGGGGCTTGAATCTGGGACCAATGCCAAATATATTGAAGTGAGGAATTAAAGCAGCCATGAGCAGGACGTGACGATTCCCTCGGTGAGCCCAGCACCAGCACATTGCAGAAAGTGTCAGCTCTGCAATTATGGAAGCCACCCAGGATGGCGGAAAATGCTATGGACTGTCCCTACCTTCCTTTGAGGGATGACCGCAAAGTCTTCGACTGTTCCAACTTGACCAGCTGGGAGGTGGTCGGTAGCACAAAAGTGAGTCTCCCAGGAATGCTAACCTGGTCAAAAATGCATGCTAAAAGTCGGATGTGTCGACCTAAGGGTTTCGACCCAAGGGTGCCTCAGGCGGGCACCATACCTCAAGACCACTCAGCCCCTAAAAACTAATTATTATTATGGAAACTGAAATAAGGCAAAGAAAAAATATCGTAGAACAAGATTGAAGAGTGCTTAGTATGGTAAATTAAATTTGTTAAAGGGGGTAGGTAGTCTGTAGTGAGATCGTTTAGCTGATTATTTTGCATATATGAGTTGGTTTAATTAACTTGATATTGTCCATATAGGTTAGTTAAATGTTAGTAGCATATCTTTTACAGGATGTTGCAGTCAACTCCATAATATTTTACTGTTTTTGATCTCTTGACAAGTTTACATTCAGTAGTTTGCCACTGCTTTCTGAACTCATATAAAAAACCCAACGCAGGGCGGTTCTGCTGCTAAATAGCCTGCAGCTGTGTTTCGAACATGGTATGTGGGATTACGAACTGCGTCCGTAACCCCTTCACCACGGAGCCGGCATATAGTTGTTTTAAATATTTAAAAAAGTATAAATAGCTTGCCATCCTCTGTGGTGAAGGAGTTGAGGATGCGAGTAGTAATCCCTTGTACCCGGGTTCGAAACAGTGGTGCTGGTTTATTTGAAAATGGTATAGGTGCAGTCGTTCAGAAAGCAATGGCAAACTACTGAAAATAAAACTTGCCCAGGTATCACGAACAGCGAAAATGCTGGGGTTGACTGCTACGTCTTGTGAAGGACATGCAACTAAACAAATTGTACATGTAGGAGTTGGAGTTATCTTAGATTCCTTAGCTGTGCTGTAGAAAATTCTAAGCTTGTTTTCGTAAGAAAAACATGTCATGAGGAAGTCTGTTTAGAATATTTGGGTTGTGTTGGTTGGCTCTTACCTTCCCTGATCTCCTCCATCTTGGCCAGGAAGTCATAATGTGGACCAGGAGGGCCCCACTTGGCATACTGCAGCACCTCTGTGGGGTAAGAGCAACAAATGTTACACAACAACACGCCATGTTTTACATTTAGAATTAAATTGTAAGAAAGCAGATAGCATAAAATCTGGTGCAATGAAGTTGATCATCTCACTTTTAAACATTCTACCCCTTATCATGCTAGCTATTCAGCAATGGAAATATGACAAACATTATGAACATTCACAACTATATGCAGATGTATCTAATTTATTTAATGCTGTGTGAATGCAAAATATGCCAGGCCCATAAATTGTGCAATCTATTGTTTGTGTTTTCGTTATTCAAACTATATAAAAGACAGAATCTCATTATCATCACTATATTATCACTATAGATCAATATATGTTTAAAAATTGATATTTATGAAAAATGACACACATAAAGAATGCTAAACTATGTACAACAAAGAAACGTTGGCCATCTCCAAGAAGAAAGATATACCACACTGTAACATCCAAGTAAACAGGAACATTCTTAAACAAGTGAATCAGTTCAACTGTCTTGGGACAGTCAAGTAAACAGGAACATTCTTAAACAAGTGAATCAGTTCAACTGTCTTGGGACAGTCAAGTAAACAGGAACATTCTTAAACAAGTGAATCAGTTCAACTGTCTTGGGACAGTCTAGTAAACAGGAACATTCTTAAACAAGTGAATCACTTCAACTGCTTTGGGACAGTCAAGTAAACAAGAACATTCTTAAACAAGTGAATCAGTTCAACTGTCTTGGAACAGTCTAGTAAACAGGAACATTCTTAAACAAGTGAATCACTTCAACTGCCTTGGGACAGTCAAGTAAACAGGAACATTCTTAAACAAGTGAATCAGTTCAACTGTCTTGGGACAGTCAAGTAAACAAGAACATTTTTAAACAAGTGAATCAGTTCAACTGTCTTGGGACAGTCAAAACATCAGAGGAAGATGCATCATAGAGATTAGAACCAGAATCTCCATGGAAACAGTTGCCTTTTGCAAGATGGAAAACATACTGATAAATAAAAAGCTGTTAACTGCAAATAAAAAGCTGTTAACTGCAGTGCACCTGGTAACACATGGGTGATTCCAGCATAATAAGATGCTCAAAACAATGTATTCTCTTAGTGAATGTAAACACAGAAGTCACAAACAATATGTTGCATGATTTATTGCCTGGCATATTTCGTTACATCTTGTCAGTTGCATACTGCAGTTTTTTTTTTATCAGTGAAGGGGTGAAACCTATAGAAATGCATCAGCAAATGAAGGTCCAGTATGGTGATGCATGCCTGACAGCCCAGCAAGTGTTTAAGTGGAGTAGGCAGTTACAAAACTTTTCAGTTCGATGATGAGGTACAGAAGGTGGTGCATGAGTGGTTACACACACTACCAAGAGAATTTTTTTTCTATGGAAACCCATGCACTTTATCGGCACTGGAGGTTTTGCATTGAATACAGTGGTGAATACATGAAAAAATTACACATTTGTTATGTACTTTTTCAGAATATATTCACAAAAAACATTTAAGGTTTTCATTTGAAGCCCCCTCATACTTAAGATGAAACAATTAAAACACGTAATCACAGGTATTGTTCAAATGTGGGACATCTGTTATCCCCAAGGTAATTTCAAATTTACAACAAACTCTTTCTGCTTGCACAAAACTGGCTGAAATCGCCTAATATCTAATGCCTCACTATAATATATACAGACTATGTGTTTTAACTGTTTCAGCCAAAATATTATCCATTTATTAACTTCACATGATATATAACTCTTCAGTATGCACCTGATGAGATGCAACAAAATATACCAGGCAATAAATCATGCATAGTAAGGCACATTTGTTCCATAACAAGTCAATTGCATATCATTTACAGGACGTAGCAAACAAATCCAGCATTCTTTGGCTGTTCGTGATTCCTGGGCAAGTTTATGTTCAGTATTTTGCCACTGCTTTCTGAACGACCGGTACTCATACCATTGTATGGAAACCAACGCAAGACGGTCTGCTTCCAAATCGCCCACAGCCGTGTTTTGAACATGGTATGCAGGATTATGAATTGTGTCCGTAACTCCTTTGACACAGAGCCGGCTATTCTATCAAAACAAGCAAAATAACCAGTCCCGTAGCAGGAACCGGCTACTCCATCAAAACAAGAAAAGTAATCAGTCCAGTAGCAGGAACCGGCTACTCCATCAAAAAAAGTAAAATAACCAGTCTCATAGCAGGAACCGGCTACTCTATCAAAACAAGCAAAATAACTAGTCCAGTAGCAGGAACCAGCTATTCCCTCAAAACAAGCAAAATAACTAGTCCCATAGCAGGAACTGGCTGCTCCATCAAAACAAGCAGAATATCAAGTCTCATAGCAGAAACTGGCTATTCCATCAAAACAACACCAAAAAAAAAAAACGTCCAGTAGCAAGAACCAGCTATTCCATCAAAACAAGCAAAATAACCAGTCTCATAGCAGGAACCGGCTATTCCATCAAAAAAAAAAAAAAAAAAAGTCTTGTAGCAGGAACAGCTATGGGTAAGTGAAGTGTTTGAACCATCATGTTTTTGTAATCCTGGGTGCACAGAAGAATAGGTGGTCAGTCCTTCCCTCCCAGAGGAAATGATGAGAGCTGAAATTCAACCCTTATCTGACCATACCAATGTAACATTCTTACCATTACATCAACATGCCTAATCATTCCACTGCTGTTAGTGCACATCAGTCTCATAATCATGAAGCTGATAAGGGACAAAATACCAGCAAGTGAAAAGTCAATTATCACATTAACCACAATACCAGCAAGTGAAAGGTCAATTATCACATTAACCACAATACCAGAAAGTGAAAGGTCAATTATCACATTAACCACAATACCACCAAGTGAACGGTAAATTATCACATTAACCACAATACCATCATGTGGTCCGAAAACTAATCATTTTATGAGGGAGCTTCAAATGAAAACTTTACATGTTCATTTTTGTGTATGTGAATATATTCTGAAAAAGTAAAGAAAAAATGTATCATTTTTGGATGTGATCACCACAGCATTGCGCTCAATGTAAGCCCCATTCATACACTTGCCGAATGACAGGCATGCATCACTATATTCTGCAATGAATTTCTATAGGTTTCACACCTTCACTGATCAAAAAACGAATAGCAGAACATTGTTTCTCTTTGGTGTATGTTAAAAAAGGGGCAGTCATCGTTAAACTGTCCTTATGATATCATCATGTTTGTCTGACCGTGATGTCATGTGCTTAAGACTCTTGACATCCTTAACAACAACATTGATAAGTTAAAAGACAATGGCATAGTTACTGTAATTTCTATCACACTTTTACGTTTTTCATGTGAAACCCCCTCATAGTTACTTAGAACATACAGCAGGACTCACTTGATGGTCGTATCTTGTTTGCCAGCACCCCAGACAGCCACTCAGTGGTGTCCTCTGACTTCAACATCTCCGGCTGATAGTTAAACAGCTCTCCCTTTCTATGATCGACCACAGTTATCATGGGCAGGGTGGCTGACCAAGTGTACTCCAGCAAGATTCTCTCCCCCATTGTACTGGCCTGGCTGATGCAGAAATATCATTCATTCATTGGCACCTTGCCGTCTTGACAGACGATAGTTTGTGCTTTAAAAAGGCATAATAACTTTTAACTATGGCGGTAGCGAGTGTGACTGATAAGGCAACAAGGACTTATAACTCGTAACAGTTGCCTCTCGCTTTGATTCCGAGACCGGTTAAGACCAGGGATGGAGTTATTGCCTCTCCATAGCACAAAGCCTGGGCTAAAATATAGAGATCATGTGTTGCCCATGCAGCATGATCCCTCTCTCGGCCTGCCTAGTTCACTCCAGAGGAAAGGTAACACCCCTACATCTGGAACAAGACAAGCTGCAGAAGCTGCCGGATCAGCAAAGCAATGCTCTGTCCGCCTGTCGGAGCTTCGATCCTAGACCAGTCGCCAACCAAGGCCTAGGGCCTGGTCTGCCCTGCCATGACAATTTTGTCTTTAGCTTGCATTTCCTCGCACCAGGGTAAGGCTTGTACCCTCCAAATTGCGCTCTTCCGCCCGAAGCCGTTGGCACAATGAGGGGTGTCGGGTTTGGTAAGCGCCGCCCAACGTTCGGCGCTAACAGAAACCAGGTAGTACCGTCTACTGTTATACGGTAGGTCAGTCATATCTGACTAAGACCTGACTAATAATAAAAAAAAATATAATAATGAATAAATGAAATAATGCTAGAGAAACAAGAGCTTAATGACATTCATCCATCCATCATGCTGATGCAGAAATATACAAAATACAATAATAAATAAATGAATGAAATAATGCTAGTGAAACAAAAACTTAACGACATTCGTCCATCCATCATGCTGATGAAGAAATATACAATAATAATTAAATGAATAAAAAAAAATGGGGGGGCTGCGTGGTCTCGAGGTATGGTGTCCCCCTCGAGTGCTGGAGGTCCCTGGTTCAAGGCCCCGGTGATGGCCGTGATTTTTTTTTCACGTGGACTTCTAGTAATCAAATTTCCCCTGGTCTCTGGGTAGTGAGATCGGACGCCTGTGTGTATTGTTGCGAACGTAAAAAATCCCTTGGCAGTTGGAAATCGAAAAAGAGTAGCCTAACGGCGCTGCCCGGGCAAAATTTTGAGTTAAAAATCTACCCAAAGTATTTTCAGGATCCTCGCCGGTGCTACGGAGTTCGTGCACTGAGCTGAGTTTCTCCAGACTCAGATTTGAGTTAGGAGGAGAACGGAGCACTTATGGGTTGCACTCGTGTGCCGTGATGTTGATCCATCGACTAAACTAAACTAAACTGAATTAAATAAAGCTAGTGAAACAAAGGCCCCCCCCCCCCTTTTCCTACAGATAGAGAAATGTAAAAAAATATAATAAATAAATGAAATAATGCTAGAGAAACAAGAGCTTAATGACATTTATCCATTCATCATACTGATGGAGAAATATACAAAATACAATAATGAATTAATGAAATAATACCAGTGAAACAAGAGCTTAATGACAGACGTCTCTTCACCAAGTGCATAATGATCCATGACTCAGATCCACAAGTTCCTACAGGAAAGATGCAAGTTCTCAAACACTCT
Source organism: Cepaea nemoralis (assembly GCA_014155875.1). Classification (NCBI taxonomy): domain Eukaryota; kingdom Metazoa; phylum Mollusca; class Gastropoda; order Stylommatophora; family Helicidae; genus Cepaea; species Cepaea nemoralis. The sequence continues at coordinate 94,382 of JACEFZ010005402.1, forward strand.
GTTTGCTGGTGTTGAGTCAGAAGATTACAGCATGTTGTGTCATAGGATTACGTTATGTTGTGTTATAGAATTACAGTATGCTGTGTCACAGGATTACAGTATTTGTTTAACCTCTGCACCACCAAAGTTAGTTACATCTGTTCTCCTTTCAGCAGTCCCCATTGTTTCAAACCTTGGTTACAGGTACTATTGTTGTTGTTTCCTTCCACTTTTGCTGCTAGGTATTGTGGGGAGGAGTTATTGAAGTTCCAATGCCTGAGACTGGCGCTTTTTTTCCAATTTCCTCCATGATTAATGATGATAATATTTCTAGGATCAAGTAAATTCCCTACTGGTTGGCTAGACCTGCCACAAGGATACTGGAGTATATTATGAATGTTCTAGAAATTGTTCAGGTAGTAAACGTGGCAATGTGGGGAGCTGCTCACCACACATCATTATGTAATGATCATAGTATATGTTAAGACCAAACACCTCACATCCCCACTGGTCACCTCACATCATTATGCTGTGACTGTAGTAAATGTTAAGACCAAACACCTCGCATCCCCACTGGTCACCTCACATCATTATGCTGTGACTGTAGTAAATGTTAAGACCAAACACCTCGCATCCCCCACTGGTCACCTCACATCATTATGCTGTGACTGTAGTAAATGTTAAGACCAAACACCTCGCATCCCCACTGGTCACCTCACATCATTATGCTGTGACTATAGTAAATGTTAAGACCAAACACCTCGCATCCCCACTGGTCACCTCACATCATTATGCTGTGACTGTAGTAAATGTTAAGACCAAACACCTCGCATCCCCACTGGTCACCTCACATCATTATGCTGTGACTGTAGTAAATGTTAAGACCAAACACCTCGCATCCCCACTGGTCACCTCACATCATTATGCTGTGACTATAGTAAATGTTAAGACCAAACCACCTCGCATCCCCACTGGTCACCTCACATCATTATGCTGTGACTGTAGTAAATGTTAAGACCAAACACCTCGCATCCCCACTGGTCACCTCACATCATTATGCTGTGACTGTAGTAAATGTTAAGACCAAACACCTCGCATCCCCACTGGTCACCTCACATCATTATGCTGTGACTGTAGTAAATGTTAAGACCAAACACCTCGGCATCCCCACTGGTCACCTCACATCATTATGCTGTGACTGTAGTAAATGTTAAGACCAAACACCTCGCATCCCCACTGGTCACCTCACATCATTATGCTGTGACTGTAGTAAATGTTAAGACCAAACACCTCGCATCCCCACTGGTCACCTCACATCATTATGCTGTGACTGTAGTAATGTTAAGACCAAACACCTCGCATCCCCACTGGTCACCTCACATCATTATGCTGTGACTGTAGTAAATGTTAAGACCAAACACCTCGCATCCCCACTGGTCACCTCACATCATTATGCTGTGACTGTAGTAAATGTTAAGACCAAACACCTCGCATCCCCACTGGTCACCTCACATCATTATGCTGTGACTATAGTAAATGTTAAGACCAAACACCTCACATCCCCACTGGTCACCTCACATCATATGCTGTGACTATAGTAAATGTTAAGACCAAACACCTCACAATCCCACTGGTCACCTCACATCATTATGCTGTGACTATAGTAAATGTATAAGACCAAACACCTTCACATCCCCACTGGTCACCTCACATCATTATGCTGTGACTATAGTAATGTTAAGACCAAACACCTCGCATCCCCACTGGTCACCTCACATCAATCTGCTGTGACTGTAGTAAATGTTAAGACCAAACACCCTCGCATCCCCACTGGTCACCTCACAATCATTATGCTGTGACTGTAGTAAATGTTAAGACCAAACACCTCGCATCCCCACTGGTCACCTCACATCATTATTCTGTGAGCTATAGTAAATGTTAAGACCAAACACCTCGCATCCCCACTGGTCACCTCACATCATGATGCTGTGACTGTAGTAAATGTTAAGACCAAACACCTCGCATCCCCACTGGTCACCTCACATCATTATGCTGTGACTGTAGTAAATGTTAAGACCAAACACCTCGCATCCCCACTGGTCACCTCACATCATTATGCTGTGACTAGTAGTAAATGTTAAGACCAAACACCTCGCATTCCCCACTGGTCACCTCACATCATTATGCTGTGACTGTAGTAATGTTAAGACCAAACACCTCGCATCCCCACTGGTCACCTCACTATCATTATGCCTGTGACTGTAGTAAATGTTAAGACCAAACACCTCGCATCCCCACTGGTCACCTCACATCATTATGCTGTGACTGTAGTAATGTTAAGACCAAACACCTCGCATCCCCACTGGTCACCTCACATCATTATGCTGTGACTGTAGTAAATGTTAAGACCAAACACCTCGCATCCCCACTGGTCACCTCACATCATTATGCTGTGACTGTAGTAAATGTTAAGACCAAACACCTCGCATCCCCACTGGTCACCTCACATCATATATGCTGTGACTGTAGTAAATGTTAAGACCAAACACCTCGCATCCCCACTGGTCACCTCACATCATTATGCTGTGACTATAGTAATGTTAAGACCAAACACCTCGCATCCCCACTGGTCACCTCACATCATTATGCTGTGACTATAGTAAATGTTAAGACCAAAGCACCTCGCATCCCCACTGGTCACCTCACATCATTATGCTGTGACTATAGTAAATGTTAAGACCATACACCTCACATCCCCACTGGTCACCTCACATCATTATGCTGTGACTATAGTAAATGTAAGACCAAACACCTCGCATCCCCACTGGTCACCTCACATCATATATGCTGTGACTATAGTAAATGTTAAGACAAAACACCTCGACACTCCCATGGTCACCTCACATCATTATGCTGGTGACTATAGTAAATTGTTAAGACCAAACACCTCGCATCCCCACTGGTCACCTCCATCATTATGCTGTGACTGATAGTAAATGTTAAGACAAAAACCTCGCATCCCCAACCTGGTCACCTCACATCATTATGCTGTGACTGTAGTAAATGTTAAGACCAAACACCTCAGCATCCTCCACTGGTCACCTCACATCATTATGCTGTGGACTATAGTAAATGTTTAAGACCAAAACACCTCACATCCCCACTGGTCACCTCACATCATTATGCTGTGACTAGTAGTAAATGTTAAGACAAACACCTCGCATCCCAACTGGTCACCTCACATCATTATGCTGTGACTGTAGTAAATGTTAAGACCAAACACCTCACATCCCCACTGGTCACCTCACATCATTATGCTGTGACTATAGTAAATGTTAAGACCAAACACCTCGCAATCCCCACTGGTCACCTCACTCATTATGCTGTGACTGTAGTAAATGGTTAAGACGCAACACCTCGCATCCCCACTGGTCACCTCACAATCATTATGCTGTGACTGTAGTAAAATGTTAAGACCAAACCCTCACATCCCCACTGGTCCACCTCACATCATTATGCTTGTGACTATAGTAAATGTTAAGACCAAACACCTCCATCCCCACTGGTCACCTCACATCATTATGCTGTGACTTAGTAAATGTTAAGACCAAACACCTCGCATCCCCACTGGTCACCTCACATCATTATGCTGTGACTTAGTAAATGTTAAGACCAAACACCTCGCATCCCCACTGGTCACCTCACATCATTATGCTGTGACTGTAGTAAATGTTAAGACCAAACACCTCGCATCCCCACTGGTCACCTCACATCATTATGCTGTGACTGTAGTAAATGTTAAGACCAAACACCTCACATCCCCACTGGTCACCTCACATCATTATGCTGTGACTATAGTAAATGTTAAGACCAAACACCTCACATCCCCACTGGTCACCTCACATCATTATGCTGTGACTTAGTAAATGTTAAGACCAAACACCTCCATCCCCACTGGTCACCTCACATCATTATGCTGTGACTGTAGTAAATGTTAAGACCAAACACCTCGCATCCCCACTGGTCACCTCACATCATTATGCTGTGACTATAGTAAATGTTAAGACCAAACACCTCACATCCCCACTGGTCACCTCACATCATTATGCTGTGACTATAGTAAATGTTAAGACCAAACACCTCGCATCCCCACTGGTCACCTCACATCATTATGCTGTGACTATAGTAAATGTTAAGACCAAACACCTCGCATCCCCACTGGTCACCTCACATCATTATGCTGTGACTGTAGTAAATGTTAAGACCAAACACCTCACATCCCCACTGGTCACCTCACATCATTATGCTGTGACTGTAGTAAATGTTAAGACCAAACACCTCACATCCCCACTGGTCACCCACATCATTATGCTGTGACTGTAGTAAATGTTAAGACCAAACACCTCACATCCCACTGGTCACCCACATCATTATGCTGTGACTTAGTAAATGTTAAGACCAAACACCTCACATCCCCACTGGTCACCTCACATCATTATGCTGTGACTATAGTAAATGTTAAGACCAAACACCTCACATCCCCACTGGGTCACCTACCATCATTATGCTGTGACTAGTAAGTAAATGGTTAGACCAAACACACTCACATCCCCACTGGTCACCGCACATCATGATGCTGTGACTGATAGTAAATGTTAAGACCAAACACCTCGCATCCCCACTGGTCACCTCACATCATTATGCTGTGACTAGTAAGTAAATGTTAAGACCAAAACACCTCGCCATCCCCACTGGTCACCATCACATCATTATGCTGTTGACTGTAGTAAATGGTTAAGAACCAAACACCTCGCATCCCACTGGTCACCTCACATCATTATGCTGTGACTGCTAGTAAATGTTAAGACCAAACACCTCGCATCCCCACTGGTCACCTCACATCATTATGCTGTGACTGTAGTAAATGTTAAGACTCAAAACCCTCGCATCCCCACTGGTCACCTCACATCATTATGCTGTGACTGTAGTAAATGTTAAGACCAAACACCTCGCATCCCCACTGGTCACCTCACATCATTATGCTGTGACTAGTAGTAAATGTTAAGACCAAACACCTCGCATCCCCACTGGTCACCTCACATCATTATGCTGTGACTGTAGTAAATGTTAAGACCAAACACCTCAGCATCCCCACTGGTCACCTCACATCATTATGCTGTGACTAGTAGTAAATGTTAAGACCAAACACCTCGCATCCCCACTGGTCACCTCACATCATTATGCTGTTACTAGTAGTACAATGTTAAGACGCAAACACCCTGCACATCCCCACGTGCACGTCACTCAATCATATAGCTGTTGACTGTAGTAAATGTTAAGACCAAACCACCTCAGCATCCCCACTGGTCACCTCACACATCAGTTATGCTGTGACTTGTAGTAAATGTTAAGACCAAACACCCTCGCATTCCCCACTGGTCACCTCACATCCTTATGCTGTGACTAGTAGGTAATTTTAAGACCAAACACCTCAGCATCCCCCACTGGTCACTCACATTCATTAGTGCGGTGGACTAGTAGTAAATGTTAAGACACAACACCCTCAGCATCCCCCACTGGTCCACCTTCACATCATTATGCTGTGACTAGTAGTAAAATGTTAAGACCAAAAACACCTCAGCATTATCCCCACTGGTCACCCTCACAATCCATATGCTGTGACTATAGTAAATGTTAAGACCAAACACCTCACATCCCCTCCACTGGTCACCTCACAATCATTATGCTGTGACTATAGTAAATGTTAAGACCAACACCTCACATCCCCACTGGTCACCTCATCATCATTATGCTGTGACTATAGTAACATGTTAAGACCAAACACCCTCGCATCCCCACTGGTCACCCTCACATCATTATGCTGTGACTATAGTAAATGTTAAGACCAAACACCTCACATCCCCACTGGTCACCATCACATCATTATGCTGTGACTAGTAGTAAATTGTTAAGACCCAAACAACCTCACATCCCCACTGGTCACCAGCACATCATTATGCTGTGCCTGTAGTAATGTTAAGACCAAACACCTCGCATCCCCACTGGTCACCTCACATCATTATGCCTGTGACTAGTAGTAAATGTTAAGACCAAACACCTCACATCCCCACTGGTCACCTCACATCATTATGCTGTGACTATAGTAAATGTTAAGACCAAACACCTCACATCCCCACTGGTCACCTCACATCATTATGCTGTGACTATAGTAAATGTTAAGACCAAACACCTCAGCATCCCCACTGGTCACCTCACATCATTATGCTGTGACTATAGTAAATGTTAAGACCAAAACACCTCGCATCCCCACTGGTCACCTCACATCATTATGCTGTGACTATAGTAAATGTTAAGACCAAACACCTCGCATCCCCACTGGTCACCTCACATCATTATGCTGTGACTATAGTAAATGTTAAGACCAAACACCTCGCATCCCCACTGGTCACCTCACATCATTATGCTGTGACTATAGTAAATGTTAAGACCAAACACCTCCATCCCCACTGTCACCTCACATCATTATGCTGTGACTTAGTAAATGTTAAGACCAAACACCTCGCATCCCCACTGGTCACCTCACATCATTATGCTGTGACTTAGTAAATGTTAGACCAAACACCTCCATCCCACTGGTCACCTCACATCATTATGCTGTGACTAAGTAAATGTTAAGACCAAACACCTCCATCCCACTGGTCACCTCACATCATTATGCTGTGACTATAGAAATGTTAAGACCAAACACCTCCATCCCCACTGGTCACCTCACATCATTATGCGTGACTTAGTAAATGTTAAGACCAAACACCTGCACCCCACTGGTCACCTCACATCATTATGCTGTGACTTAGTAAATGTTAAGACCAAACACCTCACATCCCACTGGTCACCTCACATCATTATGCTGTGACTAGTAAATGTTAAGACCAAACACCTCGCATCCCCACTGGTCACCTCACATCATTATGCTGGACTATAGTAAATGTTAAGACAAAACACCTCACATCCCCACTGGTCACCTCACATCATTATGCTGTGACTGTAGTAAATGTTAAGACCAAACACCTCGCATCCCCACTGGTCACCTCACATCATTATGCTGTGACTATAGTAAATGTTAAGACCAAACACCTCGCATCCCTACTGTCACCTCACATCATTATGCTGTGACTATAGTAAATGTTAAGACCAAACACCTCACATCCCCACTGGTCACCTCACATCATTATGCTGTGACTGTAGTAAATGTTAAGACCAAACACCTCGCATCCCCACTGGTCACCTCACATCATTATGCTGTGACTGTAGTAAATGTTAAGACCAAACACCTCGCATCCCTACTGGTCACCTCACATCATTATGCTGTGACTATAGTAAATGTTAAGACCAAACACCTCACATCCCCACTGGTCACCTCACATCATTATGCTGTGACTGTAGTAAATGTTAAGACCAAACACCTCGCATCCCCACTGGTCACCTCACATCATTATGCTGTGACTATAGTAAATGTTAAGACCAAACACCTCGCATCCCCACTGGTCACCTCACATCATTATGCTGTGACTGTAGTAAATGTTAAGACCAAACACCTCGCATCCCTACTGGTCACCTCACATCATTATGCTGTGACTATAGTAAATGTTAAGACCAAACACCTCGCATCCCCACTGGTCACCTCACATCATTATGCTGTGACTATAGTAAATGTTAAGACCAAACACCTCGCATCCCCACTGGTCACCTCACATCATTATGCTGTGACTATAGTAAATGTTAAGACCAAACACCTCGCATCCCCACTGGTCACCTCACATCATTATGCTGTGACTGTAGTAAATGTTAAGACCAAACACCTCGCATCCCCACTGGTCACCTCACATCATTATGCTGTGACTGTAGTAAATGTTAAGACCAAACACCTCGCATCCCCACTGGTCACCTCACATCATTATGCTGTGACTATAGTAAATGTTAAGACCAAACACCTCGCATCCCCACTGGTCACCTCACATCATTATGCTGTGACTATAGTAAATGTTAAGACCAAACACCTCGCATCCCCACTGGTCACCTCACATCATTATGCTGTGACTATAGTAAATGTTAAGACCAAACACCTCGCATCCCCACTGGTCACCTCACATCATTATGCTGTGACTATAGTAAATGTTAAGACCAAACACCTCACATCCCCACTGGTCACCTCACATCATTATGCTGTGACTATAGTAAATGTTAAGACCAAACACCTCGCATCCCCACTGGTCACCTCACATCATTATGCTGTGACTATAGTAAATGTTTTAAGACCAAACAACCTCGCATCCCCACTGGTCACCTACACATCATTATGCCTGTGACTATAGTAAATGTTAAGACCAAACACCTCGCATCCCCACTGGTCACCTCACATCATTATGCTGTGACTATAGTAAATGTTAAGACCAAACACCCTCGCATCCCCACTGGTCACCTCACATCATTATGCTGTGACTATAGTAAATGTTAAGACCAAACACCTCGCATCCCCACTGGTCACCTCACATCATTATGCTGTGACTGTAGTAAATGTTAAGACCAAACACCTCGCAGCATCCCCACTGGTCACCTCACATCATTATGCTGTGACTATAGTAAATGTTAAGACCAAACACCTCACATCCCCACTGGTCACCTCACATCATTATGCTGTGACTATAGTAAATGTTAAGACCAAACACCTCGCATCCCCACTTGGTCACCTCACATCATTATGCTGTGACTATAGTAAATGTTAAGACCAAACACCCTCGACATCCCCACTGGTCACCTCACATCATTATGCTGTGACTATAGTAAATGTTAAGACAAACACCTCGCATCCCCACTGGTCACCTCACATCATTATGCTGTGGACTATAGTAAATGTTAAGACCAAACACTCGCATCCCCACTGGTCACCTCACATCATTATGCTGTGACTGTAGTAAATGTAAGACCAAACACCTCGCATCCCCACTGGTCACCTCACATCATTATGCTGTGACTATAGTAAATGTTAAGACCAAACACCTCGCATCCCCACTGGTCACCTCACATCATTATGCTGTGACTATAGTAAATGTTAAGACCTAAACACCTCGCATCCCCACATGGTCACCTCACATCATTATGCTGTGACTATAGTAAATGTAAGACCAAACACCTCGCATCCCCACTGGTCACCCTCACATCATTATGCTGTGACTGTAGTAAAGTTAAGACCCAACACCTCGCATCCCCACTGGTCACCTCACATCATATGCTGTGACTGTAGTAAATGTTAAGGGACCAAAACACCCTCGCATCCCCACTGGTCACCTCACATCATTATGCTGTGACTAGTAGTAAATGTTAAGACCAAACACCTCGCATCCCTACTGGTCACCTCACATCATTATGCTGTGACTGTATGTAAATGTTAAGACCAACACACCTCACATCCCCACTGGTCACCACACATCATTATGCTGTGACTATAGTAAATGTTAAGGACCAAACCCCTCGCATCCCCACTGGTCACACTCACATCATTATGCTGTGGACTGATAGTAAATGTTAAGACCAAACAACCTCGCATCCCCACTGGTCACCTCACATCATTATAGCTGTGACTAGTAGTAAATGTTAAGACCAAACACCTCGCATCCCACACTGGTCACCTCACATCATATATGCTGTGACTGTAGTAAATGTTAAGACCAAACACCTCGCATCCCCCACTGGTCACCTCACATCATTATGCTTGTGACTATAGTAAATGTTTAAGAACCAAACACCTCGCATCCCCCTACTGGTCACCTCACATCATTATGCTGTGACTATAGTAAATGTTAAGACCAAACACCTCACATCCCCACTGGTCACCTCACATCATTATGCTGTGACTATAGTAAATGTTAAGACCAAACACCTCGCATCCCACTGGTCACCTCACATCATTATGCTGTGACTATAGTAAATGTTAAGACCAAACACCTCGCATCCCACTGGTCACCTCACATCATTATGCTGTGACTTAGTAAATGTTAAGACCAAACACCTCGCATCCCACTGGTCACCTCACATCATTATGCTGTGACTTAGTAAATGTTAAGACCAAACACCTCGCATCCCCACTGGTCACCACACATCATTATGCTGTGACTATAGTAAATGTTAAGACCAAACACCTCGCATCCCCACTGGTCACCACACATCATTATGCTGTGACTATAGTAAATGTTAAGACCAAACACCTCGCATCCCCACTGGTCACCTCACATCATTATGCTGTGACTATAGTAAATGTTAAGACCAAACACCTCACATCCCCACTGGTCACCTCACATCATTATGCTGTGACTATAGTAAATGTTAAGACCAAACACCTCGCATCCCCACTGGTCACCTCACATCATTATGCTGTGACTATAGTAAATGTTAAGACCAAACACCTCGCATCCCCACTGGTCACCTCACATCATTATGCTGTGACTGTAGTAAATGTTAAGACCAAACACCTCGCATCCCCACTGGTCACCACACATCATTATGCTGTGACTATAGTAAATGTTAAGACCAAACACCTCACATCCCCACTGGTCACCACACATCATTATGCTGTGACTATAGTAAATGTTAAGACCAAACACCTCACATCCCCACTGGTCACCTCACATCATTATGCTGTGACTATAGTAAATGTTAAGACCAAACACCTCGCATCCCCACTGGTCACCTCACATCATTATGCTGTGACTGTAGTAAATGTTAAGACCAAACACCTCGCATCCCCACTGGTCACCTCACATCATTATGCTGTGACTGTAGTAAATGTTAAGACCAAACACCTCGCATCCCCACTGGTCACCTCACATCATTATGCTGTGACTGTAGTAAATGTTAAGACCAAACACCTCGCATCCCCACTGGTCACCTCACATCCCTACTGGAAACATCAGAAATTCTACTAACTTTACCTTGTGTATGTCTTGGAGATATCCAACAACTTTAATCTTAAAAATAAAATGAGAAATTACATCCAATCCACGTTATACTTACGCATCCATCCAGCAGAAGGCAACATTATCAAACTGACCAGTCATGGCCAGCTGTGTGAACGTTTCCTTGGCAACGTCTGATTCTGGGTCAGAAGAGTCCACAAACAGAATAACAAAGGGCAGCTTCCTAGCAAACAGGGTTGGTAAGTTTGTTGCTGTCAGTCTGGGCTGATGATGTTTAAACACATTTAACAATTTTGCTTCATTTTTATTTTGATTACTGTTGAAAAAATAAATGGCTGTTACAAACATGAAAATATGGTTAGTATTTTAAAAATAAAATGATTCAATAGAGACCGCCAAGATTATTTAAACATTTCCAGTTCAGTCTGTTAGAGTCGTACACATGGATTCCATGACATAGGTGTCGAGTTCACAACAAGGATACAGATGAGTAACTTTTATAATTATTTTAATGTAGTGTTTTTCATGTAGTTGTATGGGTATTCCCCTAAAAGTACTGGAGAGTTTTAGCCATCATAGACCATAACTTTAGGAAGGTAAACTTCCAACTGCACCTCTTAGCGGTAGAGGATAGGAAACATACCACGGTGTGGTAAACACAGCACTGGGGACTGAGTATCCACCGGGATAAGTGGACAACTCTGCAGCTGAGCAGAGCAGGGCATTCACTTATCCTGACAGTCGGAAATGGCTGTCAAAGGCTGAGGTAACAGATCCCCATGTGGATGTGGAAGGCAAAGGGAAACCACCACACTAACTTCACAAGGCTTTATACAACAATAAGAAAGAGACAAATAGCTTTCTTTGGACATGTGATGAGAAGAGAGGCATTGGAGAACATCGTGACAACTGGAAAGATCAAGGGGAAGAGAGGCAGAGGCAGACCAAGAAAAATTATGCTGCATGGATTAAGATGGTGGCATGGAGGAATATAATCAGCAGAGGTTGATCCAGGAAACCAAGGACCAAAATCTGTGGAGAGTCATGAACGCCTATCCCAGCTGGCATGGCATTTGATGATGATGATTTTAAAATAAATGATTCATTTGAGAAATTAAACATAGACAGTCCAGATTAAAAAAAAATTTCTGGTTCAGTCACTTTGTTAGAATCGTACACATGGATTCCATGACATAGGTGTCCAGTTCACAACAAGGACACAGATGAATATATATATATATATATGCCGGTCTCTCTGGCCAAGGGGCTTCACGACTTTCTCCGTAATCCTGTTTATCCAAGCAGGGTAACGCAGAGCGCGAGAATTGGAAGCGGTTCTACCCGCGCTGTTACATGCGGGATAACTGAGCCGGCCGCTCAGAAAGTAATGGCAAACTATTGAGCGTAATCTTGCCAAGAAATCAACAATCGCGGAAAGATGCTGATGTTGACAGCAATGTCCTGTAAAAGGATATGCGAATTAAAATATATATATATATATATATATCTATAAAACAGAGTGTATGTTTGTGGGTTTGTGGGTCTTGGATGCGTTCGATAACGGTACATCCGATTGAGATGAAATTTTCTACACGTCTTCCTTTCATTCATTTGCAACCGACTATAATAATTTCTTAATGTAAAATCTTCGACTTATTTAATAACATTTACTTTTCCATTTTCATTATATAATGTCTATATAGCAGGGGGACTTCACTCTAGAAAAGTTATTTCAAAGGGCATAACTTTTAATAACATTTCTATATACTTATAGTCATATTGTTGGACTTACTTGCACTATTGTTAAACTCTTTGTCTATAGTTATTTTTAGGCATATGAGTTATAATAAATAATGATATAATCTTTAAGGCATTTTCAAAGTTTTCATAAAAATAATGCATAATGCATAACATTGTAACCCATCTTTTTCTACAGTTTTAATTGAATGGTGTGTGGAAGGACATTCTTTTAAGTTACTGTGCGCCAAGAGCTGGGCGAAACCACGCCGGTCAGACAGATAGACAGACAGACAGTCGGGAACGGGAGAGCTTATATGACTACTTATATGAATTAAATTAGATGCTCCCCACCAGGGACTGGGTGAAGCTGGGCCGGGACAGACAGACAGACAGACAGTCGGGAACGGGAGAGCTTATATGACTACTTATATGAATTAAATTAGATGCTCCCCACCAGGGACTGGGTGAAGCCGGGCCGGGACAGACAGACAGACAGACAGTCGGGAACGGGAGAGCTTATATGACTACGTATATGAATTAAATTAGATGCTCCCCACCAGGGACTGGGTGAAGCCGGGCCGGGATAGACAAACAGACAGATAGTCAGGAACGGGAGAGCTTATATGACTACTTATATGAATTAAATGAGATGCTCCCCACCAGGGACTGGGTGAAGCCGGGCCGGGTCAGCCAGACAGACAGACAAACAAGCAGACAGACAGACTGATAGATAGATAGATCCCCTCCAGGGCCTGGGCGAAGCCGGGCCGGGTCAGCTAGTATATATATATAATTTTTTTTTTCATGTAGAGTTTTGCATGTAGTTGTATCGGTGTGTGTTTGTTGTTTGTGTGCTGATGAAGGCTTTAGCTGCAATGTCCATTTTATTAATTGTGATCGTGTTCTAGTAAAGCTTGGCATCTATTTCGTATTTTTTGGTGATTCATTTAAGATGTTTTGAGCACGTTATTAGGAGACATAAACTTGACAACTGGCAAACTTGATGGAAACAGGGGTAACTTTGAGTGTTGCTCTGCTTTCTAAACACACATGCCATCAATAAAATATTGCATGATTTTTTGCCTGGCTACATCTACTATACCCCAATTTCTTCATGAAATGCATTTTGATTTTCAGTAGAAAACGTTTTATTGCACCAGTTCTCTTCAACAACATTATAAATGCAAATCGGTACCGTACTGACATTCTGAAACCTATTTTAGAACAGCTGAATGAACGTGAAATTGAAAAAGCGTGGTTCCAGCAAGCTGGTGCAACACATACACAACTAGAGCATCACTGTGTTTTTTGGAAGACATTTTCGAAAATCGCATAATATTACGTGGAAGTTGGTTTGCTAGTTCTCCAGATCTAACCCCATTAGATTATTATCTATGGGGTTTCTTGAAAGGAAATGTTTACAAAAATAATGTCCACATAATTGAGGACGTGAAAGAAGCAATCAGAATTATCATTCAAGAAATAACAACAGACACATTGCAGAAGGTATTTGACAATATGAAGAGACGTGTACAGTCATGTCTTGAAGCCCGTGGTGGACATTTCCAAAACCTGTTATAATGAATACTTCATTGGTACTTTCCAGCTTTACCAAGACAGTATTAGACAATAGCAGTGACTACTGTAACCTATTTAATGAATTGTTTAGCACATTTTTTATGACGACCTGTACTTCATTTTTCAAATGTGTTCTACACACAAAAATGTAGTGAGACTACAAATACCCTGTATACGCCCATGGAAGATATGGGAAGTCACTTAAGATGACTAATCATCCCATGGCAATTAATCAGTTAAAACCCCACAAAATTAATACCCAATGAATGTATAGCGTGTACATACCACTGTGTACATTAATGCCCAATGTATGTATAGTGAGTACATACCACTGTATACATTAATGCCCAATATATGTATAGTGAGTACATACCACTGTATAAATTAATGCCCAATGTATGTATAGTGAGTACATACTACTGTATAAATTAAAAAACAATGAATGTATAGAGAGTACATACCACTGTATACATTAATGCCCAATGAATGTATAGTGAGTACATACCACTGTATACATTAATGCCCAATGTATGTATAGTGAGTACATACCACTGTATAAATTAATGCCCAATGAATGTATAGTGAGTACATACCACTGTATAAATTAATGCCCAATGAATGTATAGTGAGTACATACCACTGTATAAATTAAAGAATAATGAATGTATAGTGAGTACATACCACTGTATAAATTAATGCCCAATGAATGTATAGTGAGTACATTTTTTTTTTTGCATATCCTTTACAGGACATCGCTGTCAACACCAGCATCTTTCAGCTGTATGTTGATTTCTTGGCAAGATTACGCTCAGTAGTTTGCCATTGCTTTCTGAGCGGCTGGCTCACATACCCCGTAAGTTACCGATGCGATTCAAACCACTGCTGATTCTCACCGTCATCACGTTACCGACGAGAGTATATCGAGATTACGGAGAAAAGTCATAACCTCTAAGCCACGAAGCCGGAAGTGAGTACACACCACTGTATACATTAATGCCCAATGTATGTATAGTGAGTACATACCACTGTATAAATTAATGAACAATGAATGTATAGTGAGTACATACCACTGTATAAATTAATGCACAATGAATGTATAGTGAGTACATACCACTGTATACATTAATGCCCAATGAATGTATAGCCCCCGGGAAGGTTAACCCGGTCAACAAATGACCTCAGAAGTCGGATGTGTTGGCCTAACGGCACAAGAACGCAGCTCTGCTGTAAACAGGCACAACGCAATCACATCCGGAAAAAAACTCCGGATGAACGAAGAAGAAGAATGTATAGTGAGTACATACCACTGTATAAATTAATGCCCAATGAATGTATAGTGAGTACATACCACTGTATACATTAATGCCCAATGAATGTATAGTGAGTATATACCACTGTATAAATTAATGAACAATGAATGTATAGTGAGTACACACCACTGTATAAATTAATGCCCAATGAATGTATAGTGAGTACATACCACTGTATAAATTAATGCCCAATGAATGTATAGTGAGTACATACCACTGTATAAATTAATGCAAAATGAATGTACAGTGAGTACATACCACTGTATAAATTAATGCCCAATGAATGTATAGTGAGTACATACCACTGTATAAATTAATGAACAATGAATGTATAGTGAGTACATACCACTGTATAAATTAATGAACAATGAATGTATAGTGAGTACATTCATTGGCACCTTTCCGTCTTGACAGACGATAGTTTGGTACATTGTGCTTCAAAAAGGCTTAATAACTGTCATATGGCAATAACTACGATCCATGGTGGTGGCGAGTGTGGCTGGTAAGGCCAATTCTTGCTGCAAATGTTTGCCCACAGTAGGTGCATGTGAAAACATGGTCATTTCCACCATTTTGCACCATCTTACGTCTCTCACTCTCTGTGTGTGCTTTATCTGCAATCATTTTCTCCTTTGTCTTTATTCCATTTCTGATAGTTGCCCTCCATGCAACACGTTCAGCGGCGACGTGCTCCCATTGTGCATTATCAATGCCTGTATCAATCATGTCCCGCTTACACACATCTTTGTATCGTAGTAGAGGCCGACCCTGAGATCTCCTACCCGTCTGTAATTCACCAAAAAAGATGTCCTTTGGTATTCTACCATCATCCATCCTCCTAACGTGTCCTATCCATCTAAGTCTACGAAGACTGAGCATGGAATACACCGTCACACAACCTGATCTTTCCAATACTTCAGTATTTGTGATTTTGTCTTGCCACTTAATACCAAGTATTCTTCGCAGACACCGCATATGAAAGCTGTTTAAACGTTTCTCTTGGCGTGAGTAAGTTGTCCAGGTTTCACTGCCATAAAGAAGAGTACTAAGGACACAGGCTTGGTAGACGAGGACTTTTGTTTTGGCAGTAAGCTTCCTGTTCTCCCATACTCTTTTTGCTAACATGTTCATTGTTGTTGCTGCCTTGCCAATCCTGACGAGGGATAATTTGCTATTTACCTCTGATCCTAGATATGTAAAATGGTCTACTATCTCCAGTTCGGCATCGTCAATAAAGATTGATGGTACACCATGTGCACCTTGTGACATAATCTGTGTCTTCTTTTTGTTAATTGTTAAACCAAATTCAGAACAAGCATTGGAGAATGCAGATAGTAGATTGTTGTAATTCTTCCTCAGAGTGGGTCGTAATCGCAGCATCATCCGCAAAAAGCAACTCTCTGATTAGTACCCTGCTAATTTTGGTCTTGGCCTTCAATCTCTGAGCATTATAGAGGCCACCATCTGAGCGTGAGTGAATGTATATACCATCATCCTGATCACAAAAGGCATATTTCAGTAGAAGTGAAAAGTATATCCCAAAGAGGGTGGGGGCTAGTACACAACCTTGCTTAACTCCACTCTTGATTTCAAACTCTTCTGAAGTTGAGCCATCAAACTTGATTATACCCTTCATGCCTGTGTGGAACGATTCCACAATGGACAGAAGAGTTGGTGGACAGCCAATCTTCTTTAGTGCTTTGAACAGACCCTCACGACTGACCAAATCGAATGCCTTTGTGAGGTCGATGAAGGCAATAAACAGTGGCTGATTTTGTTCCCGGCATTTTTCTTGCATCTGTCGCAATGAGAATATCATATCAATGGTAGACCGGTTCTGACGGAAGCCGCACTGTGATTCGGGGTAGACTTGATCTCCCAGGACTTGAAGTCTGCGCAGGACAATTCTGGCAAATACTTTCCCAACAATACACAGAAGTGAGATACCCCTATAGTTGTTGCAGTCGCTCCGATCTCCCTTGTTCTTGTACAGCGTTATGATGTTTGAATCTTTGAAATCCTGTGGGACTTGTCCTTCTCGCCAGCATAGCTCTATTAGCTGGTGGATCTGTAGAGCGAGGGTGTCTTGCCCACTCCTGATCACCTCTATTGGAATCCCATCCTTACCTGGAGCCTTGCCAGATGCAAGCTCATTTATAGCACACTTAACTTCTGTTATAGTGGGAAGTGTGTCCAGGTGGTCAAGAGTTGGCAGGGCCTCTATGGCGTTGAGGGCATCATCCGCCAGCTTGGTCTCACTTGAGTAAAGCTCTAAATAGTGCTCGACCCATCTATCCATCTGCTGTTTCTTATCAGTGATGATTTCTCCAGTCAAGGTTTTCAGCGGTGCACTTCTTTTGATCATTGGACCACAGGCTTTCTTTATCCCTTCATACATGCTTCTGATGTTTCCCTTATCACTTGCGATTTTAATGGACTCACATAACTTGATCCAATAGTCATTCGCACACTGCCTGGCAGCCTTTTGTACATCCTTCCTCGCTTGCTTCAGCTCACTCAGAGTGTTACGCGTTGGTCTTTCCTTGTTTCTTAAGAGAGCTATCTTCTTTTTATCAATCAAGGGCTGCAGTATCTGGCTGTTTGCCGCAAACCAGTCCTGCCTCTTATGATCCACAGTGCCGTAAACCCCTACCGCTGTTTTATAAATAGTTTCCTTAAGTTTACTCCATTTATCATTTACTATACAATTTTCTGATGTATCATTGAAAGCGTCCTCAAGTTGCTGTTGAAATTCAAAGCACTTTCCAGGATCGTGAGTGTTAATAATATTAATCCTGGGGCTAGACTTGTGTTTAGCTGTGTAGATTCTCTTTGGTCTCAGTCTAACCCTTGCAACAACCAAAGAATGATCTGTATCACAGTCAGCACTGTGGTAACTTCGAGTTAATGATGTATGGTTCAGATGTTGTCTCTGTGTGATAATGAAGTCCAGCTGATGCCAATGGCCGAATCTCGAATGTTTCCATGTGACCTTATGCATCTCTTTTGTTTTAAAAAAGGAGTTTGTAATACATAGGTCATTTCTAGTGCAATGCTCCAGCAGCCTTTGCCCATTATCATTCATGCGACCGATGTTGTATTTTCCAAGGCACACTGGCCATGAACTCGAGTCCTTGCCCACACGAGCATTGAAATCCCCGAGCATTTAAATGTAGACGGATTTTGGAACTGCCTTGATCGCAGAGTCTAGCTGCTCATAGAACGTATCCTTCACATCATCAGAGGAAGTGAGTGTCGGGGCATATGCAGTGAGAATGGTGGCAAATCCACAAGAGGTTGCCAAGCGCAGTGATAATAATCTTTCATTACCTCCAGCTGAGATATCAATCATTCCCAGTAGCAAATTCTTCACTGCAAAGCCCACACCGTGTTGCCTTTTTTCTGCCTGCCGTCTTCCCTTCCAAAAAAAGGTGTAATTGTATTCCCTGAGTGACCCTTCCTCAGCGAGGCGAGTCTCCTGCAGGCCAGCAATATCAATGTTAAGACGATTGAGTTCAGCATCAATCATAGCCATTTTTCTCACATCGTCAATATTTGTCAAGTCAGTGGACAATCCTGGACACATGGTTCTCACGTTCCAGGTTGCAAGCCGTAGCTTGAGGTTTCTATTATTCTTTTTATTAGTACCTGGTGCATTGGTTTTACAGCCTGCGATTCAGATTTTGTCCTAGCCCCAAGCACCCATTGAAGCAGGCAGGCTGTGGCGGATCAGCACCCAATTGGCCGGGGCTGCCCAGCTTGAGGCGGACGGTAGCTGATCAGTGACACCTGTAGGTGTCTCCCACCGTCAGAGGCAACGCGTTGCGCCCCATGTCTACGCCAACTGACAAGGACTTATAACCCGTAACAGTTGCCTCTCGCTTTGATTCCGAGACCAGGTTAAGACCAGGGATGGAGTTATTGCCTCTCCATAGCACAAAGCCTGGGCTAAAATAAAGAAACCATGTGTTGCCCATGCATCATGATCCCTCTCTCAGCCTGCCTAGTTCACTCCAGAGGAAAGTTAACACCTATACATCTGGAACAAGACAAGCTGCAGAAGCTGCCGGATCAGCAAAGCAATGCTCTAACTGTCCGCCTGTCGGAGCTTCGATCCTAGACCAGCTGCCAACCAAGGCTTAGGGCCTGGTCTGCCCTGCCATGACTTATTTTGTCTTTGGGTTGCATTTCCTCGCACCAGGATAAGGCTAATACCCTCCCAATTGCGCTCTTCCGTCTGAAGCCGTTGGCACAATGTGGAGTGTCGGGTTTGGTAAGCGCCGCTTAACATTTGGCGCTGACAGAAAGCAGATAGTACCGTCTACTGTCATGCGGTAGCTCATTCATATCTGACTAAGACCTGACTCAAATAGTGAGTACATACCACTGTATAAATTAATGCCCAATGAATGTATAGTGAGTACATACCACTGTATAAATTAATGACCAATGAATGTATAGTAAGTACATACCACTGTATAAATTAATGAACAATGAATGTACAGTGAGTACACACAACTGTATAAATTAATGAACAATGAATTGTAATAGTCAGTACATACCACTGCATAAATTAATGAATTTTTCACAAAGTTTGTGAGTGATGTTTCCGACAACTGTTCACTCAAGACTCTGACTGGTTTGTTCCTGTCACTGCGATGAAAAGCCACAACAGATGGCACAGAGACTCCATATATTTTAGCTCTAAAATGAATCAGAATTTTAGCAAATGTTAACAATGAAGTTTTATGGCGAATTCAGAAATGATAATATCCACAGTCATAAATAATTATAACTCAAGGAAATGAATTAATTTAGAATAACTAAATGGTGTATCTAGTAGACCAAGAAAAACATCAGTGAATGTAATGGACTCAGAAAGTATGATAAGAAAGGTGAAGACAGGCATGCTTCGGGCAGAGTGGTAGGATTCCATTTATAAATCAAAAATAGGGAGCATCTGTTGGATCTTTTCCCCCAGGACATGCTGGTGTGGTGGGAAATGAGCAGGCGGACAGATTGGCTGGATCTGCAGAGCTTGGTGGGGTACTGGTGTATGATAATGTAGACGAGGTCAAGGCCCTTTGGAATCGTGTATATAGTATAGAAGAAATGATAGATCATCACGGCTTGGAGAGAATGGTGCTGCAGGGAGTGACCAGAAGATTTGGCCAACATTCAAAACTCTTATGAAAGGTAAGACAGACACATAATCAGAATTCTACTGGCTATCCATTAGTATTGGGACTTCTTCACTGGCTGTTGCAGCTGAGGATGGAGCACTTATGGGAATGTCCTGAGAGCTGTAATGACGGCTCTTGACTCAACTCAACTCATGCCCAACTCAAAATAAAATATTATATTCAATAAGGTCTGAATGTTGAAGACACCTGACTCACAAACGAGCATCATGTCATCAAAAGTAAATTACCTTGGTGATATTAAACATCACATTGGTTTGAAAAGAACATTGATGGAAGATATGGTTTCTGGAAGAAGTGGCAGGAGACTGCTAGCACAGAGATGGATACAGGACATTGTAGATCTGGGGATGAGAATCCATGATGCAGGAGAACTAGCAAAGGGGTGAGAATCTCTTCAGCTGGCATGACAAGAGCGATGTTTTACATGATGAGAGTGATGTTTTACATGGCGAAAGTGATGTTTTACATGACGAGGGTGATGTTTTACACAGAAGTTGCTACATATTATGATGATTTAGTGACTAATATAGAAGAAAATGCTTGTGTCATGGCGCGGAAGGGGGTCAACACATAAATTGATCCATGCCGTCAGAGATTGCAATTTCTGGAGAGGCATGATCATTCACGCCGGCCGGCAAGGCACTGGATGATGATAATGATGAATGTGTATTTAATGCCTAATTTCTAATATGATGTCATTCACATCTGTAAATAATTGTGGTTCAAAGGAGTTAACTAACATATAATAAATAACTTGTGCGTTACATGGCTAATTCAGAAACAATACCACACTAATCATGTTGTTATTTTTGTTGTTATCAATCCTGCAACATGAAAATTAGCATTAAGAAAAATCAACAAAGATTCATTTAACCCTTTCCAGGGCACAGCGGCCAAAAACGTCTTTACTACCGAAAGGGCAAACCGTCTGAAGGCGTCCGTGACAACTGAGGGTTGAAAACACGCAATCTCAAGACTTTGCAAGACTTCCCATTGTTTACATCCAGTTTTGCTGATAACTTGATAACATGGGCGCCATTTGCAAGTGTTTTCTTTAAATGTGATCAGATTTTAAAAATAGTTTTCAGGGTTATTATGCTTTGTTTTCAATATGGATTTCGACGATTCTTCAAGTGATAGCACATGCACACTCATTGGCCAACTGTAAAGATTACATCTTCACTGAAGACGTAATCTCTACAGTGAAGTAGTAGTCTCTACAGTGAAGTAGTAGTCTCTACAGTGAAGTAGTAGTCTCTACAATAAGAAGTAGTGTCTACAGTGAAAATTAATCTCTACATGAAAATAAATCTCTACAGTGAAGAAGTAGTCTCTACAGTGAAGAAGTAATCTCTACAGGCAGGTAATAAGTAGTATCTACAGTGAAGAAGTAGTCTCTACAGTGAAGACGTAGTCTCTACAGTGAAGACGTAGTCTCTACAGTGAAGACGTAGTCTCTACAGTGAAGACGTAGTCTCTACAGTGAAGACGTAGTCTCTACAGTGAAGAAGTAGTCTCTACAGTGAAGACGTAGTATCTACAGTGAAGAAGTAGTCACTACCCAGAAGAAATAGTGTCTACATAGAAGAAGCAGTGAAGAAGTAGTCTCTACAGTGAAGACGTAGTCTCTACAGTGAAGAAGTAGTCTCTACAGTGAAGACGTAGTCTCTACAGTGAAGAAGTAGTCTCTACAGGAAGACGTAGTCTCTACAGTGAAGACGTAGAAGCCGTTTCTACAGAGCAGATATTTAGAAATGAAACTTACACTGATTGTGCCAAATCACTGTGGGCAACACCAAAAGCTGTAATTATAGACCAGTTCTTAGAAACACTGAGGAATATACTTTCTTCATCTGGGGAAGACCAAAATAAAGTTACAAAATATTATATAGAAACAATATATATAAATGCAATATATAATAACTTAATATACTGTCTTTCCCAGATTAACTCTTTGAACCCTGCCAGTACCCTAGGGTAAATATCTTGCACCCTGGGGTTCCCGGGTAATTACCCACTTTTTGGTATAGTAATAATATTTCAATATTTCAACCTGAAAAAGACATTATTTCTGGAGAAAACAAAAATCATTGGTGAACAACAACAAGAAACATAGGAAATGTTTCTAAGTGAGAAGAAAAAAAAACGCCATATTTATGCAACTGGATCGGTTCATCCTGTGCATTACGAACATCATCCTTCCATGTGTTCCCTCACACCTCGGCCAGGGGTAATTGGCACATCACGATGGAAATTTCCGAAAAGATGTTTGCAAAGTGTTTCAATGTACATATGGAAGGTTGTCTTCCTTTTTTCCAGGAACTGCTGGCACTAATTCTCCATTATGATGTAGCTATTTAAAATAGCCCACATACAGAATTTGACTGTCAGTCTTTGAGGTCACTGGTGGTGACGTGAAGTCGTGTTATTGATCGTTTTTATCAGTCCAAAAAGCATCCAGCTTACATCTAGACATGTTAGCCATGTGTAGAATGTAAGCTGGATGCTTATTGGTCGGCTGGTTGCTGATTAACAGTGAGATGTAATCAGGAAACACGTGGAAGCCGGTATACCGGCTCGTAGGGTTTCTAATACACAGTACGTCAAGCCGGTATACCGGTGCATCTGGTTCAAAGGGTTAACTAGGCCAAGTACAAGAACTACATATTTTGAACATGTTCCATAACCATACACCCAGCTTTGAGATATTTTCTGTCCTTGTTTAAGGAACATTAATATGGTGGTTTACTCTTACCTTCCACAACGTGAAAGATTTACTTTATTATCATCATCATCATCATCAAGTACCCTGACAACTGGAGTAAGCGTTATTGCTTCTCCACAGATCTGAGTCCTTTGTGTTCTGGATCAACATCTGTTGATGATATTCCTCCATGTCTTTGTTCTAGTCCATCCATTATAATTTCTCTCAATCTTTTCTACCATTAATGTTTACAGGGAGTCTCCATGGTAAAGTGTTAAGCCGCCTGCCTTAAATTTCAAAGGTTGTGGATTCAATTCTGGGCTACATACTTTGATTCATGAATGCATATTTATCGGAGACTCCTGGGGGTCATCATTGGAACTACAGAGTTTGTGCTTGTGTGATGTTTTCAGCAGGCTTACATGCAGAAAGATATCGAGCAATATGGGATAAAACTTGGTGCAATGAAGTCGGTCTTCTTGTCTTTTAACCCCTGCGTTTTAATGTTTACATACTATAAATTGTTTTAATATTTACATACTATAAATTGTTTTAATGTTTACATACTGTAAATTGTTAATGTAAGAAGCTTCTCTAATGTTTTAAATTTTGCTAGCAGTTTCCACCTGCTCGTTAAAATTGTCCAGTTCCGATGTGCAGGATACCCATGGAACCTCCTAACTTTATGCTTATCTGAAGAAATTGGTACCTGATCTGCTACTGTGAGATGAGGGGCTAGTATAATTTCTTAAGGTGTTCTTATGTTGTAAACATACCCCCACAACTAGATACTGACCTGGAATTTTTCAAGTTACATGCTGGCATATTATATTTATTTGAATCATGCCACCCTACAGTGAAGCTTGCCTGTCTTCACCTTTCTAATCATACTTTGTGAGTCCATTACAGTCAACCCCAATGGCAGTATCTGCTATCAAACTACCCACATTTTTTGTTGATGGCATCTTCTAAAAGGGTCTGTGAGCCGGGTTATTATGACAGCCCATTATCTTTGATGCTGATGCAAGACTGGTACTGTTTGAAGAGTTCTAAAGCTCTGCTTGAGGAGAAACTCCATGGAGCTGTCAAAAAGCATCAAACTCACTGCTGCACCTTCTGAAAGACTGAGTTTCAACTCTTAAATTTGATGAATCGGTGTTGAAACAGAGTCCTGAAGAGGAGTGTGCACATATTTATTGAGATTGGTGATCAGACTTTTCTACCAACCCAGTACCGAGACATATATTTGTCTGGTGTCTATACAGAGTTAATTATAACTGAAAGATGAGACGTAGAGAGTTAAAGACAATTATACAATAGTTCAACTGAAACAGACTATAGCGAGATATAAATATGTCACATGCCCAGAAAGCCAGTCAGGCGGTTAAGTCTCAAACCTCAGATTAGGATGAGGAAAGCTCAAGGCCAGTGTTGTCATTCTGAATCGAGAAAAAAAAGAGCCCCTCATCCAGGCACAAGGCAGTTTATTGACAAGTAATACAAGTCACATAGTAGAAGCAAATATGACGGACAGTTCATAACACTGGATCACCGATACCTCGACATCAACTCACATACTATTCATATTTGACACTATCCACTAACAGCCAACATCTTAAGAGGATTCGCATGTGACACTCTATTAACATTCAGGAGACACGCATGAGCAAGTGCAAACCAGAATGAGCTATGGAAAGTTCCAGTAGTTGGTGGAAGTGTTAATCATCAAGTGTAAGCAGCAGTAGGAAAGAGGGAGTTCCCATCCATTGTGTACAAAACAAAGTAATAAACTGATCTTTTGAGCTGTAAAAAGTTGCAGCAGAGCAAGAGTACAGTGTGATAAAGGCTGACGTCTTGACAGACAATAGTTTGTTACATTAAAACAAAAGGCATGATAACTGCAACCCATAGAGGTAATAAATTTGCCTGATCAAACTAATTTGCGCGGTATATGTTCATCCACAATGGATGCATGTGAAAACATGATCATTTTCACCATCACGCACCATCTGACGTCTCACACACTTGGTGTGTGATCTATCTGCAATCATTTTTTCCTTTGTATTTGTTCCATTCTTTATTCCCTCCTGCAACGCGATAAGTGCTGACAAAAAAGTGTATGACCTGGCTCTGCTGGAGCGATAACAATAACAACATAGACGATAATTCACCTGAATTTTCTGTTGATGCCAACAAGAGCACAGAACTAGGTGTAAACTTGTGGAATGACTTAGGGTGTTCTCCCTTTATGAAGTTTTTAACTTCCTGTTCGTTGGCTAGTTGGACTGGACCATTCAACTGCCAGCTAGGGAAGACATGAAATATTACATATGAATACCAAACAACATGACAATATATGTGAATACATAGCAGCATTCACTCTGTCATTACTTGTGGCCACATAGAAACATCAGTTTGATTACCTTGAAAAGTATGAACTTTAAACTGCCAGCTAGGGAAGACATGGAGTATTATGATAAATGCCAAAAAATACATTCACTCTGTCATTAGTAGTGACCATATAAAGACAATGGTCTGATTAACATGGAAACAGTGGTCTGATTAACATGGAAACAGTGGTCTGATTAACATGGAATGGATGAACAATTAAAAAAAGGTTCAAGGGTATAAAGGGACAAGGAATGATCTCATTCGGTCAGATTTTATCTCATATGTCTCAGGATCTTTCCACAGCGCGGCCTGCTAAAAGTACCACACAAAGCACAAACTCCATAGCTCTAGCAACGATCCAACATGTCTAAAAAAAAAAATTGCACTTGTGAACGGTATGTCAAAGTCCAAAAAAGTTTTGAGCGCAAAGCCGGCAGACGGACCACTTCATGCAGACCCCAATGAACTAATAACAAATGCAGATGCAGCTGCATAAAAAGCAAAAGTTAAAGTAACAAATGAGAGCCCTTATAGCATAGTTGGTGCAGCTCGCTTGTCGATTTGGTGATCATGTGTTCAAATCCTTACTGAAGCAGATATAAAAATAAAAATACTTGTAGATCAACAGTCTACAATGGGTACCAAGTATGTCCTGGGAGATAAAGGATGACTAGGCTTTAAGCCTTGATTGGCAACTAGTCTAGAATTGAAGCTCTGACAGTCAGACTGTTATAACATTGCTTTGCTGATCTGGCAGTTTCTGCAGCTTGTTCCAGGCGTATTGGTGTTACCTTTCCTCAGGAGTAAACTAGGCAGGCTGAGAGAGGGATCATGCTGCATGGACAACACATGGTGTCTACAATTCAGCCCAGGCTTTGTGCTATGGAGAGATTATTATGCCTCTTTTTAAGCATAATGTAACAACCAATCGTCTGCCAAGATGGCAAGTTGCCAGTAGGTGTTCTCGCCAAAAGCTAAGAGCACATCAAAGGTGTCCACTTATCTCGGAGAAGTTTCCACACAATGATGAGTTTCCCATCCCCTACCACACAATGATGAGTTTCCCATCCCCTACCACACAATGATGAGTTTCCCATCCCCTACCACACAATGATGAGTTTCCCATCCCCTACCACACAGTGATGAGTGGGTACGCCATACGCAGATAGAAAGGATGGAAAGGATACAGAATGAAGCAATGCGCATTATTCTTGGATGTACAAGAGATACAGCATGCAGGGCGATGCGCTACCTTCTTGATTTTCCAACCATTGAAGAGAGAATACAAGTTTGCAGGGCACGCGCCTACCTCAGAATTAACGCAAACACACAACATCCACTGCATAGTGAAATTAGGACGGTGAAGGGCAGCAGGTTAAAAAGAGGACGGTCGTGGATGGGTCAAGCCGAAGACATTCTTCAACAGGTGTGTTCACTTGAGGACTTAGAACCTGGCGAGGAGTGGGTGCAAGTGCCAACAGACTTCTGCACATCCTTTTCAGTTTGCATCCAACTAGATAGAAAATGCAGACAAGAAAATCCGGCTGCTGTTGAGGCTGAAGTACAAGCGTTGATTTTCGAGAATTCGCTAGACGGTGACGCGGTCATCTACACAGATGGGTCGGTCGTCCGACATGTGAGAAGCTCATGGGCCTTTACAGCTCGGGCCGGAGGGAGAATTGTGAAGGAGGACTCTGGTGCTTTCACTGAAACCACAAGTAGCCTGACCATGGAAGTCATGGCAGTAAGTAAAGCAATAACATGGCTCGAGACACAGACATTCACTAGGGCTTGTTTCCTTAGCGACTCAATGAACATGATCAAGAGGATAGAGGAGGGGTCGATCCGAAGAGAGTGGTTGCTGCCTCTGAAGCGGTCTAGGCTGGCAAAGATTAGTTTCATCTTCGTGCCAGGTCATGCGGGAGTACAAGGAAATGAGCGGGCTGACAAGCTCGCAGGTGAGGCTACTGTGGAGGGCGGACGCGCCATGGACCAGGCTGACATTCTGAATGCTCTACGAGAAGTGAGACTTTTGCGAGAACCAAGTGATGACTGGGAATCTACAACAATGGCCAGACTGCGAGAGCAGCAAATTAAAAGAGGGGTGGCCAAACAAGAACACTACGCAGGAAGCCAAAGAAGATTGATAAACCAACACAGAACTGGCGTCGTTAGCCGCTACACGCTGCGGGATTTGCTGAGGAGGGGATCCGAGCACTTATGGACTGAATGGTTCGATGTGCAACGAGGATGATCTGTCGACTAACTAACTAACTAACAGTGATGAGTTTCCCATCCTCTACCACACAGTGATGAGTTTCCCATCCTCTACCATACAGTGGTGAGTTTCCCACCCCCTACCACACAGTGATGAGTTTCCCACCCCCTACCACACAGTCATGAGTTTCCCATCCCCTACCACACAATGATGAGTTTCCCACCCCCTACCACACAGTCATGAGTTTCCCATCCCCTACCACACAGTGATGAGTTTCCCATCCCCTACCACACAGTGATGAGTTTCCCATCCCCTACCACACAGTGATGAGTTTCCCATCCCCTACCACACAGTGATGAGTTTCCCATCCCCTACCACACAGTCATGAGTTTCCCATCCCCTACCACACAGTCATGAGTTTCCCATCCCCTACCACACAGTGATGAGTTTCCCATCCCCTACCACACAGTCATGAGTTTCCCACCCCCTACCACACAGTGATGAGTTTCCCACCCCCTACCACACAGTCATGAGTTTCCCACCCCCTACCACACAGTCATGAGTTTCCCATCCTCTACCACACAGTGATGAGTTTCCCATCCTCTACCACACAGTGGTGATTTTCCCATCCTCTAGCACACAATGATGAGTTTCCCACCCCCTACCATACAGTGGTGAGTTTCCCATCCCCTACCATACAGTGGTGATTTCCCATCCCCTACCACACAGACAAGAATCTCCACGGTGAAGTGGTTATGCCACCTGTCTCACGTTCCAAAGAGTGTGGGTTTAATTCTGGCACACGTAGGGTGGTCTATGAGTGGAATTTTCTCGTGCGTTGTGTGACACTTTTAGTAGACCATCCTGTGCAAAGAGACCAAGCCATGTGGGATCAAACCCAGTGGAATGAAGTCGATTCTCTTGCTTTTAAAACCCTTTTTAAATATCACACAGAATTGCAGTTGTGATTTTTCTTTCAGTGAGCATTGAGACCATGACAGCATCTATAATTGATTCTTGCACACACTTTACGACTGCCATAATGCATTCATATTTAACAGTTTCTGATTGACAGCACAAAGAAATAATTATCAAAGAATTTCTGATTGATAATGCATTTCAATGTTAAAACTATGCCTCAATGAGAATTTCAACTTATGAAACCTGGGCTTGTAGACAAGACTGCTAGCTACTGGACTATCGCTGTTCTCCATTGTTTCGTAGCGAAAGTAAAATACTAATATTTCAGAACACAACTACATATCTCATTCATTCATCCAGTAGCATATCCTTTGCAGAACCTCGCTCCCTATAACAACCTTCCAGAAAACCTCTCGATCATAAGCAAGATGCCCCGCATCCAATACACTCATCTTTAGATCATCTGCCACATCCTGCACCCATCTTTTCTTTGGTTTCCTCTTCCTCTCTTCCCAGGCATACCTCTCCATTATAAATATATATCTCATAAGAATAGAAAATCAATCATTATGGACAGTTTTATCATAAACAGCTAACACAAAATGATTTTAACATTAACGGCAAACACAAAACAATTTTATCATAAACAACATCATCATCATGTGCTGTGCCGATAATAGTGGGCGATCATGTTTCACCATCTCACACGATCACCAGAGTCATGGATCAGCTCAGTGTTCTTGTCCTGATCATACCACGGTCAAGCCATCTAGATATTTATCTCTCTATCTTCCCTTGTTCTTTTCGCCCCAATCTTGCCAGTTGTCACCAAGTTCACAAGTTTATTTCTTCTCATAACAAATCCAAACATATTGACTGTTACACATCATTTCTCTAATCAGTCTACAGTTTATCATAACAATTTTGTTTCATGGAGGACATGCTTATTGGTTTTTATTTCTGTCCATTGTATTTTTTCTATCTTTTTCAGAAACCATATTTCCACTACCATTAGTTGTTTTTTCAGCTTGTCTGCTCATTGTCCACAATTCACATCCACACAAAAGTATAGTTTCTATGTAGCATTTTGATCCTCTTTTTCTCATTGCAGTTGACATTGTTGTGAATGCCATCTTTTTATTGGCTATATATGTTTTCCATCTTGCAAAAGGCAACCTATGCCATAGCAATTATTGTTATGACTGTTCCTTGATAGCTGTACCGATTCACTTGTTTAAGAATATTCCCATTTACCTGTACATTATATTGTGGTATTTCTTTCTTCTTAGAGATAACCATAATCTCTGTCTTCTTACAATCTAATTCGAACCCTAATCGTTTACTTGTACAATAACCGCATCTACTAAATATCATAAACAAAAAACACAGTACAAGGACTGTCTTACAGTTTCACAGCTCTGATGACAGATTTTGCATCCAATGATCCTTTGTAAGTTACGTGATCTTGACCTTTCTGGTAGATCCGCAGGACTGGATAGGTGGTGATGTTTTCAGCTGTGCAAAGATCGGTGGCATCGTAGCAGTTAACCTGTGCCAGGACATTTGTGTCTGAGAAGTTTCTGGCCAAGATTTCTGCTGCATGGCCAAATTCTCGTAGGAAGGCCATGCTTATATGATCAACTGGGGACAAATGTGAGAGTGCAGTAAAAGGATCTCCCCAAAAATTTACCAACATTTCATCTTCTTGTCAATTTGTTCCTAAGTATTTACAAAGATTTCATTTTCTTTTCAATTTCTTCTTAAACATTTACTAAGATTTCATTTTCTTGTCAATTTCTTTCCAAGTATTTACTAAGATTGCATCTTCTTTTCAATTTCTTCCTAAGCATTTACTAATATTTCATCTTCTTGTCAATTTCTTCCTCAAGTATTTACTAAGATTTCATCTTCTTATCAATCTCTATCCAAGCTTAATAAATCAATCAAGGTGTCATCTCTACAATGAATGATGGCTGATAAGGCCTATTTTGGCTTGAAACGTTCTTTGACAATGTGGGCAAAGAATGCTTGACATTCCAGGAGGAGGATCTCCTGCAGTGGTTTTTCTGTCCAGCCTTTTTTTCACAGCTCTTGCAGTCCTGTTTGCTTCACAAGTGACTACACTGTTGCGTAATGATGTACACCACAAATTTTGGTCTTTGGCAGCAGTCTCCCAAGTGTCATGATGAATTCCAAATGCTTTTATTGAGATATTCAGAGTGTCTTTAAAGCGTTTCCTCGAGCCTTTACCGCAACGCAGCTCGCCATAAAAAATTCATTTAGGGAGCCTGTGATCTGGCATGCAAGTAAAGTGACCAGCGAATCTGATTCTTCATTAGTAGAGTGTGAATACTGGGCATGGATGCTCTTTCTAGGACTTCAGTGTCTGGGATCTTGTCTTGCCATTTAATCTTTAATAGCTTCCTAAGGCAGACTGTGTGGAAATGGTTTAATTTCCTGGCGCAATGTCCATTCCAATATCGTTGTTCTCAAAGGCATTCATCAGCATAGCTGAAAACATGAGGCTGAACAGTGTTGGTACCAGGACATAGCCTTGCTTCACTTCATTGGTGACAGGAAAGAGTTCAGACAGTTCACCATTTTTCTGTACTCTTACCTGCATACCATCATAAAATAGCCGCACTATTTGGACACATTTTCATAGACAGCCATATTGTGCAATAATCTTCCACATTCCTTCTCTGCTGACTGTATCAAAAGCCTTGGTAAGGTCAATGAAAGTGGAGAACATTTCGCAGTTCTGTTCCTGACATTTCTTTAGCAGTTGCCTTGCAGCAAAAATCATGTCAACAGTTCCTCGTTCTTTTTTGAAGCCACATTGACTCTCAGGAAGAAGACCTTGGTCGAGATGGGCTGTGAGGTGATTTAGAAGAATTCTGGCAAGTATCTTCCCTGCAATTGAGAGCAAGGAGATGCCATGGTCACAGGATTGGCGGTTTCCTTTACATTTGAAAAGGTGGACTATTGACACATCCTTGAAATCTTGTGGCATGGTCTCGTTCACCCATGTTTGTAAAGACTTGGTGAAGCTGCTCTATTAGAACCAGCCCAATTGCTTTGTAAGTGAAATATTTCAGCCGTATCAAAAGACATTACACTCATAAAAACCATCCTGGAGGGTAAGATTGAAGGCAACCAAGCAAGAGGTAGACAACAATACAAGTGGGAAGATAACATCAAGAGATGGATGAACAGCAGTCTGACATAATGTAAAATCAAGGCGAGAGACAGTGTTGGAGATCCATTGCAGTCAAACTTCAATGTGAAGACAGTCTCTGATTGATTGAGTGATTGAGTTATTGATTAATTTATTGATTGATTGAATGATTGACTGAGTGATTTCATGAATTATCGAGTGGCTGAGTGAATGAGTGACTGACTGAGTGATTGATTGGGTGATTTAGTGACTGATTAATGTGTGATTGACTGAGTGAATGGATTACAGATCTGAGTGACTGATTGGGTGATTGAGTGACTGAGTGAGTGATTGACTGATGGATTAAGTTATTGATTGATTGGGAGATAAAGTGACTGACTGGGTGATTGATTGCTTGATTAATTTATTGATTATTGAGTGATTGACTGAGTGATTCTGTGATTGATTAAGTGATTGAGTGACTGATTGAGTGATTGATTGATTTATTAATTTCTTGTAGTGATTGACTGAGTCATTGGTTATTGATGAGTGACTGTTTGGTTGATTGAGTGCCTGGATGGGTGATTTATTGAGTGATGCATTTAGTGATTGATTGACAGATCTCAGTACTTGGTGTTCTGGGTCAATTCTATTGATATTCCCCTATGTCAACGTTTTAGACCATCCAGCATGATTTCTCTTAGTCTCCCTCAGCCAACCTTCATTGTGCAGGTAACATCAATCTCCCTCAGAGGCAAGAAGGAACACCAACGTGAGTAGTGGAGGAGCAAATACTGGGGGAAGAGAGGGAGGGATAGACCAAGAGAAACAGTTATACAACAGGCATGCACAGATACATCCATACAGACAAACACAGAATTAAAGATAAAGGCATAATACAGAAAATCATGTATTTAAAGAGAGTGGCAAAATACAGACATATATAAGCATTAAAGAGAATGACACAAGAGGCATTAGACGTAGACAGTCACAATTTTTGGGCAGAGAAGTAAATGCCTGGATGGCTTGGCCACATGGCGTGGTCGAGACAGGAACACAGAGCTGATCCACAACTCTGGTGATCGTGTGAGATGGCAAAACATGACCCCCCGCATTTATCGGAATGGCACATGATGATGATGATGACACAATACAGACATATACTGACTTAAAGAGAATGACACAAGACAGACAAACATGGAATGGCTTAATAAATAAAAAACTTAATGACCAGCCCAAGATCTGACATACTTGATGATGATGATGATGATGATGATGATGATGATGATGATGATGATGAAGACGACGACGACAATGAAGACAACGATGACGACGACGACGATGATGATGTAAATGAATATTTAACTAAAATACTCACAAGGCAGATAGAAGAGTACAAACATCAGGTCAGCATGGGGAACTATTTTGTAGAAGTCATGTTTCAAGAATGCGGGAACATGGTCCAACTCCATGTCTTCTGCATGAAGAGCAAACACAGCAGCTGCGATCTGGTCGTCCTGTCTCTGAACTGCTCACATTTGTATTCCAGGAAGAAAGAACGATTTGTACAGGTGTTAAGTGGTGAATGATGGATGTATGTTTATGTGTGTCATCTTAGTTGCTACACTGCTACTACCAAGAAGAAGTAGCAGTAGTAGCAACTAAGAAGAAAATGCATAAGTAGTAGCAACTAAGAAGAAGTTATTCTCCCACGGTATTCCCACACAGATGGTTCAGTCATTCAACGTGTGAGGAGTTTGTAGGTTTTTACGGCTCAGGCAGGAGGGAGAATTGTGAAGGAAGATTCTGGTGCTTTTGCATTGACCACAAGTCGTCTGACTATGAAGGTCATAGCAGTAAGTAAATCAATAACATTGCTTGAGACACAGACCTTCACTCGGGCATGCTTCCTTAGTGACTCAATTAGTATGCTCAGGAAGATAGAGATGGGGTGGGTCCGAAGACAGTGGTTGTTGTCTCTGGAGCGGTTACGGCTGAGAACGATTAGTTTCATTTTTGTGCCAGGGCATGCGGATGTACAAGGAAATGAGCAGACTGACAGGCTACTATGGGTGACGGACAAGCAATGGACTGGGCTGATATATGAATGCTTTATGAGAAGTAAGACTTTTGTGAGAACCAAGTGATGACTGTGAATATACAACCATGGTCAGACTGCAAGAACAGCAAGTTAAAAGAGGTATGGCTAGACAAGAACACTATGCAGGAAGCCAAAGAAGATTAATAAACCAACACAGAACTGGCGTCGTTAACCACATGCTGCAGGATTTACTGAGGAGGGGATCCGAGCACTAATGGACTGAATGGTTCGATGTGCAATGAGGATGATCTGCTGACTAACTAACTATGAAGTTGCGTGTGTAGTAGCAACTAAGAAGAAGATACATAAGTAGTAGCTGTAGAAGCAACTACTTCAAGATACATACTACTATTTCAAGCTACTACTTATGTATCCTCTTCTTAGTTGCTACTACTTATGTATCTCTTCTTAGTTGCTACTACTGCTACTACTTATGTATCTTCTTCTTAGTTACTACTACTGCCTACTACTTATGTATCTTCTTCTTAGTTACTACTACTGCTACTACTTATGTATCTTCTTCTTAGTTGCTACTACTGCTACTACTTATGTATCTTCTTCTTAGTTGCTACTACTGCTACTACTTATGTATCTTCTTCTTAGTTGCTACTACTTATGTATCCTTCTTCTTAGTTGCTACTACTGCTACTACTTATGTATCCTCTTCTTAGTTGCTACTACTGCTACTACTTATGTATCCTCTTCTTAGTTGCTTACTACTGCTACTACTTATGTATCTTCTTCTAGTTACTACTACTGCTACTACTTATGTATCTTCTTCTTAGTTGCTACTACTGTTACTACTTATGTATCTTCTTCTTAGTTGCTACTAACTTATGTATCTTCTTCTTAGTTGCTACTACTGTTACTACTTATGTATCTTCTTCTTAGTTGCTACTACTTATGTATCTTCTTCTTAGTTGCTACTACTGCTACTACTTATGTATCTTCTTCTTAGTTGCCTACTACTGCTACTACTTATGTATCTTCTTCTTAGTTGCTACTACTGCTACTACTTATGTATCTTCTTCTTAGTTACTACTACTGCTACTACTTATGTATCTTCTTCTTAGTTACTACTACTGCTACTACTTATGTATCTTCTTCTTAGTTGCTACTACTGCTACTACTTATGTATCTTCTTCTTAGTTGCTACTACTGCTACTACTTATGTATCTTCTTCTTAGTTGCTACTACTGCTACTACTTATGTATCTTCTTCTTAGTTGCTACTACTGCTACTACTTATGTATCTTCTTCTTAGTTGCTACTACTGCTACTACTTATGTATCTTCTTCTTAGTTACTACTACTGCTACTACTTATGTATCTTCTTCTTAGTTACTACTACTGCTACTACTTATGTATCTTCTTCTTAGTTGCTACTACTGCTACTACTTATGTATCTTCTTCTTAGTTGCTACTACTGCTACTACTTATGTATCTTCTTCTTAGTTACTACTACTGCTACTACTTATGTATCTTCTTCTTAGTTGCTACTACTGCTACTACTTATGTATCTTCTTCTTAGTTACTACTACTGCTACTACTTATGTATCTTCTTCTTAGTTGCTACTACTGCTACTACTTATGTATCTTCTTCTTATTCTACTACTGCTACTACTTATGTATCTTCTTCTTATTGCTACTACTGCTACTACTTATGTATCTTCTTCTTAGTTGCTACTACGGCTACTACTTATGTATTTTTCTTCTTATTGCTACTACTTATGTATCTTCTTCTTAGTTGCTACTACTGCTACTACTTATGTATCTTCTTCTTAGTTGTACTACTCTACTACTTATGTATCTTCTTCTTAGTTCTACTACTGCTACTACTTATGTATCTCTTCTTAGTTGCTACTACTGCTACTACTTATGTATCTTCTTCTTAGTTGCTACTACTGCTACTACTTATTTACCCTTCTTCTTAGTTCTACTACTGCTACTACTTATGTATCTTCTTCTTAGTTGCTACTACTGACTACTTATGTATTTCTTTTTAGTTGCTATTTACTGCTACTACTTATGTATCTTCTTCTTAGTTGCTACTACTGCTACTACTTATGTATCTTTTTTTTCTTAGTTTACTACTAATGCTTACTACTTATGTATCTGCTTCTTAGTTGCTACTACTGCTAATACTTATGTATCTTCTTCTTAGTTGCTACTACTGCTACTACTTATGTATCTTTCTTCTTAGTTGCTACTACTGCTACTACTTATGTATCTTCTTCTTAGTTGCTACTACTGCTACGACTTATGTATCTTCTTCTTAGTTGCTACTACTGCTACTACTTATGTATCTTCTTCTTAGTTACTACTGTCTACTAATTATGTATCTTCTTCTTAGTTTGCTACTACTGGCTACTACTTATGTATCTTCTTCTTAGTTGCTACTACTGCTACTACTTATGTATCTTCTTCTTAGTTGCTAATACTACTGCTACTACTTATGTATCTTCTTCTTAGTTACTACTACTGCTACTACTTATGTATCTTCTTCTTAGTTACTACTACTGCTACTACTTATGTATCTTCTTCTTAGTTACTACTACTGCTCCTACTTATGTATCTTCTTCTTAGTTGCTACTACTGCTACTACTTATGTATCTTCTTCTTAGTTGCTACTACTGCTACTACTTATGTATCTTCTTCTTAGTTACTACTACTGCTACTACTTATGTATCTTCTTCTTAGTTGCTACTACTGCTACTACTTATGTATCTTCTTCTTAGTTGCTACTACTGCTACTACTTATGTATCTTCTTCTTAGTTACTACTACTGCTACTACTTATGTATCTTCTTCTTAGTTACTACTACTGCTACTACTTATGTATCTTCTTCTTAGTTGCTACTACTGCTACTACTTATGTATCTTCTTCTTAGTTGCTACTACTGCTACTACTTATGTATCTTCTTCTTAGTTACTACTACTGCTACTACTTATGTATCTTCTTCTTAGTTGCTACTACTGCTACTACTTATGTATCTTCTTCTTAGTTGCTACTACTGCTACTACTTATGTATCTTCTTCTTAGTTGCTACTACTGCTACTACTTATGTATCTTCTTCTTAGTTGCTACTACTGCTACTACTTATGTATCTTCTTCTTAGTTGCTACTACTTGCTACTACTTATGTATCTTCTTCTTAGTTGCTACTACTGCTACTACTTATGTATCTTCTTCTTAGTTGCTACTACTGCTACTACTTATGTATCTTCTTCTTAGTTGCTACTACTGCTACTACTTATGTATCTTCTTCTTAGTTGCTACTACTGCTACTACTTATGTATCTTCTTCTTAGTTGCTACTACTGCTACTACTTATGTATCTTCTTCTTAGTTACTACTACTGCTACTACTTATGTATCTTCTTCTTAGTTGCTACTACTGCTACTACTTATGTATCTTCTTCTTAGTTGCTACTACTGCTACTACTTATGTATCTTCTTCTTAGTTGCTACTACTGCTACTACTTATGTATCTTCTTCTTAGTGCTACTACTTGCTCTAGTTGCTACTACTGCTACTACTTATGTATCTTCTTCTTAGTTGCTACTACTGCTACTACTTATGTATCTTCTTCTTAGTTGCTACTACTGCTACTACTTATGTATCTTCTTCTTAGTTAGCTACTACTGCTACGACTTATGTATCTTCTTCTTAGTTGCTACTACTGCTACTACTTATGTATCTTCTTCTTAGTTGCTACTACTGCTACTACTTATGTATCTTCTTCTTAGTTGCTACTACTGCTACTACTTATGTATCTTCTTCTTAGTTGCTACTACTGCTACTACTTATGTATCTTCTTCTTAGTTGCTACTACTGCTACTACTTATGTATCTTCTTCTTAGTTGCTACTACTGCTACTACTTATGTATCTTCTTCTTAGTTGCTACTACTGCTACTACTTATGTATCCTTCTTCTAGTTGCTACTACTGCTACTACTTATTGTATCTTCTTCTTAGTTGCTACTACTGCTACTACTTATGTATCCTCTTCTTAGTTGCTACTACTGTCTACTACTTATGTATCTTCTTCTTAGTTACTACTACTGCTACT
Source organism: Cepaea nemoralis (assembly GCA_014155875.1). NCBI lineage: Eukaryota > Metazoa > Mollusca > Gastropoda > Stylommatophora > Helicidae > Cepaea > Cepaea nemoralis. The sequence continues at coordinate 132,743 of JACEFZ010005402.1, forward strand.
AACTTATGTATCTTCTTCTTAGTTGCTACTACTGTTACTACTTATGTATCTTCTTCTTAGTTACTACTACTGCTACTACTTATGTATCCTCTTCTTAGTTGCTACTACTGCTACTACTTATGTATCCTTCTTCTTAGTTGCTACTACTGCTACTACTTATGTATCTTCTTCTTAGTTACTACTACTGCTACTACTTATGTATCTTCTTCTTAGTTACTACTACTGCTACTACTTATGTATCTTCTTCTTAGTTGCTACTACTGCTACTACTTATGTATCTTCTTCTTAGTTGCTACTACTGCTACTACTTATGTATCTTCTTCTTAGTTACTACTACTGCTACTACTTATGTATCTTCTTCTTAGTTACTACTACTGTTACTACTTATGTATCTTCTTCTTAGTTGCTACTACTGCTACTACTTATGTATCTTCTTCTCAGTTGCTACTACTGCTACTACTTATGTATCTTCTTCTTAGTTACTACTACTGCTACTACTTATGTATCTTCTTCTTAGTTGCTACTACTGCTACTACTTATCTATCTTCTTCTTAGTTGCTACTACTGCTACTACTTATGTATCTTCTTCTTAGTTGCTACTACTTATGTATCTTCTTCTTAGTTGCTACTACTTATGTATCTTCTTCTTAGTTGCTACTACTGTTACTACTTATGTATCTTCTTCTTAGTTGCTACTACTGCTACTACTTATGTATCTTCTTCTTAGTTGCTACTACTGCTACTACTTATGTATCTTCTTCTTAGTTGCTACTACTGTTACTACTTATGTATCTTCTTCTTAGTTGCTACTACTGCTACTACTTATGTATCTTCTTCTTAGTTGCTACTACTGCTACTACTTATGTATCTTCTTCTTAGTTGCTACTACTGCTACTACTTATGTATCTTCTTCTTAGTTGCTACTACTGTTACTACTTATGTATCTTCTTCTTAGTTGCTACTACTGCTACTACTTATCTATCTTCTTCTTAGTTGCTACTACTGCTACTACTTATGTATCTTCTTCTTAGTTGCTACTACTTATGTATCTTCTTCTTAGTTGCTACTACTTATGTATCTTCTTCTTAGTTGCTACTACTGTTACTACTTATGTATCTTCTTCTTAGTTGCTACTACTGCTACTACTTATGTATCTTCTTCTTAGTTGCTACTACTGCTACTACTTATGTATCTTCTTCTTAGTTACTACTACTGCTACTACTTATGTATCTTCTTCTTAGTTACTACTACTGTTACTACTTATGTATCTTCTTCTTAGTTGCTACTACTGCTACTACTTATGTATCTTCTTCTCAGTTGCTACTACTGCCACTACTTATGTATCTTCTTCTTAGTTGCTACTACTACTAAGTGCACTAGACTGATTTCACCTGTGGGTTTCCTTTTACGAGTCTTCCTTGCCATCAAATCCTCTCCATTTTCTGAGGTACATGTAATTTACGACCCTAATTGTTGTCGTTGAGTTGAGTTAGTTGAGTTAAGAACCAACATCACTGCACTCAGTACATTCCCATTTGTGCTCCATCCCCTTGTACAACAGCCACTGAAGAGTCATAGTACTAATCGTTCCCACCGCTATCTGATTATCTTCCCACTTGAATCGTTGTCTATCTCTTGCTCGGTTGTCCTGAACCTTGCCCTCCAGTATGGTTTTTATAAAAGTACCATGACTTTTAACGTGGCCAAAATATTTCACTTGCCTCCTCTTTATTTCTTTCATCAACTCTCTCTTCATTCCCAGTTTTTCTAGAACCTCTGCATTTGATTGTTTTTTGTTTCCATGAAATATGACATTTGCCTGTATATCCACATCTCCAGGGCTGCTATACGACTTTCTAGTTGCTTGTTCAATGTCCAGGTTTCCAAGCCATATAGTAGCGTTGAATATACGTAGCATTTGATAATTCTCATTTTTATTGCGTTGTTAATCTCTCTAGATGTTAATACTGATTTCATGCCATTTTTGATTTTTATTTCACTTCTGCCATCATCTGTTATTATATGTCCAAGACAGGAGAAACTTGTTACTTGTTCTAGTATCTCCCCGTTTACTGTGATTTTCATTGATGACCTTTCCTTTCCACTGCTAATTATCTTAGTTTTTTGTTTTTGGATGTTAATATCTAAGCCTCATTCTGCACTATGCCTGTTTACTTATTCCACTAGGTCTTGTAACTCTTGCTCACTTTCTGCTAGTAACACGGTATCATCAGCATACCTAAGAGTGTTTATGATTCTTCCATTGATGTTAAGTCCAGACAGTTCAACTTGTTTAAAAATTCTTTCTGTGTATAGGTTGAAGAGGCTTGGGGACAGTACACATCCCTTACTAAGCATACTCTTTGAGTCCGTAATGAATACAATGTCTCTTGTAGTAGTCTCCTCTCACCAGTAGAATGCCGCTGTTACTGCTTCCAGCTTCATTCTCATGCTGGACGTCATAGTCTCACATGCCAGACACTCCTTTTTCAAGCCTTTGCAATAAAACCCCAACCACTACGTCTGTTTCTCACCACTGACCCATCGCTGTAGATGACTATGTCACATTGATGTATATTACTCTGGCTCAGTTGTTGCACTTCAAACTCAGTGTGGCCAGCTGCCCATTCTCTGCACTCGTGACCCAGTGTTTCCATTATATTGTGCCAGTCTGTCATGTCTTCAGGAACTTCAACCCACTCTTTATCACGATTGATGGTCTCTAGATCACACACCTGACGTATAGATAGTTCTGCCTGTGCCTTGTCTTAGTCTATGACCTTGACCATGTCCATGGCTTCATACAGGGGGTGATCCCTGTCTGCAGCAACTCTCAGGTACAATTTGGTTTGAAGGACTCTATGGCTATCCGTCATTGTTGGTAGCGCATATGCCTCATGCGTATAATTGGTGTGTCCTTTGTGCACCCCAGGATTACCCGCATGGCAGCATTCTGCATGCGCTCCAACCGTTCAAGCTGGCTTTTTGATACTGTCAGCGTCCCCAAACCATACAACCCTAAGTCAACATTTAAGTCCAACCGACTTTGCTATGTGGAATTACCCCACTTTGCTGTGGTCACCAGAGAAAATCTAAGTGCATTATACCTTTCAGCCATACTGACCTCCTGAAGGAGATTCAAACACATGACCACCAGGAGGCAGCAATGGGGTCAACATGGCCAAATGGACAAAAGCACTTGCTCTTAAACTTCCGGTATGCTGATGCCGAGGTAGCGGGTTCAACCCCTACACTGTTCAGTTGGACTAAAATGTTGACATCTCGTCCTTGTCTTGGGGACGTAAATACAAGTACCTAAGAAGTCGGAGTGGGTTAGCTGATGGCGAGGGACACTGGTAATAAGGAAAGCTAATCCACCCACAAAAACCAGCCTAGTGCACTTCCAGTAGTGACAATATTAGCACAAGTGTGGATTACACTCGAGTTCAAATTTAGTGAGAAATAAACAAAATAAAATAAAATGCAATGATGTAGAATTAATGCTTACCATAATCGCTGATTATGTTATATTCATAATCCGACTCATGCTCATCAGATTCCGACATTTCACCTCCTAGATTAGTTTCTTGAAACACCACAGACCTGATGAACTTCTGCACATTTCCAGGAGACCGTGTTTCACTCTGATCCATGAATTTCATGACCCCGTCCTGCAGACGCAACAACGCTGAGGTATGAAACAAATACTGATTCTAATTTTATTCTATGTTGTATGACATCTGCAGTAAGTACCTGATGAGATGCAGCGAAATGTGCCAGGCAATAAATCGTACTATATATGGTTTGTGTCTTAGTTATTCAAATATTGTTTACAAAACAGGGATGTGTTTTTATTGTTGGTTTCTTGTGGGATTTTGCTTATGCAAGAATGTCTGCTAAATGAATGCATAGGAAATCACAAGAAGAGGAAGTAGAAGAAAGAACCATAAAGACAGACAGACAGACAGACAGACAGACAGACAGAAGGCACAGAAGGAGGAAGAGGAGGAGGAGGAGGAGGAGGAGGAGGAGGAGGGAGGAGGAGGAGGAGAAGGAGGAGGAGGAGGAGGAGGAGGAGGAGATAAATCAAGCATCTTCTCTTAACAACTGCTAATGTTGACTGAAAAACCAACAGTATCACATTTCTACAGGTGGAAAGATCACACAAGATCAATAGTATCACACTTCTACTGGTGGAAAAATCTCACAAGATCAATGATACAACATTTCTATTTGTGGAAAAATCTCACAAGATCAATGGTAACATTTCTATTGGTGGAAACATCTCACAAGATCAATGACATAACATTTCTAAAGTTAATTGTATATCCTTTACAGGATGTCGCAGTCAGTACCAGCATATTTTGTTGTTGTGATCTCTTGGGAAGTTTACATTCAGTAATTTGCCATTGTTTTATGAACGACCGGCACCCATACCATTTCATAAAAAAACAATGTAAGACAGTCTACTGCCAAATCGCCCACAGCTGTGTTTCAAACGCAGGTATGTGGGATTATGAACTGTGTCCGTAACTCCTTCTCCACAGAGTATCACATTTCTATTGGTGGAAAAATCTCACAAGATTAATGATATCACATTTCTATTGGTGGAAAAATCTCACAAGATCAATGATATCACATTTCTATTGGTGGAAAAATCTCACAAGATCAATGATATCACATTTCTATTGGTGGAAAAAATCTCACAAGATCAATGATATCACATTTCTATTGGTGGAAAAAATCTCACAAGATCAATGATATCACATTTCTATTGGTGGAAAATCACACAAGATAAACAGTATCACATATCTATTGGTGGAAAAGTCATACATAATCAACAGTATCACATTTCTACTGGTGGAAAAATCACACAAGATAAATGGCATCACGTTTTTACCAGTGGAAATATACATACTGATACCTGTTTGATGCCAACAGCAGGTAGTTTCCCAGGAAGGCCTTGTTGTTTAGCCTGAGCTGTACATTCCTCATTATCCCTGCAAATATGTTGTTATAGAGAAAAATGATATTATCATCATTATTATTACCTGTTACATCTCATCAACTATAAGAACTGGAAAGCACAACACCAGCAAACAAGGTCAAGCAACATGTTTGAGAACATGCATTTTCTCTGTGTCCACATACAGGTGGAGACATGGACAATCTGGCAATCACTAAAGAAACAAATTGGGGTTTTAGAGCCTAAATGTAATAGAAAAGTGCTTAGAAATATTGTGGACAGTGAAGAAGAGAAATAGTAATACTCTACAAGATCTAAACATTGAAGAAAGCAGCCACAGAAACAGTATGGAGTCTGAGAAACTAAAATACTTTCATTATATTAAATATCTTGAGTCAAGGTGTAGTCAGATATGACTGAGCTACTGTATGACAGTAGACGCTACTACCTGCTTTATGTTTATGCCAAACCAGACACCTCACATTGTGCCAGTGGGGAGGAGTGCAATTGGAAGGGTACAAGCCTTATCCTAGTGCGAGAAAATGCAACCTAAAGACTAAATATCTTGGCAGGGCAGACCAGAACTAAGCCTTGGTTGACAATTGGTTTAGGATGGAAGTTCTGACAGGCGGACAGTTAGAGCATTGCTTTGCTGATCTGGCAGCTTCCCAATGGTCAGATTTTTCTATCCTAAGTCTGCGACTGGCCTAGCAAGCTGGCAGGGGATTTTACCTACAGCTCAAAGAAAGAGAAAGATGTATATATTTGTCCTCTTGAGATTTTACCCCCCAAACAATACAAATATGTAACATATTTTGCCCTGAATTTAAACATTCATTAGTTTTGGTAGGGATATTATTCTGTGATTATATATAATATACATGAGTCGCTTACATCTTTCTTAGCAGTGCACATAAATCTGTAAAGAAGGTTGATAGTTTCCTCAAGTTCCAGCGAGGTTATCATCTGTAACATCATTACAACAAAAGGACAGGCCCACCACCTGAGAGTGTCATGAAGGCAAAGAGGCCAAAACATTTGCCAAGGGGAGACCCCTTCTGATGATCAGAAGCCTCTTCTCATGCTTTCTCCACGGCGGGGTTTTTAACACTGAAATTACAGACAATATAGATGATCATCATCATCCCATACCATGCCAATAAGCAAGGATGGTCATAGTTTACTGTCTCACACGATCACCGGAATCTCTGGTCAGGTCTGTTCTTGACCCAGTTATGCCATATGACCAAGTCATCCAGGTATTTACCTCTTTGTCTTCCCTGCACCTCTTTCCCATCAATTTTGCAGCCGTCACTAAGTTTTCTAGTTTATTTCTCCTGATATATAGCCCACAAAATCTTAATATCTTTGTCTATGTTCTTTTGATAATTTATGGTTTTCATTTGTTTCTTGAAGGAATGAAAGCAACGTAAAGTGGACTGCATTCAAAATTGCTCATGACTAATTTGAACCCTCAACTGGGTTCCTCGAGGTTATGAAACTGCACGTTTCACCATTTCCAAAGGCACAGATGCAGTCATCATAATATTATATTGCTAAAAATATATTGCTCCATTATTTCCAGGTGTTGTAAAAACCACCAGGTGTTTGTAAAGTCTCACTACACTTTGTATGTAGAACAAATTTGAAAATAATTCTTTCTTCCATTGATAACACCATTCTGTTTGAAGTGCAAATAATTACTCCAGCAGATGACAGCCATTCGCTACATCTTGCTTCACGATGAACTGTGGAGTACATTCTTTGATAACATTATGTACTTCATTTTTCAAATTTGTTCTACATACAAAGTGTAGTGAGACTTTACAAACACACAGTACATTCATGTTACACATGGGATGCACAAAGGACACACCAATTATCTGCATGAGGCATATCCTGGCGCTACCTACAATGACGGATAGACATAGAGTCCTTCAGGCCAAATGGTACCTGAGAGTTGCCGCAGACAGGGATCACCCGCTGCATGCAGCAATGGATATGGTAAAGGGTCATAGACTAAGACGAGGCAGGTCCTGGATGGCACAGGCAGAACTTTCTATAAGTCAGGTGTGTGACTTTTTGTGCGGCATTCCGGTGGCTAGAGGACACTACTGCAACACACGTTGTGTTCATTACAGGATTCAAAGAATATGCTTAGCAAGGTGGAGAAAGGAATGTTTCGTGTGGAATGGTTCTCGTCGCTTCAGAGGTCACAGATTGTGAGAACTGTATAGATATTTGCCCCTGACCATGCGGGTGTACGGGGGAATGAACAGGCTGATAGGCTAGCAGGGAATGCACCTCTTGGTCGTATCTTGCCTATGGACAAGGGGGAGGTGGTCGTGCGCTTGTGGGACCAGGTGGAGAAGGCGGAGGAACATATTGAGAACCCATATGTGGAAAGAATGAGATTGCGGGGGATCGGCAGGGGTTCTGGAAGAATCTCAAAACTGAGAGGGAAGACCAGGAGAACATTTAGTCAGATAGCGGTGGGAACGATTAGCAGTATGACTCTTCGCTGGCTGTTTAACGAGGGGACTGAGCACGTATGGGAATGTCCTGAGTGCAGTGATGTCGGTTCTTGACTCAACTCAACTCAACATAAAGGGAATATTTGAAAATTATCACCCAGACACAGCAAAACAAACATGTTGGTCAGTTGTCTTCTACTTATTATTTCACCCTTTATTCTCCCCCCCCCCCCCCCCCCCCCAACAAACATATTGGTCAATTGTCTTCTTATTATTACTATTTCACCCTTTATTTCCCCCAACAATATGTTGGTCAATTGTCTTCTTCTTATTATTATTTCACCCTTATTTCCCCCCTCCCCAACAAACATATTGGTCAATTGTCTTCTTATTATTATTATTTCACCCTTTATTTCCCCCCAACAAACATGGTGGTCAATTGTCTTGTTCTTTATTATTATTTCACCCTTTATTTCCCCCCCCCCCCCCCCAACAAACATGTTGGTCAATTGTCTTCTTCTTATTATTATTTCACCCTTTATTTCCCCCCCAAACAAACATGTTGGTAAATCGTCTTCTTTTCTCACCCTTTGTTTCCTCCACTGGGGCAAGGCCGTCAACCAACTCTATCCATGCTCTCCTATTCTTAGCTAACCCATGCAGCTCCGTCCATGTCCTCTGCATATTGATTGGTCTGATTCTAATTAGTTAGTTAGTCACGGCTCCAATTTCATGGCAAAGGGTCACCCCCATAATGCTCTGTACCTGTGCCAGTGAATATTACATAAAATGCTCTTGACTACCCCATGTGAAAAGTAGAAACAAACAGCAGAACCGACAAACCAATAACATGCACAGGCAAGTAAATGCATAAGGCCACTGCCAGAGTACCAAAACAACAGTCTGCAATGAAAATTATTGTTAATTGTTGATGGAAGCGGCGGTCACTAGAAAAGCAGCAGCTTCACATATATTGCTGCATAATTCAAAACTAGCTAGTTCAGCAACCGGCTGCCTCCATTTTCTGAACATGCAGATCACAATACAAACAACCACGGACAGATGTAAAAGCACTCTACACAAAATCCATAGCTCATAGTGTTGCGCCACGCACTTAACTCATTAGCTCGACGATGGAACCATGTACTACCAGTCCAATATGAGGAAAATGTGTAAGCAAGTCATAACAACAAGCAAAAACGCTCCAGAGGCCTTCACAGCTCAGCATCCTATCCACCATATTGGACCGGAAGAATGACTTTCTCTGTTTCCAATTTTCTGCTACATGTCTGTTTATGTCTTCCTCGATTTCTTTTGCCCTTTGGATTCCACACAAAGGTCTTTCTAGTTATACTATTGCCAGGTTTTCTCGATGTTTGTCCTAACCAGCGCTGGCATCTTGTATTCACCTCTAGGTTCGCTGATGGCTGTTTAATTCTTTCTGGCGAATTGTGCATATCATGAAGAATTTTGTTTTGGCGCTCGCTCACTTGAACTCAAGCATAGTCCATACACACTAAATTATAGTAGTGCTGGACTTTATTTTTCGTGTGGAATAGCTTTTTCTATTAACAGTGTCCCTCGCCATCAGGCGAACCCACCCCAACTTCAGAGGTACTTGTAATTTACGTCCTCAAGTCAAAGATGATAGGTCAACATTTTAGTCCAACTGTCCGGTGTAGGGTTGAACCTCAGCATCAGCACACCGGATATTTAAGAACACACGTTCTTATCCATTTAGCCATGCTGACCTATCATGAAGGTATAAAAATAACAATCTGTCAAAACCACAACCTACATGTCTACTAGAACCAACTTGGGCATAGCCCCTGAGGTCGAACTTGACAAACTTAGTGACTGATGATATCTGGCCTTGTTCATCCTTACTGGCATACAGAAAAATGATGGGCAGTGTGGAAGACAATTCAAAAACTTGACTGACACCATCAGCTGGAGCATGATACTAGGAACAAAACAAAAAATAAAATGTAGGATAAATGATGATACGTTACAAAACATACCAATTTGGCAAGATGATAAACGTGCTGGCTCTGCATCCCCTAGAGTGGCCAGCCTTAGGATCGTGCCAATATTATTAATGTCCTTAGTGAGTGGTCGAGAGTGGAGGACTTTGACGCCAGTGAATTCACATGATTGTCCAGAATTAGAGACTTGGGAGTAAGAATCAGCATGGCCAGACATGAGAGGCACATTGAGAGAATGAGGGGGTCTCGTCAAAGAACACAAAACTGGCAATATTAGCAGCCGGGCACTGATTCATATGTTGGAGGGAGGATCTGAGAACCTATGGACATGTCCGGAGTGCAAGGATGATACTCCAACAACAGATAACATACAAACAGGGTTTTAAAAACCAGATTAAATATTGTAAATGTTTATGTGAATCTTGGGTCATTGATTTTTGAAAATTTTGAATATCTTGGGTCATTGATTACCAACAATGGTGACATAATGAAAGAAATTAAACAACGATTATCAATTGCTCTTCAGACTAAAACAACTGAATACATTATGGAGTGGGAAAGATAGAACTACAAAAAATTAGATTTTTAAGAGCATGCATCTTTCTCATTGCAACATACGCCTGTGAGACGTGACACTTACTAAACAAGCTGAACAGCGCATAAACGCCTTTGAATATAAATGTTATAGACGAGTTCTGAGAATATCTTGGGTAAAGAAAAGAACAAATGCATCCATACTTCAAGAGTTGAATATTGAAGAAGGCTGGCTATTAAAGATGATAAAACCAAAGAAAATTGACACATTTTAGTCACTTGAAACTTCATGAAATTTTGGATGATAACAATAAAGGAGGGGTATATGCCTGGGAAGAGAGGAAGAGGAAGGCTAAAGAGAAGATTGTTGCAGGATGTGGTGGATGATCTCTAGATGGCTGTATCGGACGTGGGAAATCTTGCTTATGATTGAGAGGTTTTCCAGAAGGGTTGTTATGGGAGCGAGGTTCTGCAAAGGACATGCTACTGAATGAATGAATGATGTGGTCACTATCCTGGCCATCTTTGCTTCCCCCAACATTTCCTGGCACTCACTTCAGGCTGGGTCAACCTGGCAACTCAGGGCAGTGAAAACATTTATTTTGTCTTCGTTTGCTTTGAACTCAAGCGTAGTCCATACACATGTGCTACTACTTCTAGTGCACTGGGCTGATTTTTTGCATGTGGATTAGCTTTCCCTATTACCAGAGTCCCTTGACATCCGGCAAACTCACTCTGACTTCTGAGATACTTGTAATTTTTCATCCCCAAGTCAACATTCTGGTCCAACTGATTTGGGGTAAGGGTTAAACCCACTACCTCGGCATCAACACACCGGATGTTTAAACATGACTGCTCTTATCCATTGGCCAAGCTAAGTATAGTGAAATAATTCTTGCCTCACATTTGATTTCATCACATGACAACCAGACAAATGGCAGGCATTGCCCAGCCCCTTTCCCTATTGGCCCCATTTGGTTTGGCCCCCCCCCAAATTTTTTTTTAAAAAGGAAAAAAATTACCAAAATTTTCCCAAAAGGTGGGTGCGGCCGCCATAGACTTAGAGGACGCATATAACAGAGTATCTTTCGAGCACTTGATGCAAACCCTCCTCAGACTGAAAGTGCACCCTCACCTTGTACGATGGATTGCTGCAGTTCTACTCCAAAGGAAGGTGGTGCTAAGATGCGGGAGTTGGTCTTCTGAGCCGATAACGATATGTCCAGGATTGCCGCAGGGTTCACCACTGTCACCAGTACTATTCAACGTGTATACGGTGCCGATTACTGAACAACAGTTGGATGGGAGGGGTAGGACTCTATCATTCGTTGACGACATCCTCGTGTATCGACAGGGTCGAGATAGACAGGCGGTTGCCAACTATATGCAGGGCGAACTAGATCGAATTTCCTCATGGTGTGCTGATGCCGATGCCCTTGTCAACCCTGCAAAGGCAACGGTTACATGGTTCTCACTAAACAACCATATTGTGAAAACAGACCTGCCGGCAGTAAGAATGGATGGGAGCATTCTGAGTAGAACCCAGTCAATGACATATCTTGGCGTGAGGCTTGATCGTAGCCTGTCCTTCAGAGATCATGTCGATTATGTCATAACGAAGGCTCAAAAAGGTTTGGCAGCAATGAGAGTCATGGCGACTGCCAATATCGAGCAAAGACTGCTATTACTTCTGTTCCAAGGACTTGTGCTTTCACGCATCGAGTATGCCCTGGCCATCCTCACTGTCAGCCCTACACAGATTGGAAGACTTGAAAAGGTACAAAACGAAGCCATGCGCATCATTTTGGGCTGCACAAGAGACACCAGCTATGTAGCAATGAGATACCTCCTTGACTTCCCGACAATGGAACACAGGATCAAGATCTGGAGAGCTCGTGCATACTTAAAAATAAGTGCAGATGAGCAGCACCCTCTGCATGATGCTGTATTCAGAGAAAAGGGTGACAGGCTAAAGAGGGGCAAATCATGGATGGGTCGGGCGGAAGATGTCGTCGGACAGATCTGCAGTCTTACCAGTATCAACCCCGGCAAGGAATGAGTGCCGGTGCCTCCAGCTTTTAAGTGTACCTTCTCCTGCATTATCACACTCGACAGACGGTGCAGAGAGCAGAACCCTGCCGCTGTCAATGCAGAGGTTAACACGCTCATCTATGATCACTCAGATAGCCCCTAAGTGCTCATCTATACAGATGGATCTGTTGTAAAGCAGCAGAGAAGTGCGTGGGCATTTACAGCCCGTTCAGCGGGCCGAACCGTTCAAGAATCCAGTGGTGCCCACTCTATGACCACGAGCAGCATGACGATGGAGGTGATGGCAGTTACACAGGCTTTCATATGGCTGGAATCACAGCGTTATACCAACGTGTGTGTACTAAGTGATTCAATGAGCATGATTCAGAAGGTCGAAGCTGGATCTGTACGTAGACAGTGGACTGAGTCGCTGCGGAAGTCTGTTGTCCGCAAAGTCACCTTCATCTTCGTCCCGGGACATGCGGAAGTCGAGGGAAATGAACGAGCTGATAAATTGGCTGGCTCGGCACCCCCTGTAGATGGCCAGCCCATGGATCGTGCCGATGTTATTAACGCCCTTAAGGATATGGCGAGAACAGAGGATTTTGATGCCAGTGATTCCACATCGCTTTCCAGGATGAAAGACCTGGGAGTAAGAATCGGCACAGCCAGACATGAGAGGTACATCGGGAAAACAAAGCGCCTCGTCAACCAACACAGAACTGGCACTATTAGCCACCGGACGCTGATGCATATGCTGGGGGGAGGATCTGAGCACCTATGGACATGTCCGGAGTGCAACGAAGATACCCCAACTGATAAATAACTAACTAACTAACTATACGTAGCATTTGACAATTCTCATTTTTATTGCACTGTTAATCTCTCTAGATGTTAATACTGATTTCATGCCATTGAAAACAGTTTTGGGCCATTCCTATTCTCTTTTTGATTTCTATTTCACTTCTGCCATCATCTGTTATTATATGTCCAAGACAGGAGAAACTTGTTACTTGTTCTAGTATCTCCCCGTTTATTGTGATTTTCATTGATGACCTTTCCTTTCCACTGCTAATTATCTTAGTTTTTGTTTTTTGGATGTTAATATCTAAGCCTCATTCTGCACTAAGCCTGTTTACTTATTCCACTAGGTCTTGTAACTCTTGCTCACTTTCTGCTAGTAGCATACCTAAGAGTGTTTATGATTCTTCCATTGATGTTAAGTCCAGGCAGTTCAACTTGTTTAAAAATTCTTCCTGTGTATAGGTTGAAGAGGCTTGGGGACAGTACACATCCCTTACTAAGCACACTCTTTGATTCCGTAATGAATACAATGTCTCTTGTAGTAGTCTCCTCTCACCAGTAGAATGCCGCTGTTACTGCTTCCAGCTCCATTCTCATGCTGGACGTCATAGTCTCATATGCCAGACACTCCTTTTTCAAGCCTTTGCAATAAAACCCCAACCACTACGTCTGTTTCTCACCACTGACCCATCGGTGTAGATGAGTATGTCACATTGATGTGTATTACTCTGGATCAGTTGTTTGCCCTTCAAACTCAGTGTGGCCCGCTGCCCATTCTCTGTACTCATGACCTAGTGTTTCCATTATACTGTGCCAGTCTGTCATGTCTTCAGGAACTTCAACCCACTCTTTATCACGATTGATGGTCTCTAGATCACACACCTGACGTATAGATAGTTCTACCTGTGCCTTGTCTTAGTCTATGACCTTGACCATATTCATGGCTTCCTACAGGGGGTGATCCCTATCTTGACCATATTCATGGCTTCATGCAGGGGGTGATCCCTATCTTGACCATATTCATGGCTTCATGCAGGGGGTGATCCCTATCTTGACCATATCATGGCTTCCTACAGGGGGTGATCCCTATCTTGACCATATTCATGGCTTCATGCAGGCGGTGATCCCTATCTTGACCATATCCATGGCTTCCTACAGGGGGTGATCCATATCTGCAGCAACTCTCAGTCTATGACCTTGACCATATTCATGGCTTCATACAGGGGGTGATCCCTATCTGCAGCAACTCTCAGTCTATGACCTTGACCATATCCATGGCTTCATACAGGCGGTGATCCATATCTGCAGCAACTCTCAGTCTATGACCTTGACCATATCCATGGCTGCATGCAGCGGGTGATCCCTATCTGCAGCAACTCTCAGTCTATGACCTTGACCATATCCATGGCTTCATACAGGCGGTGATCCATATCTGCAGCAACTCTCAGTCTATGACCTTGACCATATTCATGGCTTCATGCAGGGGGTGATCCCTATCTTGACCATATTCATGGCTTCATGCAGGGGGTGATCCCTATCTTGACCATATTCATGGCTTCATGCAGGGGGTGATCCCTATCTGCAGCAACTCTCAGGTACAATTTGGTTTGAAGGACTCTATGGCTATCCGTCATTGTTGGTAGCGTCATGATATTCCTCATGCATATAATTGGTGTGTCCTTTGTGCACCCCAGGATTACCCGCATGGCAGTATTCTGCATGCGCTCCAACCGTTCAAGCTGGCTTTTTGATACTGTCAGCGTCCCCAAACCATACAACCCTAAGTCAACATTTAAGTCCAACCGACTTTGCTATGTGGAATTACCCCACTTTGCTGTGGTCACCAGAGAAAATCTAAGTGCATTATACCTTTCAGCCATACTGACCTCCTGAAGGAGATTCGAACACATGACCACCAGGAGGCAGCAATGGGGTCAACATGGCCAAATGGACAAAAAGCACTTGCTCTTAAACTTCCGGTATGCTGATGCTGAGGTAGCGGGTTCAACCCCTACACTGTTCAGTTGGACTAAATGTTGACATCTCGTCCTTGTCTTGGGGACGTAAATACAAGTACCTAGAAGTCGGAGTGGGTTAGCCTGATGGCGAGGGACACTGGTAATAAGGGAAAGCTAATCCACCCACAAAAACCAGCCTAGTGCACTTCCAGTAGTGACAATATTAGCACAAATGTGGATTACACTCGAGTTCAAATTTAGTGAGAAATAAACAAAATAAAATAAAATGCAATGATGTAGAATTAACGCTTACCATAATCGCTGATTATGTTATATTCATAATCCGACTCATGCTCATCAGATTCCGACATTTCACCACCTGGATTAGTTTCTTGAAACACCACAGACCTGATGAACTTCTGCACATTTCCAGGAGACCGTGTTTCACTCTGATCCATGAATTTCATGACCCCGTCCTGCAGACGCAACAACGCTGAGGTATGAAACAAATACTGATTCTAATTTTACTCTATGTTGTGTGACATCTGCAGTAAGTACCTGATGAGATGCAGTGAAATGTGCCAGGCAATAAATCGTACTATATATGGTTTGTGTCTTTGTTATTCAAATACTGTTTACAAAACAGGGATGTGTTTTTGTTGTTGGTTTCTTGTGGGATTTTGCTTATGCAAGAATGTCTGCTAAATGAATGCATAGGAAATCACAAGAAGAGGAAGAAGAAGAAAGAACCATAAAGACAGACAGACAGACAGACAGACAGACAGACAGACAGACAGACAGACAGACAGACAGACAGAAGGCACAGAAGGAGGAGGAGGAGGAGGAGAAGGAGGAGGAGGAGGAGGAGGAGGAGGAGGAGAAGGAGGAGGAGGAGGAGGAGGAGGAGGAGGAGGAGGAGATAAATCAAGCATCTTCTCTTAACAACTGCTAATGTTGACTGAAAAACCAACAGTATCACATTTCTACAGGTGGAAAGATCACACAAGATCAATAGTATCACACTTCTACTGGTGGAAAAATCTCACAAGATCAATGATACAACATTTCTATTTGTGGAAAAATCTCACAAGATCAATGGTAACATTTCTATTGGTGGAAACATCTCACAAGATCAATGACATAACATTTCTAAAGTTAATTGTATATCCTTTACAGGATGTCGCAGTCAGTACCAGCATATTTTGTTGTTGTGATCTCTTGGGAAGTTTACATTAAGTAATTTGCCATTGTTTTATGAACGACCGGCACCCGTACCATTTCATAAAAAAACAATGTAAGACAGTCTACTGCCAAATCGCCCACAGCTGTGTTTCGAACGCAGGTATGTCGGATTATGAACTGTGTCCGGAAACTCCTTCTCCACAGAGTATCACATTTCTATTCGTGGAAAAATCTCACAAGATCAATGATATCACATTTCTATTGGTGGAAAAATCTCACAAGATCAATGATATCACATTTCTATTGGCGGAAAAATCACACAAGATGAACAGTATCCCTGGGAAGGTTAACCCGGTCAACAAATGCCCGCACAAGTCGGATGTGTCGGCCTAACGGCACAAGAACGCAGCTCTGCTGTAAACAGGCACAACGCAATCACATCCGGAAAAAAAAACTCCGGATGAACGAAGAAGAAGAAGAAGAAGAAGAACAGTATCACATATCTATTGGTGGAGAAATCATACATAATCAACAGTATCACATATCTACTGGTGGAAAAATCACACAAGATAAATGGTATCACATTTCTATTGGTGGAAAAATCACACAAGATAAACAGTATCATATATCTATTGGTGGAAAAGTCATACATAATCAACAGTATCACATTTCTACTGGTGGAAAAATCACACAAGATAAATGGCATCACGTTTTTACCAGTGGAAATCTACATACTGATACCTGTTTGATGCCAACAGCAGGTAGTTTCCCAGGAAGGCCTTGTTGTTTAGCCTGAGCTGTACATTCCTCATTATCCCTGCAATTTGTTGTTATAGAGAAACATGATATCATCATTATTATTACCTGTTACATGTCAACAACTATAAGAACTGAAAGACAACACCAGCAAACAAGGTCAAGCAACATGTTTGAGAACATGCATCTTTTCTGTGTCCACATACGGGTGTGAGACATGGACAATCTGGCAATCACTAAAGAAACAAATTGGGGTTTTAGAGCTTAAATGTAACAGAAAAGTGCTTAGAATATTGTGGACAGTGAAGAAGAGAAATAGTAACATTTTACAAGATCTGAACATTGAAGAAAGCAGCCACAGAAACAATATGAAGTCTGAGAAACTAAAATACTTTCATTATATTAAATATCTTGAGTCAAGGTGTAGTCAGATATGACTGAGCTACTGTATGACAGTAGACGCTACTACCTGCTTTATGTTTATGCAAAGCCAGACACCTCACATTATGCCAGTGGCTTCGAGGGGAGGAGTGCAATTGGAAGGGTACTAGCCTTATCCTAGTGTGAGAAAATGCAACCTAAAGACTAATATCATGGCAGGACAGACCAGAACCTAAGCCTTGGTTGACAATTGGTCTAGGATGGAAGTTCTGACAGGCGGACAGTTAGAGCATTGCTTTGCTGATCTGGCAGCTTCCCAATGGTCAGATTTTTCTGTCCTAAGTCTGCGACTGGCCTAGCAAGCTGGCAGGGGATTTTACCTACAGCTCAAAGAAAGAGAAAGATGTATATATTTGTCCTCTTGAGATTTTACCCCCCAAACAATACAAATATGTAACATATTTTGCCCTGAATTTAAACATTCATTAGTTTTGGTGGGGATATTATTCTGTGATTATATATAATATACATGAGTCGCTTGCATCTTTCTTAGCAGTGCACATAAATCTGTAAAGAAGGTTGATAGTTTCCTCAAGTTCCAGCGAGGTTATCATCTGTAACATCATTACAACAAAAGGACGGGCCCGCCCCCTGAGAGTGTCATGAAGGCAAAGAGGCCAAAACATTTGCCAAGGGGAGACCTCTTCTGATGATCAGAAGCCACCTCTCATGCTTTCTCCACGGCAGGGTTTTGAAACACTGAAATTACAGACAATATAGATGATCATCATCACCCTATACCATGCCAATAAGCAAGGATGGTCATAGTTAACTGTCTCACATGATCACCGGAATCTCTGGTCAGGTCTGTTCTTGACCCAGTTATGCCATATGACCAAGTCATCCAGGTATTTACCTCTTTGTCTTCCCTGCGCTCTTTTCCCATCAATTTTGTAGCCGTCACTAAGTTTTCTAGTTTATTTATCCTCATATATTGCCCACAAAATCTTACTGTCTTTGTCTATGTTCTTTTGATAATTAATGGTTTTCATTTGTTTCTTGAAGGAATGAAAGCAACGTAAAGTGGACTGCATTCAAAATTGCTCATGACTAATTTTGAACCATTAACTGGGTTCCTCGAGGAGTTATGAAACTGCACGTTTTACTTTTTTCGAAGGCACAGGTGCCAGTCATCATAATATTATATTGCTAAAAATATATTGCTCCATTATTTCCAGGTGTTGTAAAAACCACCAGGTGTTTTAAAGTCTCACTACACTTTGTATGTAGAACAAATTTGAAAATAATTCTTTCTTCCATTGATAACACCATTCTGTTTGAAGTGCAAATAATTACTCCAGCAGATGACAGCCATTCACTACATATTGCTTTACGATGAACTGTGGAGTACATTCTTTGATGACATTATGTACTTCATTTTTCAAATTTGTTCTACATACAAAGTGTAGTGAGACTTTACAAACCCACAGTACACTCACGTTACACATGGGGTGCACAAAGAACACACCAATTATCTGCATGAGGCATATCCTGGTGCTACCTACAATGACGGATAGGCACAGGGTCCTTCAGGCTAAATGGTACTTGAGAGTTGCCGCAGACAGGGATCACTCGCTGCATGCAGCAATGGATATGGTAAAGGGTCATAGACTAAGACGAGGCAGGTCCTGGATGGCACAGGCAGAACTTTCTATAAGTCAGGTGTGTGACTTTTTGTGCGGCATTCCGGTGGCTAGAGGACACTATTGCAACACACGTTGTGTTCATTACGGATTCAAAGAATATGCTTAGCAAGGTGGAGAAAGGAATGTTTCGTGTGGAATGGTTCTCGTCGCTTCAGAGGTCACAGATTGTGAGAACTGTATAGATATTTGGCCCTGACCATGCGGGTGTACGGGGGAATGAACAGGCTGATAGGCTAGCAGGGAATGCACCTCTTGGTCGTATCTTGCCTATGGACAAGGGGGAGGTGGTCATGCGCTTGTGGGACCAGGTGGAGAAGCGGCGGAACAGATCGAGAACCCATATGTGGAAAAAATGAGATTGCGGGGGATCGGCAGGGGTTCTGGAAGAATATCAAAACTGAGAGGGAAGACCAGGAGAACATTTAGTCAGCGGTGGGAACGATTAGTAGTATGACTCTTTGCTGGCTGTTGAACGAGGGGACTGAGCACGTATGGGAATGTCCTGAGTGCAGTGATGTCGGTTCTTGACTCAACTCAACATAAAGAGAATATTTGAAAATTATCACTCAGACACAGCAAAACAACCATTGTTGGTCAATTGTCTTCTTCTTATTATTATTTCACCCTTTATTTCCCCCCAACAAACATGTTGGTCAATTGTCTTCTTCTTATTATTATTTCACCCTTTCTTTCCCCCCAACAAACATGTTGGTCAATTGTCTTCTTCTTATTATTATTTCACCCTTTATTTCCCCCCAACAAACATGTTGGTCAATTGTCTTCTTATTATTATTTCACCATTTATTTTCCCCCCCAAAAAACATGTTGGTCAAATTTTCTTCTTCTTATTATTATTTCACCCTTTTTTTTTCCCCCCCAAAAAACATATTGGTCAATTGTATTCTTCTTATTATTATTTCACCCTTTATTTCCCCCCCCCCCCCAAAAAAACATATTGGTCAATTTTCTTCTTCTTATTATTATTTCACCCTTTATTCCCCCCACCTCCCAACAAAAATATTGGTCAATTGTCTTCTTCTTATTATTTTTTCCCCCCTTTTTTCCCCCCAACAAAAATGTTTTGGGCAATTGTCTTTTTTCTTATTATTGTTTCAACCCTTTATTTTTCCCCCCCAAAAAAATGTTGGTCAATTTTTCTTCTTCTTATTATTGTTTCACCCTTTATTTCCCCCCAACAAACATGTTGGTCAATTGTCTTCTTCTTATTATTGTTTCATCCTTTATTTCCCCCCCCCCCCCCCAACAAACATATTGGTCATCAATTGTCTTTCTTCTTATTATTATTTCACCCTTTATTTCCCCCCAATAAACATATTGGTCAATTGTCTTCTTCTTATTATTAGTTCACCCTTTATTCCCCCCCCCCCCCTTCCCAACAAACATATGGTCAATTGTATTCTTCTTATTATTATTTCTCCCATTACCCCCCCCCCCCCCTCCCCTCCCAACAAACATATTGGTCAATTGTCTTCTTCTTATTATTATTTTACCCTTTATTTCCCCCCAACAAACATGTTGGTCAATTGTCTTCTTCTTATTATTATTTCACCCTTTATTTCCCCCCAACAAACATGTTGGTCAATTGTCTTCTTCTTATTATTATTTCACCCTTTATTTCCCCCCAACAAACATGTTGGTCAATTGTCTTCTTATTATTATTTCACCATTTATTTTCCCCCAACAAACATGTTGGTCAATTGTCTTCTTCTGATTATTATTTCACCCTTATTTCCCCCCAACAAACATATTGGTCAATTGTCTTCTTCTTATTATTAGTTCACCCTTTATTTCCCCCCCCCCTCCCAACAAACATATTGGTCAAATGTCTTCTTCTTATTATTATTTCACCCTTTATTCCCCCCACCTCCCAACAAACATATTGGTCAATTGTCTTCTTCTTATTATTATTATTTCACCCTTTATTTCCCCCCAACAAACATGTTGGTCAATTGTCTTCTTCTTATTATTATTATTTCACCCTTTATTTCCCCCCAACAAACATGTTGGTCAATTGTCTTCTTCTTATTATTATTTCACCCTTTATTTCCCCCCAACAAACATATTGGTCAATTGTCTTCATCTTATTATTATTTCACCCTTTATTTCCCCCCAACAAACATGTTGATCAATTGTCTTCTTCTTCTTATTATTTCACCCTTTATTTCCCCCCAACAAACATGTTGGTCAATTGTCTTCTTATTATTATTATTTCACCCTTTATTTCCCACCAACAAACATGTTTATCAATTGTCTTCTTCTTATTATTATTTCACTCTTTATTTCCCTCCAACAAACATATTGGTCAATTGTCTTCTTCTTATTATTATTTCACCCTTTATTTCCCCCCACCCCCAACAAACATGTTGGTCAATTGTCTTCTTCTTATTATTATTTCACCCTTTATTTACCCCCAACAAACATGTTGGTAAATCGTCTTCTTTTCTCATCCTTTGTTTCCTCCACTGAGGCAAAGGCCTTCAACCAACTCTATGCATGCTCTCCTATTCTTAGCTAACCCATGCAGCTCCGTCAATGTCCTCTGCATATTGATTGGTCTGATTCTAATTAGTTAGTTAGTCACGGCTCCAATTTCATGGCAAAGGGTCACCCCCATAATGCTCTGTACCTGTGCCAGTGAATATTACATAAAATGCTCTTCACTACCCCATGTGAAAAGTAGAACAAACAGCAGTACCGACAAACCAATAACATGCACAGACAAGTAAATGCATAAGGCCACTGCCAGAGTACCCAATACAACAGTCTGCAATAAAAATTATTGCTAATTGTTGATGGAAGCGGCAGTCACTAGAAAAGCAGCAGCTTCACATATATTGCTGTATAATTCAAAACTAGCTAGTTCAGCAACCGGCCGCCTCCATTTTCTGAACATGCAGATCACAATACAAACAATCACGGACAGATGTAAAAGCACTCCACACAAAATCCATAGCTCATAGTGTTGCACCACGCACTTAACTCAGTAGCTGGGCGATGGAACCATGTACTACCAGTCCAACATGAGGAAAATGTGTAAGCAAGTCATAGCCAGAAGCAAAAACACCCCGGAGGCCTTAACAGCTCAACCGCCTATCCACCATATTGGACCGGAAGAATGACTTTCTCTGTTTCCAATTTTCTGCTACATGTCTGTTTATGTCTTCTTCGATTTCTTTTGCCCTTTGGATTCCAGACAAAGGTCTTTCTAGTTATACTATTGCCAGGTTTTCTCAATGTTTGTCCTAACCAGCGCTGGCATCTTTTATTCACCTCTAGGTTCGTTGATAGCTGTCTAATTCTCTCTGGCAAATTGTGCATATCATGAAGAATTTCTTTTTCTTGCGCTCGCTCGCTTGAACTCAAGCATAGTCCATACACACTAATTATAGTAGTGCTGGACTTTATTTTGCGTGTGGATTAGCTTTTGCTATTAACAGTGTCCCTCGCCATCGGGCGAACCCACCCCGACTTCAGAGGTACTTGTAATTTACGTCCCCAAGTCAAAGACGATGGGTCAACATTTTAGTCCAACTGTCCGGTGTAGGGGTTGAACCCCTTACTTCGGCATCAGCATACCGGATGTTTAAGAACACACGTCTTATCCATTTAGCCATGCTGACCTAACATGAAGGTATGAAAATAACAATCTGTCAAAAAAACCACAACCTACATGTCTACTAGAACCAACTTGGCATAGCCCCTGAGGTCAAACTTGACAAACTTAGTGACTGATGATATCTGGCCTTGTTCATCCTTACTGGCATACAGAAAAATGATGGGCAGTGTGGAAGATAATTCAAAAACTTGACTGACACCATCAGCTGGAGCATGATACTAGGAACAAAACAAAAAATAAATTGTAGGATAAATGATGATAAGTTACAAAACATACCAATTTGGCAAGATGATAAACGTGCTGGCTCTGCATCCCCTAGAGTGGCCAGCCTTAGGATCATGCCAATATTATTAATGTCCTTAGAGAGTGGTCGAGAGTGGAGGACTTTGACGCCAGTGAATCCACATGATTGTCCAGAATTAGAGACTTGGGAGTAAGAATCAGCATGGCCAGACATGAGAGGCACATTGAGAGAATGAGGGGGTCTTGTCAAAGAACACATAACTGGCAATATTAGCAGCTGGGCACTGATTGATATGTTGGAGGGAGGATCTGAGAATCTATGGACATGTCCGGAGTGCAAGAATGATACTCCAATAACAGATAACATACAAACAGGGTTTTAAAAACCAGATTAAATATTGTAAATGTTTATGTGAATCTTGGGTCATTGATTTTGGAAAATTTTGAATATCTTGGGTCATTGATTACCAACAATGGTGACACAATGAAAGACTAAAGACTAAAACAACAGAATACATTATGGAATGGGACATACAGAACTACAAAAATTCGATTTTTATGAGCATGAATCTTTCCCATTGCAACAAATGCCTGTGAGACCTAACACTTACTAAACAAGCTGAACAGAGCATAAATGCTTTCGAATATAAATGTTATAGATGAGTTCTAAGAATATCTTGGGTAAATAAATGAACAAATGCATCCATACTTCAAGAACTGAATATTGAAGAAGGCTGGCTATTAAAGATGATAAAACAAAGAAAATTGACACATTTTAGTCACTTGAAACTTCATGAAATTTTGGAGATAACAATAAAGGAGGGGTATATGCCTGGGAAGAGAGGAAGAGGAAGGCTAAAGAGAAGATTGTTGCAGGATGTGGTGGATGATCTCTAGATGGCTGTATCGGACGTGGGACATCTTGCTTATGATTGAGAGGTTTTCCAAAAGGTTGTTATGGGAGCGAGGTTCTGCAAAGGACATGCTACTGAATGAATGAATGATGTGGTCAATATCCTGGCCATCTTTGCTTCCCCCAACATTTCCTGGCACTCACTTCAGGCTGAGTCAACCTGGCAACCCAGGCCAGTGAAAACATTTATTTTGTCTTCACTTGCCTTGAACTCAAGCATAGTCCACACACATGACACTACTTCTAGTGCACTGGACTGATTTGTGCGTGTGGATTAGCTTTCCCTATTACCAGAGTCCCTCGACATCTGGCAAACTCACTCTGACTTCTGAGATACTTGTAATTTACATCCCCAAGTCAACATTCTAGTCCAACTGACTGGTGTAAGGGTTAAATCCACTACCTCGGCATCAGCACACCTGATGTTTAAACATAAGTGCTCTTATCCATTGGTCAAGCTAAGTATAGTAAAATAATTCTTGCCTCACATTTGATTTCATCACATGACAACCAGAAAAATGGTGGGCATGCTAGCAACTGTGCCATTGTGGCTCCCGAATATTAAGGACATACATTTCAAGGTAAAGGCAGTTACTGGCACCTTGCCACCTTGACAGGCGATAGTTTGTTACACTGTGCTTCAAAAAGGCTTAATAACTACAACCCATGGTGTGGACCAGGGATGGAGTTATATCCCTCCATAGCACAAAGCCTGGACTGAAATGTAGAGACCATGTGTTGCCATGCAGCAAGATCCCTCTCTTGGTCTGACTAGTTTAATCCATAGGATAGGTAACGCTAATACATCTGGAACAAGACAAGCTGCAGAAGCTGCTTGATCATCAAAACAATGCTCTGTCTACCTATCAGAGCTTCGATCCTAGACCAGTTGCCGGCCAAGGCTTAGGGCCTGGTCTGCCTGCCATGATATTTAGCCTTTATGTTGCATTTCCTCATATTAGGATAATGTTTGTACCCTCCCAAATGTACTCCTCTGCCCGAAGCCATTTTTACGATGTAGGGTGTCGGGTTTGCTGAGTGCCGCCAAAGATTCGGAGCTAACAGAAAGCAGGTACTACAGTCTACTGTCATGTGGTTGCTCAGTCATATCTGACTAGGACCTAACACAAAAACAACCAACTAACCACCCACCCAACCAACCAATCACGCACCCACCCAATCAATTATGCACCCACCCAACCAACAAACCACACAACCAACCAACCACCCAAACAAATACCCAACCACCCTACTAAACTACCAACCAACCAACCACGAAACCAACCAGTCAACCACCTAACCAAACCAATCACCTAACCAACCAACCAACCTACTACCCTTACCAATCACCCAACCAATCAACCAACCACCGAAAAAAATACCCAACCACCCAACCAACCTACTAAACTACCAACCAACAACCCAACTGACCATCCAACCAACCAACTACCCAATCACCCACCAAAACAATCACTTAACCAATGAACCACCAAGCAAACCAACCAACCACCCACCCAACCGAACAACCACCCTACCAACCAACAACCCAACCACCCATCCAACCAACCACTCATCCAACCAATCACTCATCCAACCAACCACCCACTCAACCAACCACCCACCCAAAAAATCACTCATCCAATCAACCAAACAACCACCCATCTCTTACCACAATCTTCTACAATTCAGTCTCTTACCAACATCTTCTATAATATAATTGATCAAAACAACCTCCAAAGATTGATCTCTTACCAAATTTCTCTCCAAAAATCTCTTGATAAACTGGGCTAAAGCTGGGAAGCTGATGTCATCTGAGTACACAACGCTGCGGCATTTGACATCTGCAGAAGGATCCTTACTAGTGGATTCAGCACAGAACAGAACCCACAGAGACAAACTGGACGTAGTCTCTTGTTGTTTATTCCTTCTGTGTCAACAAACAACATTAATATATAAACATAGAAGTCACAAACAAGATTTATTGCCTGGCATAGTTTGCTGCATCTTGCCAGGTGCATACTATACAGTTATATATCAAACAATGTGGATAAATTAATCATTCTCAATCTGAAACAAGTGACTGCACCCTAGCGTAATGATGTACGCCACAAACATGGTCTTTGGCAGCAGTCTCCCAAGTGTCGTGATGAATTCCAAAAGCTTTTAATTAGATTTTCAAAGTGTCTTTAAAGCGTTTCCTCTGACCACCTTGGGAGCATTTAATATAACGCAGTTCGCTGTAAAAAATTTGTTTAGGGAGTCTGTAATCTGACATGCAAGTCAAGTGACCAACCTAGCGAATCTGATTTTTCATTAGTATAGTGTGAATACTGGGTATGGACGCTCTTTCTAGGACTTCAGTGTCTGGGATCTTGTCTTGCCATTTAATTTTCAATAGCTTCCTAAGGCAGACTGTGTGGAAGGATGCAGCTACATAGCTCACAACAGGGATAATCAAAATCAACACAATTTGACGTCTACTGAGAGAGATGAAGCACATATCAATTTCTCCCATGTTTACTGATATCAATTCTTCATCATAAATCATCAACCACTGTCGTCACAGTATCAACATCATGGTAAAGGGTCACCCTATAATGCTCTTTTCCTGTGCCAGTGAATATCACACAAAATGATCCTAACTGTCCCATGTTCACTAATATCAATTCTTCATCATAAATCATCAAGCATTTTCATTCTCTTTCAATATGTATCGTGCTCTAAAGCCATAATACTAGGTAATGTATACATGTACAGGTGCTACAGTGGCATAGTAACTAGTGAGCTTGCCTGCCAAATCAACGGTCAGGGTTTAATCTCCAGCAGAAGCAGTGTCATTTTTTTCTGACCAGCATGTCTCTGGGGTCAACCCAACCTCATACAATATAGGTACCAGGCAGATCTCTGGGGATCAACCCAACCTCATACAATATGGGTACCAGACATGTCTCTGAGGGTCAACCCAACCTCATATGATATAGGTACCAGACATGTCTCTGGTGATCAACCCAACCTCATACAATATAGGTACCAGACATGTCTCTGGTGATCAACCCAACCTCATACAATATGGGTACCAGACATGTCTCTGGTGTACAACCCAACCTCATACAATATAGGTACCAGACATGTCTCTGGTGTCAACCCAACTTCATTCAATATGGGTACCAGACATGTCTCTGGGGTCAACCCAACCTCATACAATATGGGTACCAGACATGTCTCTGGGGGTCAACCCAACCTCATATAATATAGGTACCAGATATGTCTCTGGTGTACAACCCAACCTCATACAATATAGGTACCAGACATGTCTCTGGCTGGCCAACCCAACCTCATATAATATAGGTACCAGACATGTCTCTGGTGATCAACCCAACCTCATACAATATGGGTACCAGACATGTCTCTGGGGTTAACCCAACCTCATACAATATGGGTACCAGACATGTCTCTGGGGTCAACCCAACCTCATACAATATGGGTACCAGGCATGTCTCTGGTGTACAACCCAACCTCATACAATATAGGTACCAGACATGTCTCTGGTGATCAACCCAACCTCATACAATATAGGTACCAGACATGTCTCTGGGGGTCAACCCAACCTCATACAATATGGGTACCAGGCAAGTTTCTACGAATTGTTAATGAGGAAAGATAATAGAGAAGGGGACAGACAGACAGACAGACAGACAGACAGACAGACAAGTTGCTGGGAGTTGTCTGGCAAGGAAAGGTGATAGAGAAGGGGACAGACAGACAGACAGACAGACAGACAGACAGACAGACAGACAGACAGACAGACAGACAGACAGACAGACAGACAGACAGACAAGTTGCAGGGAGTTGTCTGGTAAGTGATAGAGAAGGGGACAGACAGACAGATGGATGGACAGACGACAGATAAACAGACAGACAGATAACAACACACTGACATACAGACAGAAAAATCAACAGGCAGACAGACAGACCAACAGACACACTGACAGACAGAAAATCACAGACATGACACACAGACAAATCAACAGACAAATTAACAAACAGACAGCAGCTGAGATATATGGGAAGAGAAATTGTTTGTCAGACAGCCAAACAATTTAATGCCATATTATTGATTTTTAAATCGGATAACATCAGCTCACCTCAGGCTCTTTGTGACCTTGACATCTGTAGTCAATGCAAACTGAAAGTGGTCATGGAATGTGTGAGCTACCTCCAGAAAAATCCGATGATCTGAAAATATTAAATGTGACCAAAGATGTCATACAAATGGCTACATGAATAGATGTATAAAGAGATGAATGATGATTTTGCAATGGAAAGAATGCCTATTGGTATGGCACATGATGATGATAAGTCATACTTGTATGGAAGTTACTGCTTATAAGCACACATATAATTCCATGCTCTCTCTCTCCCTCTCTTTCTCTCATAATTGTATGTTCTCTCTTTCTCTCATAATTGTATGTTCTCTCTTTCTCTCATAATTGTATGTTCTCTCTTTCTCTCATAATTGAATGTTCTCTCTTTCTCTCATAATTGTATGTTCTCTCCTTCTCTCATAATTGTATGTTCTCTCTTTCTCTCATAATTTTATGTTCTCTCTCATAATTGTATGCACTTTCTCTCTTTTTCATTCTCTAATAACTGTATGCTCTCTCTTTCTTTCTCTTATAATTATGTTCTCTCATGATTGTATTCTCTCTCATAAATGTATGCTCTCTCTTTCTTTCTCTCATGATTGTATCCTCTCTCTCCTTCTCTCTCATAATTGTATGCTCTCTCCTTTTTTCTCATAATTGTATGCTCTCTCTCTCCTTCTCTCTCATAATTGTATGCTCTCTCTTTCTTCCTCTCTTATAATTGTATGATCTCTCTCTGTTTTTCTCTCATAACTGTATGCTCTCTCTCTTTATTTCTCTCATAATTATGTTCTCTTTCATAATTGTATGCTTTCTTTCTTTCTTTCTCTCATAACTGTATGCTCTCTCTTTCTTTCTCTCATAATTATGCTCTCTCTCTCTCTCATAATTGTATGCTCTCTCTCTCTCTTAGCTGTATGCTCTCTCTCCTTCCCTCTCATAACTGTATGCTCTCTCTCTTAAATGAATGCTCTCCCTCTCTCTCATAAATGAATGCTCTCTCTCATAATCCTTTGCTCTCTCTCTCTCATAATTGAATACTCTCTCCCACAATTGTATGCTTTCTCTCTCATAATTGAATGCTCTCTCTCTCTCATATAACTGTATGCTCTCTCTCTCTCTCTCTCATAAGTGTATGCTCTCTCTCTTTTTCTCTCCCTCCCTTTCTGTCCTTTTCTCTATCCCTCCCTCTCACTCTCTGTTTCTTTGCCTTCTCTCATTTCCCCCCTCTCTCTCTCTCTCTCTCTCTCTCTCTCATATACACACACTCACACACCACACACAAATCTAGAAAAATGAATATGTGCAAGAACAGAAAAATTCAAAAGGAATTAACAAAACACAGACATTCAAACACAGACATTCAAACGCAGACTTAACCTTCATTTCCAAACTTTGCAGGGTATGCAAACACAATGTCCCGCCGGCCGAGTGCATCTCTCTGCAATTCTTGTAATTCCAGCTCAGTCTGGATAATTGGTACTTGGTGCAAAAGGATAAGTCTATTTGCAGCAATGAGATAAGAAGCAATGAGAAATAAATATTGATTATTACAATGGAAAAAAAAACACAAGATGCAAAATCTACAGTAAGAATGAGAAATAAATATTGATTATTACAAATTTAAAAAACGCACACAAGGTGGAAAATCTACAGTAAGAACGAGAAATAAATATTGCTTCTTACAATTAAAAACACACACAAGGTGGAAAATCTACAGTAAGAATGAGAAATCAATATTGATTATTACCATTAAAAACGCACACAAGGTGGAAAATCTACAGTAAGAACGAGAAATAAATATTGATTATTACCATTAAAAACACACACAAGGTGGAAAATCTACAATAAGAGAAAAAACACTATTTTCAACAACAAAAGAGTTCTGTTACCTTTCTCTTCTCAAAAACTAATATAAAACCTATTACATACCATTACAGAAAGGCCAAGGCAGTGATAAATAATGTTATTGGGGTGTGAAGCGTTAAAAAAGAATTCTTTCATATGCCACTGCCACTTTGGGTATAAGATGCTAAACCCATATTTTTATAAACTAATTGGCATTCGATGGATAATGTCAAGAAAGTGGTGGGTGGTGGGGTCGGGGTATTCCTTATCAAAGGAGAAGTAAGGTGCCTCCTTCCCTCTGTTAGTCTATAGGACACCCTTGGGCAAGGTGGAGTACCTATTTAGCTTCCCGATCAGTGTTACGTAAAGCCAGGGTGCAGGTGGTGGATGAAGTTGAAGAGCAGCCGACTGATAGTTGTAGGTTATGGTCTCCAATTTCACGACGGTAGGAAGAGGATCTCTTTTTATTTCTGGGAGACAATGGCTATGGTCATTGACCAGTATGGCCACTGCTAGGAAGCAGTGGCAAACTACCTTCTTTACAGATGTCAAGAAAGTCATGTTTTGCAATTTCATAGAATACTTTGGAGAACTTAGTGACAACTGGCAAGATTGAGGGCAAAAGAATAAGGGGAAGGCAGAGAAGTACATACCAGGAAGGCTTGGCTACATGGTATGGTCAAGACATAAACACAGAGCTGGTGATCGAGTGAGATGGTGAAGCAAGACCGCCCATGCTTATTGGCATGGCACATGATGATTGATGGATTATGTGGTTGCCTTGACTTCCTGGATACCCATTTTCACCTGAGAACATGAGTGTTAGAGGGTGAGAGAGAGAAAGAGAGAAAGATGGTGAGAGAAAAGTGAAGTGAAAGAGAGAAAGTTTGTAAATTAGCAGGATTGAATAAACAGTAGGGTTATGATAAAGAGGCAAAGAAAAATTCAGAGAGAGACTAGAGAGCCAAAGACTGACAGAGAGTATGTATATTAGCCAGACTATGTATGTATGTTAGCGTTTCTATTGGTCTGCATCTGCCTCTTTCCCCACTGATCTTTCCAGTTGTCACGATGTTTTCCAATGCCTCTCTTCTCATTGTATGACTTCACAATAACCTTTGTACACAATGTTCTACTTTTATTAGCCTTTTCCAGACAATTGTTGGATCTTTCCCCCAGGTTATGCTGGTGTGTTGGGTGAGCAGTCAGACAGATTGGCTGGATCTGCACTGTTGGGGGGCACAATAAGGCAGTTGTGATCAGAGCTCTTTGGGATAATGTGATTTGTCTGGACAAAAAGGCACACCATCACAGCCTGGAGAGAATGGCGTGGCAGATAGTGACCAGAAGATCTGGCCGACACTCAGTATTGTTGGGAAAGACCAGATGGACACATAATCAGATTGTAGTGGGTACTATTAGTATGGAGTCTCTTCGTTAATTGTTAAAGATTTTTTTGGTGGGTTAAATTCTCGTCCTTGACTTGGAGACATAAATTAAAAGTACCTCAGAAGTCAGAGTGGGACATTGGTAATAGGGAAGGCTAATACACGCAAAACTCAAGTCAGTGCACTCCACAGCTACTAGAATAGTAGCACGTGTATTGACTACACTTAAGAACAAACTAAAAAATGATTAACAAAGATGAATACAATGAATCAGTGTGTTTCCCGTTACTAACTGATGATAAAAATTGTTATAATGAGTTGAAGAAGCATAGGGAAAAAAGGATAAATAAATAAAAGAACCATTTCGAAAATAAAAAGAAACAAAAATAGTAAGAAACGAAGATAAAACAAATAAACAGTATTTAGAATCTGCATCTAGAAGAATGAAGAGAAGAAAACAAATAAAGAAAAGAAAAGAAAAATAATTGGAAAGAAAAACAGGAAAGATAAAACAAACAGGACAAAAACTGTCATCCAATGTCATGAACAATTTGACAAGTTCTCGCTGAGAATGCCTGAAGTGTGCTTGAGCAGATCCCAGGAGGCTTCTGTGTTAATGAAGAGCGGAAACAGGGTCAATACTTCTCTCTACAGCAGACGTGGGCATGTGCCATCTGACTACAAATCTTCTAAAAGCTAGAATCAGCCAGGATATGTGGACATTTTAAGGAAAGGACAAAAGAATGTGTTATAAAATCATTTAAAAACAGAAAAGTTGTTTCATTACAAGGTAATCACAGTAAGTTAATGTCATTGGAAGCTAGAGAAAGAAAAGAATGAGTGAATTTGAATAACGAATACACAAACAATAGATTGCACGATTTATTGCCTGGCATATTTCACTGTATTTCGTCAGGTACATACTGCAGATATCACACAACATAAAATAAAATAATTAGATACATCCTTCAAGCTGAAATATACACATATTTGCACAGAATCACTGTGATATTAAACTGACTTATTGTGTCTTTCTGTTTGCGCAAAACTGGTCTATGCAGAGTAATCGTGATGGCTTCTGCGACCTTTAACAAGCGACTAATTTGTGTGTTAAACAACACAGAAAATGCATTGTCCCTATCAATCACGTGACTGGTTTCCAAAATGTGCCGTCCAATCGATGACGGAGGTTTGTGGTGTGTCAGCTTAGCAGGTTCCCATGAAAGTGAACTTATCTCTCTATAAACTGCCACATGTCAATGATCTTATCTCTATATCAATTGCCACATGTCAGTGTGCTTATCTCTATATCAACAGCCATATGTCAGTGAACTTATTTCTCTATCCTGTCACATATCAGTGAACTTACCTGTCTATCAACTGCCACATGTCAATGAACTTATCACTCTATCAACTGCCACATGTCAATGAACATATCTCTCTATCAAGTGCCACATGTCACTGAACTTATCTCTACATAAACTGCCACATATCAGTAAAATTATCTCTATATCAACTGTCACATGACATTGAGCTTATCTCTCTATAAACTGCCACATGTCAGTGAACTTATGTTAGTTAGTTAGTTAGTCGACAGATCATCCTCATTGCACATCGAACCATTCAGTCCATAAGTGCTCGGATCCCCTCCTCAGCAAATACTGCAACGTGTAGCGGCTAACAACACCAGTTCTGTGTTGGTTTATCAGTCTTCTTTGGCTTCCTGCGTAGTGTTCTTGTTTGGCCACCCCTCTTATAATCTGCTGTTCTCGCAGTCTGGCCATAGTTGTAGATTCACAGTCATCACTTGGTTCTCGCAAAAGTCTTACTTCTCGTAGAGCATTCAGAATGTCAGCCTGGTCCATGGCGCGTCCGCCCTCCACAGTAGCCTCACCTGCGAGCTTGTCAGCCCGCTCATTCCCTTGTACTCCTGCATGCCCTGGCACGAAGATGAAACTAATCTTTGCCAGCCAAGACCGCTCCAGAGACAGCAACCATTCTCTTCGGATCTCCCTCATCTCTATCCTCTGGAGCATGTTCATTGAGTGGCTAAGGAAACATGCCCTAGTGAATGTCTGTGTCTCGAGCCATGTTATTGCTTTACTTACTGCCATGACTTCCATAGTCAGGCTACTTGTGGTCTCAGCAAAAGCACCAGAGTCCTCCTTCACAATTCTCCCTCCGGCCCGAGCCGTAAAGGCCCATGAGCTTCTCACATGTCGGACGACCGACCCATCTTTGTAAATGACAGCATCACCGTCTAGCGAATTCTCGAATATCAACGCTTGTACTTCCGCCTCCACAGCTGCCGGGTTTTCTTGTCTGCATTTTCTGTCTAGTTGGATGCAAACTGAAAAGGATGTGCAGAAATCTGTTGGCACTTGTACCCACTCCTCGCCAGGTTCTAAGTCCTCAAGTGAACACACCTGTTGAAGAATGCCTTCGGCTTGACCCATCTACGACCGTCCTCTTTTTAACCTGCTGCCCTTCACCTCCATAATTTCACTATGCAGTGGATGTTGTGTGTTTGCGTTAACTCTGAGGTAGGCGCGAGCTCTGCAGACTTGTATTCTGTCTTCAATGGTTGGAAAATCAAGAAGGTAGCGCATCGCCCTGCATGCTGTATCTCTTGTACATCCAAGAATAATGCCCATACCTTCATTCTGTATCCTTTCTATCCTTTCTATCTGCTTACGGCTGAGAGTCAGGATTGCCATCGCGTACTCAAAAACAGACATGACCAGCCCCTCGTACAGAAGACATAGATGGCGCCGCTCACAGTTTGCTGCCGCCATCACCCGCATCGCAGCCAAACCCTGCTTGGCCTTTGTTATCACCTGGTCTATGTGCTCATTATCAGCAAGGCTTCGATCAAACCGTATCCCCAGGTAATTTATTGCCCGCGTTCTTTCCACCGTCTCTGAACACAGCTTTACAGTTGGTGTTGGAGTGTTGACAATATGATTATTCAACGAGAACCAAGTCACTGTTGCCTTTGTTGGTTGACCATTGCCCCAGCTTCATCACACCAAGTACTTATGCGATTGAGTTCGGTTTGTAGTTCCACAGCAGCCTGATCTCTATCCTTACCCTGACGATACACTAAAACATCATCGGCATATGACAATGTCCTGCCAGGTCCAGTGATCTGCTCACTGGTGATTCTCACTGTGTAGGCGTTGAACAGTACCGGAGATAATGGTGATCCCTGTGGTAGTGCCAGGATATATTGTTGTTGGTTCCGACGTCCAACTGCCACATCTAAAAACTGCTTTCCTTTGGAAGAGGGCTGCAGCGATCCAACTAAGGAGGAATGGATTTATTTTGAGTTCAAGAAGCTGAAACATTAAAAAATCCAATGGTACTCTGTTGTACGCGTCCTCAAGATCAATCGCTGCAGCAAAGGTTTCAATTCCTGAGTGGAAACCTTTATAGACATCATGGGCAAAAACTGCTGCATTGGTCCAGGTTTCTCGTTTTGGACGGTACCCACCCAGGGTAGGTGGGAAAACACCTTGCTTCTCTAGCTGGCTTGATATTTTCCTGGCAATTAACTTCTCCAGCAGCTTGCCTACTGTATTCTGCATGATAACTCGATATCCCTCAATTTTTGTGTGGTCTTTGCCAGGCTTGGCATGGGAATCAGATAGCTGTGCAACCACTCCTCCTTGATGCTAGCACTCCCTATACTGTCGTTGTACATGTCTGCTAGTTCCTCTAGCTCGTTATCGGTACACCTATTGATGTCGTATCTTATGCCATCTGGCCCTGGAGCGCTATTTTTTGATCGTCGAAGCACAGCCTTGATTTCTTTCACTGTCACTGTGTCTTCATCCTAAGTGTTCTGGGCCTTGCACCTGTCTGATGTGACCTCCTTGGCAAGATTCTGGCCTCTCATGTCTGTCTGGTTGCTCTGCTCTAGATAGCGTTCAAAGAGGGCTTTGCCCTTGTCCTCGTCAGTCTTCTTCCAGATGAGGTCAGCACCTTGCAAGTCAAAAATGCTCTTACTCTTGACTACCCCTCTCATGCTTTTGTGTAGTCGCCAGAACAATTTCAGTGACTTGTCTGTGCTTACTCTTTGACACACCTCTGCCCATTTTTCACTTTTAACCACCATGACCAGTTTTTTTAAATAGCTTACTTTTGTGTGCATTTCTCTTTCTAAGTGCATGCTGGGACTGGGATGGCCAGCTCTGTTCTTCTTGGCATCATGCCATCTCCTTACAGCACCACGTTTATCCAACCATGCCTTCTCCACCTCAAGCTGCTCCCAGCTTTTTTTCCTGCCCTGAAGCTTTCTGCGCTTGTCATGTCTTATTTTACTCACCACATCTTGCCCTGTACTGTCATACTGGAAAGTCTTGACCGTTAACTTGTGCTACCTGGTTCTGCCTTTCTCCACCAATATACTGCAAGGGTGGTGGTCGCTGCCGTGGTGTCCTAGGACACTCCATCTACACATTGTAGTGAGGAGCGAAGGAGAAACCAGCACCAGATCAATAGCACTGTCCTCATCCCCTGGGCGGCTTGCTGTCCTGGTGACATAGCCACTGCTGATACAAACCAGGTCAATGGTTTCAAGTGCAGTCTCGAGCTCCTCCCCTTGTGTGTTGGAGGAAATGTTTCCCCATGATCTGCCTTTAGCGTTGAAATCACCACAGAAAATAACATTTCTCTCTTGACCTAATATGTCACTTAAGCACTGCCACTCCAGTGAACTTATATGTCAATCAACTGCCACATGTCAATGAACTTATCTCTATATTAACTGCCACATGTCATTGAACTTATCTCTCTACTAACTGTCACATGTCATTGAACTTATCTCTCTATCAACTGTCACATGTCATTGAACTTATCTCTCTATCAACTGCCACATGTCAGTGAACTTATCTCTCTATCAACTGTCACATGTTAGTGTCTAAAATGAATATTATCATAAGACAGCGCACAGTGTCAGAAATGTTATCAAAAGACTGTGCAAAGTGTCAGAAATGTTATCAAAAGACAGTGCACAGTGTCAGAAATGTTATCAAAAGACAGTGCACAGAGCCAGAAATGTTATCAAAAGACAGTGCAAAGGTCAGTGAATGGATAAGAACATGAGTTCTTAAACAGCCGGTGTTCTGATGCCGAGGTTCAACCCCTACACCGGACGACAGTTGGACTAAAATGTTGACTTCTCGTCCTTGACTTCAGGACGTAAATTACAAGTACCACAGAAGTCAAAGTGGGTTCGCCTGATAGTGAGGGACACTGGTAATATGGAAAGCTAATCCACAAGCAAAATTCAGTCCAGTGCTACTAGAAGTAACTTGTATGGATAACACTTGAGTTCAAAAACATAAAAGACCTATAGTGTCAGAAATGAATATTATCAAAAGAAATACCCAGGCACACCTTCTGACCTAGAGAGACAACAGTGGAAGATAAACTCTATGGACTGCTGAGTGAACTAAAAAAGACTGTTAAATTCATACAAGAGACAACATTGTAGTTATAGACATATTTCAAGCGAAAGAAAGAAGAAGAAGAAATCAAAAGAAAAACTGGTTTGTTGACCTATTAAACAAATGAGTTGTTCCTCTTTCTGTCAAGTCCTTAAACCATGTGACAGAACATGTGAACTTTAATCAATAAACTCAATTAGCTTCACCAACGATTCTCAAACTTCTTGTTAAAATATCAAATTCCTGGTGTATTATCAAGTTTCCTGTAAAATATCAAACGTCTCGTAAAATACCGGAGTTCCGGTAAAATCTAAACACTCTGGTAAAATAAAAGTTCTGGTAAAATATCAAACTTCTGGTAAAATATATTATTTCTTGTAAAATGTCAAACTTCTAGTAAAATACTATAGCTCTGGTAAATTATCAAAGTTCTGGTCAAATATCAAACTTCTGCTAAATTAAAAAATTTCTTGCAAAATATTAAACGTCTGTTGAAGGACAGATACTATTATAGGAATATGTTGTGTATATAAAGTAGGTTGATCATATTAAAATGAGGCAATCAGTTCGCGTCTTTGGTGTCTTCCATTCTGAGTAAAATAGAAAAATCCTGCTATTTGAGGAGCAGAGGACATCATCCATAATATGCCTGGGTAATTTACCCTTTGTTGCCTCCCGTACATCAATACGTGCATACAGCAATACAGCATACCACAACAAGCAATGATGTACAGACCAGATGGAAACAGAGGAAGAGGCCGACCACGTAAACGTTGGACGTAGGGAATAGCAGAGTCCATGGGAATATCGATATATGAAGCCCATAATCGGGCACTCTCACGAAGTTTATACTTCACCTCGACACCGCAAGGTACAAGAGGAACATGATGAGATGAGATGAGATGCCTCCCATATTTTCATCTATGGCTTTTACATATTCTCTTCTCTGTCTACAATCTACAATTCAATCTCTGTCTACAATGCATACACATACATGCACTCATGCAAGCAGAGAGACAGAGATGTCATAACATTTTAACCTCACTAGTGAGCATACCATATATTCTCGTGAGGAACGTAACCTGCGCGAGAATCAGTAGCGGTTCTTGCCACGTTAGTAACTTACGGGGTATGTGAGCCGGTCGCTCAGAAAGCAATGGAAAACTATTGAGCATAATCTTGCCAAGAAATCAACAATCAACTGATAGATGCTGATGTTGACAACGATGTCCTGTAAAAGGATATGCAAAAACAAAAAAAGTTAGCATACCATAAGCGAGTGATATCTTATATAAACACTGGCCAATTAATTATCGAATGAACTCATGACCAAGTAGAGAAGAGATCAGAACTATACAGTTCCAACAAGGTAGTCTGAACAACTGTAACTGTCATTTTCAATCAAGAATTCAGATAAGGGACACAACACGTGGTTTGAGCAGGGAATAGACTTGTGCTTGTGCGGAAAAAATTTGACTTATTATTAACATCAACGCTGAACAATATAGGACAAGAAGCAAAACACATGTCATGTCCACACGTTTAACAACTTTTCATTTGACCGATTATTTTATATGCAAGCAATTTGGAAGCAGATTGCTTTCCCCTGATTTTATAGTATGAACTTTGGTAGTTCAGAAAGTAATGGTAAAGTACGGAATGTAAAAGTTGCCCAGTAAATCACCAACAGGCAATCGATGCTGAGGTTTATTGCCGTGTCCCCAAAAAAAGACCTGCAGCTAGTTTAACACTGTGACCTACATTACCCAGCATTGATTCCCGTACACAACAAAACTATGTAAATTATCTTTTGCCTAATCTTCTAATTTGTTGACTGTTCATAACTGGCAATAACAACAGCAAAGTCTGATTGTAAACTGATTCAAGAAATCAGAAGCAGAAAGTCCAGATTTGTGGGCATGTTATTAGGAGAATGTAAACTTGAAAAATGAAAATGTAAACTGCCAAGAGATTACAACAGCAAACAATGCTGGTGTTAACTGTGACGTCAAGTAAAGAATATGCAACTAACTATTAGGAGAAATACACAAGAAAACTAAATGACAGCTGGCAAAATGACTGGGAAAAGTGAAACGGGAAAGCGGATAGATAAATACCTGGATGGCCTGACCACACGGCATAATGAGAACAAGAACACAGACAAGATCCGAATGTCTGGTGAATACATGAGAGGGTGAACTATAAATGTCTACACTTAATCAGCATGGCACATGATGATAATGAGTAAACCAGATAGTTGTTGGCTGCTGGAACGGTGTATAGCAATAATTTAGGACACAAAACCTGACAAGTGGACAGGCTCCCTGGGAGGCGTTGTTTGCAGGGACATCCCAGATGATGATAATGTTATTTAAGGCTTATAGGCTGATCCATGTAACAGAGGGGTCGGAGTGCAAGGGATTTACGTACCTAGGTCAGCATGCCCCATAGTTACCCAAACCAAAAGACCAATGCTTTCAGGTCAGGTCGAAGCACTTATAACAAATGCACAATTGAGTAGAAGAGTACAGGAGGTCAACTAAGTTTGTTGCGTTTGGTCGGTACATATAAATAA
Organism: Cepaea nemoralis; assembly: GCA_014155875.1. Lineage (NCBI taxonomy): Eukaryota > Metazoa > Mollusca > Gastropoda > Stylommatophora > Helicidae > Cepaea > Cepaea nemoralis. Next base: position 171,719 of record JACEFZ010005402.1, read on the forward strand.
ATTAGTACATGGGAACACAGTGAAACTTGAGTCCCAAACATCCTCCTGTCAATCTTGTCACAAACATGACAGGTTGCAGAAGCACATTTTGAAGCTGGAACATTCTATAAGAAGTGAGCTGCATAAGAAACATTCTGTCGTAACGGTATTTAAGACACGAGACACTCTAACAGCAAGGATAGGCGCCAAAACCAGATGTGGTCGTGCACTTGTGGAACCAGGTGGAGGAACAGATTTAGAACCCATATGTGGAAAGAATGAGATTGCGGGGGTTCGGCAGGGGTTCTGGAAGAATCTCAAAACAGAGGGAAGACCAGGAGAACTTTTAATCAGATAGCGGTGGGTATGATTAGTAGTATGACTCTTCGCTGGCTGTTGAACAAGGGGACTGCGCACGTATGGGAATGTCCTGAGTGCAGTGATGTCGGTTCTTGACCCAACTCAACCCAACTCAACCCAAATATTAGTCGCTATAAGATCATGGAATTGACACTCATACTTCAATAAGTCACAGATGTCATGTTGGCTGTAATTGTAGCTATTTCGTTGTTAGGGAAGGACGCTGTTTTTCCGAAAGTTCAAGGTCGTTTGGGTTTACAGACAACTTCTGTGGCTGTAAACAGCGTTTCGAAACTAGCCCCGCTTTTTTCAAAAGATTAATTCGAACTACGGGACAAAAATCGCGAATGACAACTTTTAAAGAGTTATCACATGGTTAATCCTTGATTCTGCATTGTCAGAAGAATTTTAGTGGTCCTCCCCGAAGCACAATTCTAATTTTCTCCAAAAGGTAAGGAGTTTATATTTAAAAGTGTGTCTTTAAACGATTATGCATTTAGAGTGCATTTTGAATCCGAGCCCATTTTTACATAGAAGTGTCAACTTTCAACAAAATTCCCATTGCTGGCCATGGGGGAAAAATGTTTTTAATGTGTGTGTGCTCGGTCTGGCTATTTTTTGATAAGAAAATGCACAATGGCGGAAATCACAGCATATTTGACCTGTGTGTTTTTTTAATTAATAGAACACAGGCAATTTTTTTGAAAAAGAATAAAATTGGGGTTTCTTTTACATGCCGTAAGGTGCACACAATTTATATTTGTAGAGCATGCATCTTTCTCATTGCAACATACACCTGTGAGACCTGGACACTTACTAATCGTGCTGAACAGGGCATAAATGCCTTTGAATATAAATGTTATAGACGGTTCTAAGAAAATCTTGGATACAGAAAAGAACACATGCATCCATACAACAAGAGCTGAATATTGAAGAAAGTTGGCTACAAAAGACGATAAAACAAGGAAAACTGAAACATTTTGGTCACTTGAAACTTCATGAAAGTTTGGAGAAAATAACAATAATGAAGAGGTATATGCCTGAGAAGAGAGGAAGAGGAAGGCCAAAGAGAAGATGGGTGCATGATGTGGCAGATGATCTCCAGATGGGTGTATCGGATGCGGGACATCTTGTTTATGACCGAGAAGTTTTTCGGAAGGTTGTTATGGGAGTGGGGTTCTGCAAGAGTCATGCTACTGAATGAATGAATGAATGAATGAATGAATGAATGAATGAATGAATGAATGAATGAATGAATGAATGTGCCCTGGGTATATGGTGTTAGACCCATATTTGTATAGACCAACTGGCACTCAACAGTGAGAGGAGGGGGGAATGTTGTTAGTAGCAAGCCAGTCACCTTAACTTCCCAAGAGATGTCCTGGTACCAAATGTAGGCTGGGTCAATGTGGGAGCCCATATCATTTTTACAAATCAGTGCCTTGCAGATTGAAACCTTGGATCACAGAGCATCTAACCACCATGTTACTGCAGCTCTCCCTGACTGGTGTGTCTGCATTTTATTACCAATGCTGCAAATACCAGTTTCCTAAGAACCACAAGGATGGTTGCATGGCAGAAGGTAGGGATCTCGATCCATGAGTGAATCTAGGCAGTGCCTATCAAACTTCAGATATCAGTTTCCCAAGAACCACAAGAATGGTTGCATGGCAGAAGGTAGGGATCTCGATCCATGAGTGAATCTAGGCAGTGCCTATCAAACTTCAGATATCAGTTTCCCAAGAACCACAAGAATGGTTGCATGGCAGAAGGTAGGGATCTCGATCCATGAGTGAATCTAGGCAGTGCCTATCATACTTCAAATACCAGTTTCCCAAGAACCACAAGGACGGTTGCATGGCAGAAGGTAGGGATCTTGATCCATGAGTGAATCTAGGCAGTGCCTATCAAACTTCAGATATCAGTTTCCCAAGAACCACAAGGACGGTTGCATGGCAGAAGGTAGGGATCTTGATCAATGAGTGAATCTAGGCAGTGCCTATCAAACTTCAGATATCAGTTTCCCAAGAACCACAAGGATGGTTTATGGCAGAAGGTAGGGATCTCAATCCATGAGTGAATCAAGGCAGTAACTTCAGATGAATGGATTTTATTACACTCCAGCTAAGGTTTCGCACTGACACCAACTGAAGCACTACAAAATACCAATTTCCCAAGAACTACAAGGATGGTTACATGGCAGAAGGTAGGGATGTCAATCTATGAGTGAATCTTCTTCTTCTTCGTTCATCCGGAGTTTTTTTCCGGACGTGATTGCGTTGTGCCTGTCTACAGCAGAGCTGCATTCTTGCGCCACTGTGCCGACACATCCGACTTCTGCTGGCATTTGTTGACTGGGTTAACCTTCCCAGGGTGAGTGAATCTAGGCAGTAACTCCAGATGAATGGATTTTATTACACTCAAGCTAAGATTTCGCACTGACATCAACTGAAGCTCTACAAAAGTCGATGGCTGGCTTAGAACATCAGTGATTCTTGGCACAACAAGAAAATCCCTGGAAGGAGCAAGTGATTCTTGGCACAAGAAGAAGATATTTGGAAGGAGCTAATGACTTCACTACTTCATCAATGCAATGTACCATGTACCAACTTTGACAATAAAGACAGAAACCCGAACCTAGCGCTGACTGCCATAACAAAAGGGAGTTAGTCATTATTAGTCGCAGTTACAACTTCACGGCAACAGGTCATCCCCATAATACTCCGTTCCTGTGCCAGTGAATATCACACAAAATGCTCCTCAATACCCTGCGTGAAAAGTGAAACAGACAGGAGTCTCAACAAACCAACAGCCCGCACAGGTATACTTTGCATTAGGCCGTTGCCAGAATGCCAACGCTAACGTCCACCATGAAAAATAGTTCATCCTCGATGGAAACGGCAGTCACTAGAAAACAAGCAGCACACATTACTGCATAAGGCAAACCTAATTCGATCAGCAAACCAGCTGTCATTTTCCGAGCATGTGTTCATAATACAATCAACTGCGGACAGATGTAAAAGCACTCCACACGAAATCCACAGCTCAAGGTGCCGCTCCACACACTTAATTTGGTAGCTGGGTGATGGAACCATGCACTACCAGTCCAATATGATGAAAATGCATAAGCGAACCGTAGCCACAAGCATAAACACTCCAGCTCAACCGCCTATCCTCCACATTAGAATAGAAGTGCGGATTGAGAAAAAGAGAAGAGAGTTACAGTGAGAGAAGTTGGTGAGAGTGAGAAAAGGGAGTGAGAGTAACAGAAGAGAGTGAGAGTGAAAGAAGAGAATGAGAGTGAATGAGTGCGGTGTGTGAGTGAGAGATTAGAGTGAGAGTGAGAGAAGATAGTCAAAGTGAGAATCGAGAAGGGAGTGTAAGTAAATAAAACATGAACAACAAGCAAGATGAGCCACAGCTAGCGCCATCTGGAGGGATCCACAAGATATAAAGATAAGACAATAAGAAGCTTTTGTTATGAATTCCCAGGCACTTATTTTGCCTTTTAACACAGAGCCATTGGTACAGATAATCACATCATCAAGACGAGAGTGGTCATGAATTACCTGCTGAATTCCTACTTCCTCAGTGCCTGCTGGCCACTCCCTACACTCATGGCCCAATGTGATTATAATCCCATACAAGTCTAAAGGTCTACTCTAACCCAGTCCTTGCCTCTGCCAATCGTCTCAAGTGTGCACACATCTCTGATGGTCTCCTGCCTGAGCTATCCATGATCTTTCTCTTAGCAGCCTGCAACCCTTGACTGCATCTGGGGAATCATGCAGGTGTTCCTTGTCTGCAGCTACCTTGAGGTATGACCTTACATGCAACACCTTGTGTCTATCCGCAATGGTCGGCAACACCAGGATGTATCGCATACACACTATTGGCTGTCCCTTGTACATCACAGAATCACCCTCATGGCTTTATTCTGTATGTGCTCTAGCTATACTAGCTGACTTTTTTGAGACAGTAAGCATTCCCAGTCCATACTCTACCACTGAAATGATCAAGTGCTGAAAAAGTGTGAATAGCATTTTCAGCCTCATGTCTCTTGCCGCCATACACTTCAGTGCATTGAGCCCTTTCTGACACTGTAACCACCACTTCAACATGATCCCTAAAGGGCAGGCTTCTATCAAAAGTGATTCCCAGGTACTTCAGTCTGCTTTCTCTATTCACAGTTCTACCATTATTGTGAGGCTTTGGAGGTTAGCTTTAACAATCCTAGTCCAGAGAGAATCACAAGACAGACACCTTTTCTGGGTTAATGACAGCATTCATCTCCGTATACCAATCCATCACTTTATCTTTTGTTGCTGTTTAATTTCTGTCCCTCTCCTGCCTGTATGCGAGAACATCATCTGCAAATGTTAGCATCCCTCCAGCCCCTGGTGCTTCGAGGCTTGCTCTCTGGCTTGTATACACATTTACAAGTACAGGTGAAATTGCTGATCCCTGTGGTAGTCCGGGGACTATGATACATGGCTCAGAAAGAGAACCACTCAATGAGAATACAGACCAGCTACAATCCAGTTCACCAACCAAGGACAGATTCTCTTATCCATAACAGCATACACCAAATTATCATATCAGACTGTTTTACGCATCCTTGAGATGAAGTGCTGATACCGCCGTCTCCAGTCTGTTTTGGAACCCTTCATTTTAAGTTCTTTCAAGATACATTCAGTTTTCAATAATAACATCATTCACTTTCATTGACCTTTCCTATCTGTCCACGGTGTTCTAACATTATTTTATAAACATCTCAGCAGCCTCCTCGTCACATTAATTAGTCACAAATTCATGAACTATAAATATTAATAAATAGTATTATATAATACTATTTTACTGTACTTATTGATATACTATTTTAATATATACAAATAATATTAATTATATAATAATTTATTAATTAATATTGAAGTTCCAGATGGCGGTGTAAACCGCGTTTCGCTTCGATTCGGAGATTTATTATGTATTCTGTGCATTGTTTCTTAACATCAATCTGTTCAAATAAGGAATGACCTATGACATGTCCAGCACACCGATATGGAATTTATTTATTCAAGTACTATTGCTCGAGAACTATGAAGAAATTGAAAGAAAACGCAACTCTATCAGCGTCCACACCGAACAACAAACGACCAACAGCAGCTTGAATTTAATTACGAAACAGACAGGAGAATATTTTGCCACTTGGAATGTTACTGGTCTAGAAATAAGGAACCAACTCTCGTAGAGTTTATAAAAAATCAAATATTCAAATATTGGACTGGCAGATACTAGGAAAAGGAGAGAACACAAAAAAGAAACACATAAAAGTTACATTCTATATGGAGTGGGCGTCGACCAGCGAGCTACAGCTAATCATGGAGTGTGTTTTTGTTACATCCAGAAAAGCAAAAGCCATTATCAACACTTAAATTTTTATCAGAAAGGATAATACTAGTACAGATCAAAGAAGGAAATAGAACAAAAACTTTTAAACTAAAAATATGCCCCATGTAATGATACTTACAGCAACGAAGACAAAGACGAGTAGTTTGATAAACTTGCAGACATGTTAAATAATGTCAGGGAGACAGATGAACTTATTGTGATGGGTGATTTTAACGGATGAATATGCACACGAAGAACACCATGGATGAATGCATGGGGCCATTCAGCGACACAGAGACTGACTGTAACAGCAATGGTCAACATCTACTCAACATATGCTCCGAACACGGACTAATAATAGCAAATAGTGTTTTTCAACATCATCGTAGCCACACCAAAACCTGGTATAAATGGAATGGCATAGAACAAGCATCTCAAATTGACTTTATTCTACTTAGGAAATCAGACAAAAGACTACTATTACCAAATACAGACGTTGATACCGATCACAAACCAGTCATAATAAAAAAGATTCCAACATACAGGAAAATAAGAAACAAAAGGTAACAACACATGTCATCAATTATAGGAGGCTTCAGGAAAATACGGTTAAAGATGAATTCAATCAAGAAATCCAAAAACTTCATAAGAATATCCCTGATGACCACTCAAGCTTAGATAAGGAATGGACATGTTTCAAGGCTGCCATGCTGGACACACTGGAAAATAAATGTGGAACAAAGAAAGTAGGGCAAGACAAAAGATTAAGAACAACTTGGTGGAACAACGAAGTTAAAGATAGCATATTTTTTAAAAGGTAGCGTTAAAAAAATGCATCACAACTAAATCTAAACAACTATGTTACTTGCAGAATTACATGACAAAAATGCCAAACGAACAATTAGAGCATCTAAAGATGAATCCTGGAGAATATACGGTGAACAAATGGTGACCCTTAGCAAAGACTACCCAAGAGAATTTTATAAACGTGTCAATACAATGAGAAACAGAGATGCATGCTACAACTCAACCACCATCATAAACAGCAAAAGAGGTATACCAATATTTAATCCACAACAAAGACTAGCAAGGTGGGCAGAATACTTTCAAGAACTACTTAACCCCACACATAACATAGAAAATCTCACTTTTGTGCCTAAAAGCCATGGACAACAAGAACCAAATTTCATACTTGCAGAAGTCAAAGCAGTTATTCAGAAAAGTCCTAAAAACAAATCACCCGGTCCAGACGGAATTACCACAGAAGCTATTCAGGCCTGTGGGAAAATAGGAGTTACATGGCTAAGAAGACTTTTTAATATAGCATGGGAAGAAAGAAAAATCCCAGATGATTAGCAACAGGCAGTAAGAGTACCAATATGGAAAAAGAAAGGCAATATGAGAGAGTATGAAACGTACAGAGGTATATCACTCCTGAGCCATATAGGGAAAATGTATGCAAAACTATTGGAACAAAGAGCTAGACCCATAATTGAACAACAGTTAAGCAAAATACAATTCGGTTTTCAGAAAGGTAAAAGTTGCACTGATGCACTATTTACACTTAGATAAATATGTGAAAATACCATTGCATACAGTGACCAGCAGAATATTGTGTTTGTAGATCAGGAAAAGGCTTTCAATAGTGTAGACAGATACAAATTATGGACCATTCTTGAAGACTACGGGATACAGGGGCAATTGCTAGAAAACATCATAGCCATGTACCACTCGAACCAAAGTGCAGTAAGAACACAAGAAGGTATATCAGATATGTTCACAGTCAATACAGGAGTGAGGCAGGGATGTGTGCTCTCTCCCCTGCTATTTAATATCTACATGGATAGACTATCCAAAGAAGCAAGCCTTGAAAGAACAGATTCAGAAAATTTAGAACTCTTTACTCCAGATGAAACAACTGATCCACAGGAAATAAATGAACTTCTATTTGCAGACGATCAGTACCTGTTTTACAGTGATGAGGGCAGACTACAAAATCATATTAATAATCTGAGTTCAACCTGCAGCAGATACAAATGAGTATAAACACATCCAAAACCAAAGTAATGCAAGTTAACAGATTGCCGGGCCCACTAAGTATACAGATAAATAGCACAACTTTGAAACAAGTTAAAGAATTCAAATATCTTGGAAGTATGATCACAGAAGATGGCAGATTGGACAGAGAAATCGAAATCAGATGTCAAATAGCTAGTGCACTTACATATCAACTATCAATCAATCAATCATGTGCCATGCCGGAAAGCGTGGGCGGTCATGACTCGCCATTTCACTCGATCACCAGTGTCGTGGATCAGCTCAGTGTTCCTGTCTCGTCCATGCCATGTGGCCAAGCCATCCAGGTATTTTCCTCTCGGTCTTCCTCTTGGTCTGTTCCCCTCGATCTTGCCAGTTGTCACTAAGTTCTCCAATCCATTTCTTCTCATAACATGTCCAAAAAATTTTGACTGTCTACGTCTAATTTCTCTAATCAGTTTACGATGTTCATTTGTCTCCTGTAGTACTTGGTCATTGGTTTTTCTGTCTGTCCATGGTATTCTTTGCATTTTCCTCAGAAACCACATTTCTGCAGCCATCAGATGCTTTTCAGCTTGACTGCTCATTGTCCAAGTTTCACATCCATACAAAAGAACAGGCTCTATGTATCCCCTCAACACTCTTTTTCTCGTTTCAATTGACATCTTCTTATTGGTCAGAATGTTTTTCATCTTGCTAAAGGCTACTTTCGCCATGGCGATTCTTGTTCTAATCTCTTCAAGGCATCTCCCATCAGATGTTATAACTGTTCCAAGATAATTGTACCGATTCACTTGTTGAAGAATATTTCCATTTACTTGTATATTACATTGTGGCACTTCTTCCTTCCTACTGACGACCATAACCTGAGTCTTTTTACAATTTAATTCTAACCCCAGTTGCTCACTGTGTACAACAACCGCATCTACTAATTGTTGCAGGTCCTGCTCATTGTCTGCAATTAATACTGTATCATCTGCATATCTAATGTTATTGATGTTTCGTCCTCCAATGCTGATTCCATTTATATCCTCTACATTTCTGAAAATATTTTCACTGTACAGGGAAAAAAGATCTGGAGACATCACACATCCCTGCCTAACACCTCTCTTAATTGGCTGATACTGTCCCACTTCATTATCAATCCTTATTGCAGCTTGTTGTTTCCAATATATGTTTTTTATAAGTCTAATGTCTTTCCCATCAATTTGTAGATCTGCAAGCATATCCACCATGCTGACATGTCTAACGCTATCAAAAGCCTTTGTATAGTCAATAAAGCAAAGATGTATATCCTTGTTTACTTCTATAGCACGTTCAATAACTGTTCGCAGCATATACACAGCATTTACTGTACCCTTTCCTTCTACAAACCCGCATTGTTCTTCCCCTATTTCAGGTTGTATCTTCTTCCTCATTCTTTGCATGATAATTCTTAGCAAAATCTTTGTGATGTGACTCATTATACTAATTGTTCTATGTTGATCACATTCCAAGGTTCCTGATTTCTTTGGGATTGCAATAAATATAGAGTTACATAATTCAGGAGGTATATCTCCAGTATCATATAATGTGTTCAGCAGTCTGGTGACTTGATCTAGTCCAAATTCTTCTAAAGCTTTAATCATTTCTGTTGTGATGTTATCTGCACCGGGGGCCTTGCCAGCTTTCATATGCTTAAGAACATTTCGAACCTCCATCTCCAAAATTGGCGGTCCTTCATTATTAAATCTAATATCATACTGTTCGTCTCTGTTATCATCATAAAGGTGTTTCACATAATCTGTCCATACCTGTAGAATCTGGTCTTTTTCTATTATGATTTTGCCATCTTCAGTTTTTAGACACCCGGTTGATGTACTTGTTCTTTTATTAGTAAGTTCCTGAATTCTTTTGTGCACTAATTTGGTATTTTGACTGTTGTGTTGGCTTTCAATTTCTAAGCACTTTTCCTCAAGCCATGCTTCTTTTGCCTCCTTACATAATGTTCTGACTTGTCTGTGAATTTCTTCATATTTGACAGAATTATTTTTGCTGAGTCTTCTTGTTTCCATGAGGTGTAAAATTTCTTCAGTCATCCATTTCTTACGACCCACCTTCTTTAATTTTGGAATAGTTGTTTCTGCAGCCACATTGATTGAATTCTTCAACGTTTCCCATTGATCATCCACATCCTGGAATAGGATCTCTAGATCAGACAAAATTTCAAATCTGTTCTGTACTTCTATGTTGAATTTGTTTTGTATTTCCTTGTCATTACTCAATGTACACAAATCATATTTAGTGTTTCCTGTTATATACTTGACTTTCTTCAACTTTATCCTCAATGTTCCTGTGAGTAATCTGTGGTCACTATAACAATCAGCACTGGGAACTGTTTTTGCTATTGTTAATGCGTTTCTAAATCTTCTGCTAATCAGAATGTAGTCAATCTGGTTTCTAATCCTGGTATCAGGACTCCTCCATGTCCATAATCTTCTAGGGTGTTGTTTGAACCAGGTGTTTCCTACAATCATTTCCTGTTCTTTTGCCCACTCTACGAGTCTGTATCCTCTTTCATTTCTCTCTCCTAAACCATAGTTTCCTATTGTGTATCTATCTCCTTGATTTCCTACTTTTGCATTGAAGTCCCCTATTATGATGTTTATTTCTGAATTTTTACATTTCTTTAAGGCAGACTCTATGTCATTATAAAATTCTTCTACACTATCTTCACTGGATTCTCCTGTTGGGGCATATACTTGAATAATATTTATGCTAAAAGGTCTGCCACTTAATTTAACTAGTAGAACTCTGTATCATATCAACTATCACCCATACTGAAACATCCAAATATACCCATGTCCGCAAAACGACAGATAATAAACAGCATATTCACACCGACCCTATGCTACCAATCTCAAACTTGGACTTTATACAAATCACACTTTCGCGAAATCAACACTGCGAGATGAGATGCCTGAGGAGAGCTGCCAACTTAACAATCCGAGACCGAGTAAGAAATGCTGTTATTATCAGACAGACAGTGGGATCAACACTGTGTGCCACATTTATTGAAAGACAGAAGATCAAGTGGTTTGGCCATGTCGTTAGTGCAACACCAACAACTACCATCACTGGCCTTACATCAAAGATCATCTGCGACGAGACCAAGATGACGTCCAAGAAGAAAATGGATTGACGATATCAAAGACATTGTACAATCACACGGAATGACACTATCCAGTGCCGCCCAACAGGCGCTGGGGTGCAATTATTCCTCCCCACAACTCTTGATGGCAGAAGTGGAAGATGATGATGATTAATTAATATTAATATCAAACCAACTCATTGGACAAATGGCACCAATACTAAAAAACAAACATGTATCAATAACTACTAAGAAAGCAGTTTACAACACAATTTTCCTACCAACTCTATGTTACCAATGCAAAACCTGGACAATGACAGAAAAAGAGAAAAGAAAAATCACAGCAACAGAAAAGAGATGATTGAGAAGAATACTCAATATTTCAAGAAGAGATAAGATCAGAAATGAAGAAATCAGGAGTAAAGTGGGGGTTATAGCAGCGCTAGATTTTATTAGAAAGCAACTTGCCATGCAAGTAGTGGTAGGTTACCCCAGTCAACAGCATACCACAACAAGCAATGATGTACAGACCAGATGGAAACAGAGGAAGAGGCCGACCATGTTAACGATGGACGGAGGGAATAACAGAGTCCATGGGAATATCGATACATGAAGCCCATAAGCGGGCACTCTCCAGCTGTTTATACTTCACCTCGACACAGGAGGTACAGGAGGAACATGAAGATGAGATGAGATGAATAATAGTTAATAATATAATAATATTAATAATATTTCTTTATTATAATATTATTTTATTTTATATGAATATATAATAATATATGCTGCAGCGGGAAAAATTGAATTAAGTAATCGAAATCTTAACTAAAATAAATAAATTTAGAGTAGGAACATGGAATGTTAGGACATTAAATGAGCTAGGAAAGTTGACCAATGTTCTAAGTGAGATGGATAGCATGAAAATGAATATACTAGGCGTTAGTGAGATGAGATGGAAGGGATCGGGCAAAATTATAGCTGACAATCACACAATAATTTATTCTGGAGGGGAGACACATGAGAAAGGGGTAGGAATAATATTAGATGAAAAAACAGCCAAGTCAATTAATGGATACTGGTGTATTTCAGATAGAGTTATTATGGTAAAAATCAAAGGCAAACCAATAGACATAAATATTATACAAGTATATGCACCAACAGCAAGCAGTAGTGATGAAGAAATACAACACTTTTACGACGAAATAGAAATGGCGATGGCTCACATTGGATCACAAGAAATAAAGATAATACTTGGTGATTTTAATGCAAAAGTAGGAAAGGGAAAAATGGAGGATGTAGTGGGGAATTATGGTTTAGGTACAAGAAATGAAAGAGGGGAAAAGCTAATAGAATGGGCAAATATCAATGATATGATAATTGGAAACACATGGTTTAAACACCATAAAAGACGACTGTACACATGGATAAGCCCTGATAAGAATATACGCAACCAAATTGACTACATACTAATTAATAAAAGATTTAGAAATGCTTTAATTAATGTAAAGACAATGCCTGGTGCTGACTGTAATAGTGATCATGTACCACTATGTGGACAAATAAAAGTAAGATTAAAAAGAGGGAAAAAAATGGTTAAGAACATGAGACTTAATAAAGAGGTTCTAAAAATAGATAAAGAAATGCAAGAACAATACAGAGTGACTGTGAAAAATAGGTACAATGCAATAACTAAAATACAGAGTATAGATGAACAATGGGAAATGTTAAGGGACTCCATTCATCAAACTAGCAAAGAAGTATTACCAGAGAGAGGCAAAATAGCTAAGAAAAAATGGATGAATGAAGATATCTTAAACCTGATGGACAAAAGAAAACAGTATAAAAATAACAAACAAGAATTCGCTAAGATAAATAAAGAAATAAAAGATAAATGTGGGAAGGCTAAAGAAAGTTGGTTAAACGAGCAATGCAAAAAAATTGAATTAAATTCCATTAAAGATACAAAAAATATGCACAGACAAATCAGTGAGCTTACAGGAAATAAAATAAGAATAAATACAGGGTGTTTGAAATCAAAAACAGGAAAGATAATATTAGAGGAAGATGCTATAATGAAGAGGTGGAATGAGTATATAAGAGAATTATATGAAGGAGAAAGGGCAGAATTAACAGAAGATAGTAACTTAGAAGGTCCACCTATTCTGAAAGAAGAAGTCGCTGACGCTATGAAACGTATGAAGAAAGGAAAAACAGCTGGGCCAGATGAAATCACAATAGAAGAATTAGAAGTATTGGGAGAATTTGGAGTAGATATATTAACCAAAATGTTGAATGATATTTACAGCAGTGGATATTTACCCAGTGATATGCTGAAATCTGTATTTATAGCTATACCAAAAAGACCAGGAGCAATTGATTGTGAAGATTTTCGTACAATTAACCTTATAAACCATATCACTAAGCTTCTACTCAGAATCATAATGAGAAGAACCAAAAAGAAAATAAAAATGGAAATTAGTGAAGAACAGTATGGATTTGTGGAAGGAAAGGGCACAAACAATGCAATTTATACATTGCGGACACTAATAGAAAGGTCAATAGAGAAACAGAGGGACATATATTTGTGCTTCATAGATTATACTAAGGCATTTGATAAAGTGAAACATGATGAACTGATTAAAATGTTGGAAGATATCAACACTGATGGAAAAGATTTAAGAATAATAAAGAATATTTACTGGAACCAAGTAGCAGCAATTAAAATGGGAAATAAAGAGGGTAGTTACGAACAGATAAAGCTAGGAGTACGACAAGGGTGTGTCTTGTCACCAGATCTTTTCTCCCTGTATAGCGAAGTAATAATGAGAGAGATCAAAGAGATGCCAGGAATACTAGTTGGAGGTTATAATATAAATAATATACGCTATGCAGATGACACAGTATTGGTGGCGGATAATTCAACAGACCTACAACAATTATTAGACGTTGTAGTAACAGAGAGTGCAAGGAAAGGACTCAACTTGAATATCAAGAAAACAGTAACAATGGTAATATCAAAGAAAATGGTGACACCAAAATGTGACATAGAAATAGAAGGGAAAATCCTTAACCAAGTTGATAATTTTAGATACCTAGGGGCATTTATAACATCAGATGGAAGATGTACAACAGAGATTAGGAGCAGAATAGGGCAGGCAAAAGCCGCATTTCATAAAATGAAGAGTATCTTATGCAATAAGTCACTAGTCACTGAATGTAAGAAAGAGAGTGCTGAAATGCTATGTAGAACCAGTTTTGCTGTATGGCAGTGAATCTTGGAATGTAAATGAACAAATTAAGAAGAAATTAGAAGCAACAGAGATGTGGTTCCTGAGACGAATGTTGCGAATTCCTTGGACTGCCAGAGTAACTAACGACGACTGCCTGAAACAGGCTAATGAAACTAGAACATTATATACAACAATAAGACAGAGACAAACAGCTTTCCTCGGTCATGTGATGAGAAGAGAGGCATTGGAGAACATTGTAACAACTGGAAAGATCGAGGGGAAGAGAGGCAGAGGTAGACCAAGAGAAGTGATGCTGGATGGATTGAGACGGTGGCATGGAGGAATATCAGCAGCAGAGTTGATCCAGAAAACCAAAGACCGAGATCTATGGAGAGCCATGAACGCCTACGCCAGCCGGCACGGCACTTGATGATGATGAATCGATGTAAAGTTAAAGCAGATCTCTGACTTACCACAGCCGTGCTTCACTTAAAAAGTCTAGCACTTTGAGGCCCGCTGTTTTGTGCGCATTATGATAATGATTATGATAATTGAGATAATAAATTTCAGTCTAACCAGGTTCTCTTGTTGGGCTACGTTTTGTTTATGTTGGCTTGTAACCTTTGACCTTAAAGTGTCACCTCAAAAGAAACAAAATAAAATCAACACTATTATTTTATCATTAAAAACACTTTTTGATATTTCAGGTATTTTAAAAAAATTTTTTACATTCATATAGTGATGATTATAATCACAAATTGTAAACAACAATAATAAAGAGGCACTCTTCCGAATTGCGGTCCCAAATAGATCCGCAGTGAATAGGTCAGGGGTAAGGGTTAGGGTCATTGTTTAGTTAACAACTAACCCTAACCCTTAACCCCTGACCTATTCACTGCGGATCTATTTGGACCGCAATTCGGAAGAGTGCCAATAAAGATAATATTTATTGTGAGATCTTTAATTTTACTTCGTGTGATTGCAAATCCCTAGAAATATGTAGTTTTTGTAAAACTAAAATTAGCCAATCACAATCGTGAGCGGTTGTTTATTGTTTCCAGGGTAACGAGCCAATGAAGAATATATAGTGAAAGGAATGACATCGTCACAGAGAAATTTAAAACGACATTTAACAATTGGATGAGAACGTTTATATATGAAAACAGTTGCCAGCGGTGTTTTGATTATTTTATAATATAAGCTCTAACGTCAAGTGAAGGGTCAGATAGCACTGTAAGTCCAATAGTTCATTAATATAATATGTCATATATCATCATTGGCACCTTTCCGTCTTGAAAGACGATAAGATAGTTTGTTACTATTCTTTTCGTTACACTACTTTGTTCTGTCATTAACACACACAAAAAGACATAATAACTACAACCCATGGCGGCTGCGAATGTAACTGATCAGACCAATTCGTGCTGTACATGTTCTTCCACAGTGGATGCATATTAATTATTAACACATGGTAATTTTCACCACCTCGCACTATCTGACGTCTCACGTGCTCAGTGTGTGACCTATATGAATGCAATCATTTTCTTCTTTGTCATTTTTCCATTTCTGATATTTGCCCTCCATGCAACACGTTCGGCGGCAACTTGCTCCCAATGTGCATTATCAATATCAATGTCTGTATAAATCATCCCACAACGTTTGTTTTCATCTTTGCCCACAATATCTTCAATATTATTTTCACAAGCATGTCCACTCCTTCAATTTCGACTCTATTTAATTGTCTGTACTCAGTTATTATCTAGCAATTGCATCCTCACAGAAGTACATAATCAAAATCGCGTGTCATGCCAATAAGCCTGAGCTGTCGGAGTTGGTTATCTAATACGATCACCCATGTCTTCGAAAAGGTCACACGGCAGAAAGTATTTGATTATGGTCTCAAGTTTGACACTATAGATAAAGGCCCTCATTATGGAGACAACGGCTACGGTCATCGATCAGTATAGCCACTGACAAGAGCGAAAGCAATGACTGACTACCTTCTCTACAAATGCCTAGAACAGGCGTCGGCAACCTACGGTACGCGTGACAAGCATGGCACGTGGGATGATTTTCAATTGCACGTTGATTGAATTAAAATTGAGGTATGCCATTTTTGCTCTTAGACAAATTATATAAAAATCAATCGAATTCAATGAAACACTCTAATTAGAATTTGAGAACCAAGAAAAGGCATTTGATAGAGTAGATATAAACAAGCTGTGGGAAATCCTTAAACAATATGGAGTGAGTATACATCTAACAAACCTATGTAGAAGTTTATACAACAACAGCGAATGCATAGTGAGAGCAACTGGAGGACACTCAGAACCCTTCACCATAAGATCCGGAGTACGATAAGGTTGTGTCCTGTCCCCTCTCTTGTTCATAACATATATAAACAACATATGTAAAGAACCCAGCCAAACAGAGACTGCAAGAACACTGCATGACGAGAACACAGAAGAAGAACCATCTGCAAATCTAACCATTAGAGAACTCCTGTTTGCGGACGACTAAGCAATAATTAAAATAGCAAAATCAAAAGCTTAGTTACAAGACCACATGAGTAGTCTAAATCAGCAGTTCCCAAGCTTTTCATTCAGAGGGCCATACCTACTATTTTCGGTAGTTAAGCAAGCTACAACGTTATAAAATTATAAAAGTCGTGCAATATCATTCTTAACTTTCTTAACTTTCGTCAAAAAAATTCTAAAATTGTAAAGGCAGTCAGTGTCTTCATAACTTTTCGTTGCGAATTGAACAGGCGTATTCGATAATATCTGAGCATAACAACCACGAGGAACGAAGCGCCCTGAGTGCATTTTTGAAATTATTAAAATATATTACAGTATATTAAATAACGAGGCCTCAAGTGCCACTTTATGACAGCTGGCGGGCCACAAGTGGCCACGGGCCATGGTTTGGGAACCACTGGTGTAAATGAAATGTGTAGGGAACATAATATAAAAATTAGCACAAATAAAACAGAGGTAATGACTATAACTAAAGAAGAAACAACAACAACAACAACAATTCACCTAAACGAACATCCCTTGAAAGAAGTACAAAGTTTCAAGTATCTAGGAAGTATAATATCATCAAATGGTAAATCAGAAGACGATATCGAAAATAGATGCAATAAGGCAAACCAAAATGGCACCAATACTAAAGAACACACATATTTCAATAACTTCTAAGAAAGCACTTTACAACACAATCTTCCTACCAACTCTATGTTACCAATGCCAAACCTGGACAATGACAGAAAAAAGAGAAAAGATAAATCACAACAGAAATGAGATTCCTGAGAAGAATACTCAATATGTCAAGAAGAGATAAGATCAGAAATGAAGAAATCAGGACTAAAGTGGGGGTTATAGCTAGATTTAATTAGAAGGCAACAAGTCAAATGGTTTGGCCATGCAAGTAGGTTACCAACTAACAGTATACCACAACAAGTAATGATGTACAGACCAGATGGAAGCAGAAGAAGAGGCCGACCACATAAACGATGGACGCAGGGAATAACAGAGTCCATGGAAATATCGATACATGAAGCCCATAATCGGGCACTCTCACGATGTTTATACTTCACCTCGACACCGCAAGGTACAAGAGGAACATGATGAGATGAGATAA
The DNA here is from genome assembly GCA_014155875.1 of Cepaea nemoralis. Taxonomy (NCBI): domain Eukaryota; kingdom Metazoa; phylum Mollusca; class Gastropoda; order Stylommatophora; family Helicidae; genus Cepaea; species Cepaea nemoralis. Next base: position 189,482 of record JACEFZ010005402.1, read on the forward strand.
TTCTTCTAAAATTATTCCCATCTTCATATTCATTCAAACCAGACATTGTTTGACATTAAAGTCAAGAATATGTGATATGATGCAAACTGACTGAGTGAGTGCGGAGCAACACTCATCATCATCATCATCATCATCATCATCATCATCATCATCATCATCATCATCATCATCATTATCATCATCATCATCATCATCATGATCAACTTCCACTTTTACTGTTAAGCCTCGTGGTCAGGAATAACTGGCGCTCCATAGTCCGATGGGTATCAATGTCTTTGATGTCATCAATTCCTTTTCTTCTTGGGCGTCATCTTGTTGTCGAAGCAGATTTTCTTTGATGTAAGGCCAGTGCTGGCAGTTGATAGTGTTGCATTCTAACGAGATGACCAAACGATTGGATCTTCTGTCTTTCAATATATGTGGCACAGGTTGTTGATCCCACTGCCTGTCTGATAACAACATTTCTTACTCGATATCCGATAGTTAAGTTTGTAGCTCTCCTCAGGCATCCCATCTCACAGGTGTTGATTTCCTCATCTCATCTCATCTCATTTCATCATGTTCCTCTTGTACCTTGCTGTGTCGAGGTGAAGTATAAACATCGTGAGAGTGCCCGTTTATGGGCTTCATATATCGATATTCTCATGGACTCTATTATTCCCTGCGTCCATCGTTTACGTGGTCGGCCTCTTCCTCTGCTTCCCTCTGGTCTGTAACATCATTGCTTATTGTGGATACTGTTAGTTGGTAACATACTTGCATGGCCAAACCATTTGACTTGCTGCCCTCTAATAAAATCTAGTGCAGCTGTAACCCCCACATTAGTCCTGATTTCTTCATTTCTGATCTTATCTCTTCTTGATTTGATTTTCTGTAAGTGTTATTTTGATAATGTCCAAGTTTGACATTAGCAGCATAAGATTGACGTGGATATACCATTTATTACCTCTGGTTATGCGGGCATTGGTGTATTTGTTTCAGTATGGGTGATACTCATGGTATGGGCTGCTGTGGAGAAACACTGACCGATCTATTTTCGTCTTATCGTTCCTATCTTTTTCGACCACCCCCATCACAAAATCTATGCGTTTGTTGGCTGTAGTATAGTAATGCCAGTGTCATGACACTGCGCGACCAAAGTTGTTATTAAGTAATATGGTGTCGTCAAAATTCTGTGTCCTTCAAACTATTCGACTTTCTGCCTTAACAAAATGTTCGTATTGCAATTTTATAACATTTCACAATATTATATTCAGAATTTAGTTGTCGAAAAAAAGTATGTGTATTTGTTTCTATTTATATTTATAATCGAATAATCAACAGCACACATATAAATAAAAGGACTTGTGTTGGGTTACTTTAGAAGGTCTTAGGTTGACATGCGAGTAACCTTTCAATATTTCTTCCGCACAACACTACCAAAAGGTTGCCGACCCATTGTCTACAACATCACCATTCGCTATTCCTCAGAACAACAGCCAGCAGACACATGTTCTGCTAGCGGTTTTGTGTGCGTGTGCTAATTATGTTTTCCATGACATTGCTTGTTCTAGTTAAAGAATGTAATAATTCACAGTGTCACATCAGATGTTGCTACGGAGTCTAGATATTTATAAACATATTGATCTGTTTGATGTGTACACCTTTATATGTATCCCATACTAGTTTTTTTTGTTAGTCGACAGATCATCCTCATTGCACATCGAACCATTCAGTCCATATGTGCTCGGATCGCCTCCTCAGCAAATCCCACAGCGGAATACTGACTACTATAGCATACTGACTACTACTACTACTACTACTACTACTACTACTACTACTACTACTACTACTACTACTACTACTACTACTACTACAACTACTACTACTACTACTGCTACTACTACTATACTACTACTACTACTACTACTACTACTACTACTACTACTACTACTACTACTACTACTACTACTACTACTACTACTACTACTACTACACTACTACTACTAATACTACTACTACCACTACTACTACTACTACTACTACTACTACTACTACTACTACTACTACTACTACTACTACTACTACTACTACTACTACACTACTACTACTACTACCACTACTACTACTACTACTACTACTACTACTACTACTACCACTACTACTACTACTACTATTACTGCTGCTACTGCTACTGCTACTACTACTACTACTACTACTACTACTACTACTACACTACTACTACTAATACTACTACTACCACTACTACTACTACTACTACTACTACTACCACTACTACTACTACTACTACTACTACTACTACTACTACTACTACTACTACACTACTACTACTAATACTACTACTACCACTACTACTACTACTACTACTACTACCACTACTACTACTACTACTATTACTGCTGCTACTGCTACTGCTACTACTACTACTACTACTACTAATACTAATACTACTACACTACGACTACTAATGCTACTACGATTACTACTACTACTACTACTACTACTACTACTACTACTACTACTACCACTACTACTACTACTACTACTACTGCTACTACTACTACTACTACTACTACTACTACTACTACTACACTACTACTACTAATACTACTACTACCACTACTACTACTACTACTACCACTACTACTACTACTACTATTACTGCTGCTACTGCTACTGCTACTACTACTACTACTACTACTAATACTACTACACTACGACTACTAATGCTACTACGATTACTACTACTACTACTACTACTACTACTAATGCTACTACTACTATTACTACTGCTACTGCTACTACTACTACTACTACAACAACAACTACTACTATACTAGTACTACTACTACTACAAATACTACTACTACTACTACTACTACTACTACTACTACTACTACTACTACTACTACTACTACTACTACTACTACTACTACTACTACTACGTAGTTAGTTAGTTAGTTAGTTAGTTAGTTAGTTAGTTAGTCGCGCTTCCAACGTCACGACAACAGGTTTTCCCTATTATGCTCAGTTCCTGTGCCAGTGAATATCACATAAAATGCTTCTCACTGCCCCATGTGAAAAGTGTAGCAGTCAGGAGTCTCAGCAAGCCAGTAGCCTGCACAGATACATTGTGCATAATTCAACTTCAATTTCAATTCAACTTTATTTTAAAAGGGTTACAAGTTGGCCACGAAGGCCCGTCTTACATGCGGCCCTTCCAGTCACTCATCTTTCATTCATCAATAGTGCATGATGCATTCACATAGGAAAATGCATTGTCAAATGAATATTGTAAACATAAACAATGCATAATACACATCCCTCACCCACCCACACAACCTCCTTCCACCCACATACACCCAAACTCACCCACACACATCCCCATCCACCCACATACAACCCCCACCCACCCACACATATCACCCACCCATACACCCACATCCTCCATTCACCCACACACATCCACCACCCGCACACACCCCCACCTACCCCAGCCTCCCACATACCCACCCCACCCACCCACACACAGCATCACCCAGCCTTACACACCCCTACTCACCCACACACATCCCCCACACACACCCCACACACACACCCTCTCACCCACACACACCACCACCCAAACACCCACCAACCCATCCTTCCCTATTAAAACACATCCCCCCACACACACATACACACACATCTTCTCACAACAAACCCATTCCCCCAGCCCACACATACCCACCCACCCATATCCACACACCTCCAACCTCCGAGCCAAACACTCATCCCCCAACCACACACACAAACCCCACACCCACCCACCCACCCACATACACATTCCCCACCCACCAACCCACACAACCCTCCACCCACACACATCCCACCCACCCCACTCTCCCACATACCCACCCCACCCACCCACACACAGCCTCACCCAGCCATACACATCCCCCACTCACCCACATACATCCCCCACACACACCCCACCCACACACCCCAACCACACACCCCACTCAACCACACACGCCCCACCCAAACACCCACCAACCCACCCATGCCTACTACACACATCCCCCCCCACACACACATCTCCCCGCAAACACACCCATCCCCCAGCCCACACACACCCACCAACACATATCCTCACACCTCCAACCGCCCAGCCAAACACTCATCCCCCAGCCGCTCACACCCCGAACCCACCTACACACACATACAACCCCCCATCCACCAATGCAGCCGCCAGAAGGACAACACAAAAGTCCTCCAGGAAAAATACAGTTCATCGTCGATGGAATCGGCAGTCACCAGAAAGACCTCATTGGCCCGAATTTTATCCCATATGGCTCGGTCTCTTTCCGCAGGGCAACTCGCCGAAAGCGCCGAACAAAGCAAGAACTCCGTAGTTCCAGCGACGACTCCCAGGAGTCTCCTGAAAAATGCACTCGTAAATCGAAAAGGCAATCCAGTCATTTCAGCGACGGCCGTCCGCCATCGTCCCGAACATGCAGTTCACGCTACAAACAACCGTGGACAGATATAAAAGCATTCCACACGAAACTCGCAGCTCACAGTGTCGCGCCACGCACTCACTCAGTAGCAAGGAGACGGAACAATGCGCTACCAGTCTAACATGAGGAAAATGCGAATGCAAATCGTAGCCGCAAGCATAAACATTCCAGCAGTTTTAACGGTTCAAATGCCTATCGCCATGTTGGGAACCGGAAGTCCTACTACTACTACTACTACTACTACTACTACTACTACTACTACTACTACTACTACTACTACTACTACTACTACTACTACTACTACTACTACTACTACTACTACTACTACTACTACTACTACTACTACTACTACTACTACTATACTACCACCACTACCACCACCACCACCACTTCTACTACTACTACTACTACTACTACTACTACTACTACTACTACTACTACTACTACTACTACTACTACTACTACTACTACTACTACTACTACTACTACTACTACTACTACTCCTACTACTGCTGCTGCTATTACTACTATAACAACTATTATGTTACCTCTTATGCTAATATCACCACCAGAACCACTACTACTACTACAACCACCACCACCACCACCACCACCACCACCACCACCACTACTACTACTACTACTACTACTACTACTACTACTACTACTACTACTACTACTACTACTACTACTACTATTACTGATGCTGCTGCTGCTGCTGCTGCTACTACTACTACTACTACTACTACTACTACTACTACTACTACTGCTGCTGCTGCTACTACTACTACTGCTACTACTACTACTACTACAACTAATACTACTACTGCTGTTGTTACCATTACTACTACTACTACTACTACTACTACTACTACTACTACTACTACTACTACTACTACTACTACTACTACTACTACTACTACTACTACTACTACTACTACTATGACAACTGTTATGTTACCTCTTATTCTAATATCACCACCACAACCACTACTACTACTACTACTACTACTACTACTACTACTACTACTACTACTACTACTACTACTACTACAACTACTACTACTACTACTACTACTACTACTACTACTACTACTACTACTACTACGACTACTAAACAATTACACTGCTATTTATTATACTAACAGAACTATCACTCTTTATTCTATTACCCCTACCTGTACTAGTACTACTACCACTGTTACTGCTGCTATGTACATTATTATTCCAGTGATTGTACCTATCAACCCCAGCGCCCACACGCACAACATAAATGACGTACACAGATGGTGACGTAGAGAGACAGCTGGCATTGCTGCGTTACAAGAATATGCGAACAGGTGACATTAACTCCTAAAACTAAAATATCATCACTTCCCTCTCCTCATCTAATTTTTCTCCTTAACTCCTGGGGATCATCGCTGAAGCTAAGGAGTTCCTGCTTTGTGCGACGCTTTCAGCAGGTCGTCCGGCAGAGAGAGACCAAACCATATGGGATAAAACTTGTTGCAATGAAGTCGAACCTCTGGTCTTTTAAACACTTTTTCAATTACATGTCTAATAGTGAAATGAGTGGGGAGGGTCGGCTGGCCGGGTGGCTAAGAACGCCGGGTTCTCCTTCGGGAGACCCGGGTTCGAATCATCAGTAAGGTGTGGATTATTTTATGTCGGGGGCATAAAGAAAATCCTAACCTGCACAATTCGCGGCCAGGGGGCCTTAATGTCTCAAGCTCATGACCCCCTCCCACCCCCCCCCCCCTCCCCGCCCTACACTGCAGGGTACTATATACAGTTGATGAAAGTTTTGACAGTGAAATGAGTACAATTAGATTACCCTCGGTAAAGCTGTGGAGACGTACACAACACACAAACACAAAGTGTATGTCAGCGTTACAGAATACAATTACTTGAAACGAAGGACGTCGCGGCCACAAGCCTTCATCATAAAAAACAAAATGGTGAAGGAGTCAAGATGGCCGAATGGATAAAAGCGTTCGCTCTTAAACTTCCAGTGTGCTGACGCCGAGGTAGTAAGTTCAACCCCTACACCAGTCTGTTGGATTAAAATGTTGACTTTTCGCCCTTAATGTGGGGACGTAAATTACAAGTAACTCAGAATTCGGAGTGAATTTCCCTGATGGCGAGGGATGGGGACATTGGTAACAAGGAAAACTAATCCAAACGCGAACATAAGTCCACTGCACTCTCCAGTAATGACAACTGCAAGAGTAATAGCATGTGTAGGACTACGTTTGAGCTCAAGGCGAGTGAGCACGGAGAAGACACTGCCGTGATTACACTAAGACATAATAACAGAACAGAAGAAAGGAAACACTGAGACAAATGGTGTACTACGTAACTTAGGGTCCCAGATTGTGAAACAATCATGGACAATCCAGTCTATCATTACCCATACCTCGTTCAACCTCAGAGGAGAAGTTATATTAGGGTCCATCGCTTGGCTCAGATTAATAATCCTATGACCGAGTCAGACACAGTTCGGATATTAATTTGAAGTTGATTGTTGTTAAAAGGAGATGATAATGACAGTTGTACGCTGATATATCCCGCAGCGACAGCATGTGCGATGACATTGCGGAAGTAGATGAGGGATGGGAACTGTTTGTGTATTGTTCTGTCTAAAAGCTGACTAGTATATTTTAGCCACACACATGTTTTTTTTGTTTTCTCCAACTTCTGAGGTACTTGTAATCTACGTCCACAAGTCAAGTATGAGAAGCATGTTTGACCAACTGACCGGTGTAGGGTTTATTTTACAAAGCTCACATTCTCTCTCCCACTCCACCCCAGGGGGTAGTGGGGGAGGGGGAGAGAACCACCCCATCAGGTCCCACGTCCCTGTGTGTCATTCGGATGACCGTCTCTGCTGGTGACCCTGGCAAGATCAAGTGCAGATACTACACTTTGATCTTAGCCAAAAGACCGAGTAGTGGTGTAGTTCTTTGGATCCTTTTCCCATAGGTGGTAATGGCTTGTTTAACACTAATGGTATTTCGATTATACCATTACATCTGTCCAGTTCAACCTCAAAGAGAAGTTATATTAGGGTCCATCCATAGTTCAGATTAATAATCCCGAGACTGAGTAAGGGACAAGTAACGGCTGTCCTACGGTTTTACTCTCACATGATATTAATTTGAAGTAGCTTGTTGTTTATATTGGGTAATGGCTCGTATGCCGGCTTCCTGGCCTAGAGGTTAGCGACTTTTATCCGTAATCTCGTATACTCTCGTAGAGTAACGTGACGACTGTGAGAATCAGCAGTGGTTCGAATCTCGTCGGTAACTTACGGAGTATGTGAGCCGGCCGCTCAGAAAGCAATGGCAAACTACTGAGCGTAATCTTGCCAAGAAATCAACAATCAGTTGAAAGATGCTGACGTTGACAGCGATGTCCTGTAAAGGATATGCAAACATAATGGCTCGTATGCCGTCTCCCTGGCGAAGGTGTCAACGACTTTCTCCGTAATCCCCTATATTCACGTAGGGGAACACAGCGGTGCGAGATTCGGCAGCGGTTCGCGTCACGTTGGTTACTTTACGGAGTTATGTGAGCCGGTCGCTCACAAAACAATGGCAAACTACTGAGCGTAATCTTGCCAAGACATCAACAACAGCGGTAAAATGCTGGTGTTGACAGCGATATCCTGTAAATAGGATATGCGAAACAAAAAATAAATGGCTCGTATGTAAGCTCATGGTATGAGCATACAATTCCCTAGAAAATCTCAAACAATCAACAGATGATGGGATTGTCATCGACGTCTTGTTAAAGACATGCAAATAACTATAATGTATAGGCGTGTATATGTTTATAAATAGTATATAATACCATTCTTTGTGTCAACAGATAAGATGAGATTGATGTACACAGTTAAAAACAGAAACAATTCTTTTAAGCCAACGAATGATTCAACATTCACACATTCTAACCAGTTGCTTTCTTTCAGAAATGGTGAGTAATCTCCCATATTAACATCTAAAATGAAAAGGTGATGGTTTAGTTCAGAGAATATTTATTTAAGTCCAATGATAAACGGCAGCTACTGTAGGGATCAGAAATATGAAAAAAGACTAGAGTGGTTATTAATAAAGTAAAAACATTCATTATTTGTTGTCTGTGCAGTATAGTCAAGGCCGTGCGGTAATTTTTTCAGTATGATGCAAGTCTTCGAAATGCCGCCCCTTAATGATGCAAGTCTTCCAAATGCAGCTCTTCCTTCGCTGCTTATACCGCCCCCTTACGGTGCCGCTTGATGCGGCCGCCTCTCTGTATCATATGAATAAAATTTGGTGGAACTGCGGTAAAGCTGTGAAAGTGTAAACAATATAAAATGACACAAAGTAGTGCAGCTTTACATAACAGAGTTAAGACACAACAGGACGTTGCGGCGGTTAGCCTTCATCAGCAAACAGACACATTCACAAACACAACATACAGTCAAGGAGATCTCCTGTGACTACATCAGAACGTGACGACAGGACGAGAAGAACAAAAGCATGAAAAAATGAAAGCAATGAAGAGAAAATGAGAATTGAAAAAAAAATGTTAATTGAAAAAAATGTTAGCTGAATAAAATGTAATTGAAAAAAAAAATGTTAATAGAGAAAATGTTCATACTCACCTCACAGTTCGGAACTGTAAGCAACTCAGAAAATCTCCGATGTATTCTTATACCCGGCGCTAGGTGTTACGGTTCAGTGAGCACATAGAAGGAAGGGGTGCGGGGTGGATGGCAGGACGGTAACTGGTCTGGTAAGGGTATCTGAGCAATCACAGTGGATGTACTAGCGAAGCCTGAGGCGCGCAAGATTGATGGTGGTACTAACCAAAACCCCATTATGTGCTCCAATATGTTATTATAGGGGCGAGTCGTAAAGTCTGGGTAGACTGATGTGCGTGAACGCATAGCACGGCACGGCTCTGGGTATAGTCGTATTACAATGAAATCTAACGGCGGTTGGGATTAGGTGATAGTGAGACGCGCAGTTTCATACTATCCCAGCATACCGGGTCGAGGGTTTGAAATCAGCTGCCGGAGATTTAGAGGCAGACCGATTTGCGTTGATTTGAATGGTGTGAGGCATCGGTCGTTAAGAAAGAAATGGCAAACTACTGAATTGAATTGCACAGCAAATATCAAACAGCCAATAAAAGCTGATTTGAACGCAACGTCGTGTAAGGGAAATGGAACTAACTTTGTAATAGTCGTATGACAGAATCACCAATGTAAAGCTCATGAAGAGAACCAAAGAAATCCCAGTGAAGCAAGAAGTGTGGAAAAGACCCTGGATGTGTGTGGGACCAGAAACAGTCTAACTAGACCAATTGTTCTCAACCATTTTTGGCCCATGCACCCTTTCACCACATGTTCAGAATGTCATTCGCCCCCCCCCCCCTTTTTTTTTCGTATTTCCTCCCTATAAAATGGAAGCTAAATTTAATAACATATACTGGAACAAGTCTAGACGTGTACATAAAACATGATTTGCGGGTCTACTGAGGTCATAAAACGAATTTCAGAAGGAAGTACAGAACCGTAACCCCCCCCCCCCCCCCCCCCCCCCCCCCCCCCCCCCCCCCCCCCCCCCCCCCCCCCCCCCCCCCATGGGAGATGCAGGGCTAAGAAAGAATGTTGCAATAACGTTTTCATTGACGTAAATAGCAAAAGAAGAATATTTTAAAAACGTTTTCACTGACGTAAAGTACGTACAAAAGAAGATTGTTTAAATAACGTTGTAATTTACGTACACGGCAAAAGAAGAATGTTTTAATAACGTTTTCATTGACGTAAAGGCCAAAAGAAGAGTGCTTTAACAAGGTTTTTCATTTATCATCATTATCATCATGTGCCATGCCGATAAGTGCAGGCGGTCATGTTTCGCCATCTCACACGATCACTGGGTCGTCGATTGACTCTGTGTTCTTGTCTTGACCATGCCACCTGGCCAAGCCATCTAGGTATTTACTTCTCTGCATTCCATTATTATGTTCCCTCAATCTTGCCAGTTGTCACCAATTTCTCTAAATTATTTCTTCATATAATGTGTCAAATTTTTTTTGTCTATCTACGTCTAATTTATCCAATCAGTTTACGGTTTTCATTTGTTTCTTGTAGGCATTGGTCATTGATTTTTCTGTCTGTCCATGGTGTTCTTTGCATTTTCCTCAAAAACCACATTTCCACAGCCATTAGATGTTTTTCAGCTTGACTGCACATTGTCCATGCCTCACATCCATACAAAAGTAGAGGTGCTATGTAGCACTTCAACAATCTTTTTTCTCGTTGCAAATGACATATTTTTACTGGTTAGTATGTTGTCTATTTTGCAAAAGGCTACATCTCTTTATCCATCTCTCTCTCTCTCTCTCTCTCTCTCTCTCTCTCTCTCTCTCTCTCTCTCTCTCTCTCTCTGTGTATGTGTGTGTGTGTGTGTGTGTGTGTGTGTGTGTGTGTGTGTGTGTGTGTGTGTGTGTGTGTGTGTCTTTCTGTCTGCCTCATGTTATCAATGTAAATGTAACATCCGTGATAGATAACCTGATGAGATGACCTTTTAAATAAAGTTCGTTCGTTCGTTCGTTTATTAATTCTCTCTCTCTCTCTCTCTCTCTCTCTCTCTCTCTCTCTCTCTCTCTCTCTCTCTCTCTCTCTCTCTCTCTCTCTCTCTCTCTCTCACTGTGTGTGTTTGTGTATGTATGTGTCTTAACCCTGCTTCTTCTCCCATCCAATTTATCTATTGTCACAGTTTACACCAGCTTTCATCTTCTCTTGATGTACCCACAGAAAGTGGACTGTTCTCTTCTGATGTGAGTACCCAGTTCTCTTTGTCAGTTAACGACTTGCAGCATTTCTCTATTGTGCTGCTTATCCACCCATAGTATTCTCACCAATCTTCGTTACAACCACATCTCTGCAGCTTCCACATGATTTCCGGCTAATCTGAAACCTTCTCCACGATTCACTTCCATATATCATGATTGACTTGATATAGCACATAAGAACTCGTTTCCTCTGCTCGGTTTAACAAATATCAATTGCAGAGATTATTCTTCATCTCACGAAATGCTGCTTTTGCTAAGTCTAATTTACATTTAACTTCTTTAATACTTATAATACTATGGCAGATCCTATGGAATTGCTTATCTTGCTTGTATATATGCGTCCCCCATCTTGCCTGATGACCAAATATCAGTCATTGGTGAAAAGATTGCTACCATTCTCAAGGCAGCCGCAGTCTCTGTTGACTAACACTGGCCAGGATTCTTGGCCACGTCGCTGGAGGGGCTGAATGCGCGAGAACTGATCATTGACGTGGGAAGTTATGTTGGTGCTGCACTTACTGCTTCTGCTCCAGCCGCAGGCAAACCAGCTGTTGCAGAAGCAAAGAATGAGGAGAAGAAGAAAGAAAAGGAAACGATGACATGGGTTTTTGGCTGTTTGACTGATCGCCATTACCAAGTACAGACATGTGAAAAATAAATATTCTTCAAGACGTTTCAAAGTAACAATAATGAATTAGATCAGCATGACTGAATGCTTAAGAACGCTTGTGCTTACACACACGGTGCGCTGATGCCGTAGTATCGTGTTCAACACCTACACCGGTCAGTTGGACTAAAATGTTGACTTCTCGTCCTTGACTTGGAGACGTAAATTACAAGTACCTTTGAAGTCGGAGAGGGTTCGCGTGAAGACGAGGTCCACTGGTAATAAGGAAAGCTAATCCACACGCGCCTGTCTCCTTGGCCGAGGAATTAGCGACTTTCTCCGTAATCCTGTATACTCTTATAAGTAACGTGACGAGCGCGAGAATCGGTGGCGGTTCTAACCGCGTTAGTAACTTACGGGGCATGTGAGCCGGTCGCTCAGAAAGCAATAGCAAACTACTGAGCGTAATTTTGCCAAGAAATCAACAATCAGCTGAAAGATGCTGATGTTGACAGCGATGTCCTGTAAAGGATATGCGGAAAAAATAATCCACACGCACAAATCACGCCAGCACTACTATAAGTAATAGCATGTGTATGGACTACACTTAAGCTCAAAGCGAGCAAACAAAACAAGAAACAAGAAACAACAATGAATAACAACAATATTAACTGGTTCAGCGCCAAAGGATAATACACCACCGGATGTGATCTTCCATTCCATCAGAAGGACGATATATCGCCATACTATGTTCATCGTGTTAATTGTTTTGTTTCGTGGTATCTTCCGCAATTTTAATGCTCGGTGAATGAAAATTTACATTATATATATGTTATGTTATATATTACAATATATTTGATTGCATACCATGTTTGGCCCAAGGTTACTTTTTGTTTGGCACTGAATCATTTAATAACAAAATATACACAACATTGGTCCCGAAGTATGGGTCTCTGGTGTGACAACGTCATCTCATTTCGCAGGCTCAATTCCCGGTGGAATACATGATGAATCTTTCCCTTACCTTCGTAGGCAACAAGCCCAGGCGTTCAACCACGCTCATGACCTTACCACCACAGTCCCCTGTCCACTTAGTTAACGCGAGCGCAATAACAACGTATTTAGAATGGGGTCAATTAGACAGCATATGATTTCTCATTTGATTTTCGATAGCAAAATGTATCTGATTACCCATGTAAACACTTTGTTTACAATACAGGCTCGCCACACAGAGTATCAAATGGTAACAGTATTAACACTCATCAGAACTGGTGTGACCAAAATGTAAGCGCTTACAAGTTTTCTTTACATTAATATGTTAACTAAGTGCTTACAAGTGTTTATCATTACATTGTTAATAATATGTTTATACGCTTTCTACTTATCAATATGTTAACAATTGTTCATAAGTGTTCTATTTATTAATGTGTTAATAAAATGTTCAGGAGTTTCCTCCACTTTACTATGGTAAGAAATGTTCATAAGTGTTCTATTAATTAATTTGTTTAATAAAGTGTTCTGGAGTTTTCTAGACAGTATTATGTTAATAAAATGTTTACAACCTTTATAGTAATTAATATGTTAACCAAATGTTCACAAGTTTTCTATACACGAGTTTGTGAACTAATTGTTTACACGTTTTTGATTTCTGTTTCACATCTGGTCATTTAAATAGATAATATGAGTTATGCATTTACTTATTTAGTTAGTTAGTTAGTTAGTCGCGGTTCCAACTTAACAGCAAAGGGATGACACATTATGCTCCATTCCTGTGCCGGTGAATATCACACACAATGCTCCTCACTGTCCCATATGAAAATTAGAACAGACAGGAGTCTCGACAAACCAGGTAGGTATACTATGCATAATGTCACTGCCAGAATGCCAACACAAATGTCCACCACGAAAAAATACAGTTCATCGTCGATGGAAGCGGCAATCACTAAAACACCAGCAACTACACATTACTGCATAAGGCAACCCAGTTAGTTCAGCAACTTGGTCCGTCGCCATTTTTCTGAACACGCAGTTCACTTTACAAACAACCGCGGTTAGATGTAAAAGCACACCACGCGAAATTCATAGCTCACTGTGTCGCTCCATGCACTCAACTCAGTAGCAGGGCGACGGAACCATATTTACTTTCTTATTTACTTAACTACTACTTACCAGTTGGTCTGATTGGTCACATTCTTACCGCTATGGGTTGTAGTTATTATGCTTTTTTTTTTTGAAGCACCATATAACAAACTATCTTCCTCAAAGGCGGCAAGATTAAAGCAGTAGCAGTATCAGTACTTATCAATTAACACATAGTAATGAAGTTATCAATTTATAGCAATGAAGCTATCATTTTAGTTTTCTTGAGTTCTTGACTTCATAATTAGTGTCTACGAAGAATATTCAGTATTTATTGAAAAGATAAGATCACCAATATCGAAGTATTGGAAAGCTTTGGTGGTGTGACCTGTTTGTTCCAAGCTAAGTCTTTGTAGAATTAGATGGATAGGACACTTAGGAGGATAGCAGATGGTAGAATACCAAATACATCTACTTTGATGAAGTACGGATGGGTAAAAGATCTCGGAGTTCGCCTCTACTGTTGTACAAAGATGTATGTAATCGGGACATGAGTGATAAAGACATTGATAATGCACCCTGGAAGCAAGTCGCCGCTGATCGCGCTGCATGGAGGGAAAATATCAGGAATTCGAATAAAGATAAAGGAGAAAATGATTGCAGATATGTCACACACTGAGCGTGTGAAACGTCAAATGGTGAGTGGTTGTTGAAATGACCATGTGTTCACATGCATCCATTGTGGACGAATGTTTACGTCGCGAATTGTTCTGTTCAGTAGTTATTATATTTGAAGCACATTGTAACACATTATTGTCTGTCAAGACGGTTAAGGTGCCCCATCAGTTCAACTCTATTCAGCACTGCCACCAATTATAGCATGTTTGTAGTTTATTGGTAATTTCTCTAGTCGTCTCAATGTTTCTAATCCCTACAGTAGTACCGATTTAGCATTGGAGTTACATATTCTAATTATTAAAACATTAACACTTTAATTTTAGGAGTGAATACCCACTGAGAATGATATACCGACCCTCTGAAAGTTAGTTCCATGTCCTTTACAGGAAGTTGTAGTAAACTCCAGAATTTTGTGAATATTTGAGATTTACTGGGAAATGTTTATGTTCAGTAGTTTGCCAGTGATTTCTGAACGACCGACGCCCGATCCATTGATTTCAACACAAGGCGATGGATGCCAGCATGGCTTGAATGGACAAGAGCAACTGTTCTTAAATATCCGGTAAGGTGATGCCGAGATGGCGGGTTTAACACCTACACCGGTCAGTTGGACTAACGTGTAGACTTCTTGTCCTTGACTTGGGACGTAAATTACAAGTAACTCAGAAGTTGGAGTGGGTTCGCCTGTTGGGGAGGTACACTGGTAATAGGGAAAGCTAATCCACACAGAGAAATCAGTCCTGTACACTAGAAGTAGTGGTAAGCGTTAGACTGCGCTTGGGTGTTAGTACCATCACCTCCATCGTCGTTCTGTTCGTGGTCATAGCGTGGGCACCACTGGCTTCTTGAACGGTTCAGCCTGGTGAACGTGCCGTGAATGTCCCCGCATGTCTCTGCTGCTGTGTAACACATCCATCTGTGCTGATGAGTACATTGGAATCATCTGACTGCTCACTAATGAGTGCGTTGATTTCTGCACCGAGAGCGGCGGGATTTTAACTTCTTCAACATATCTTCCATATGCTGTTGTCAAAGTACAACCTACATATTGCCTTATCATTATTCTCAGAAATATAGAGATCACTGGTGCCACAAATGCACAAATAGGCCAGCAACCCGGTTCTCCAGAAGCTCAGGGGGTCTTCATTCAGATGCCGATGTTAACTATCATTATAAGATGCCACTAGAACCTGACGTTGATGAGCACTCTTTGCAGCAAAACAGACAAAACAATGCATGTCAGTGTGGGGCATGTTATGATTCTCATGTTCCCATGAGCCAGGCTACGAGGTAGGTTATATGTCTTATATATGGGGATTCAAATGAAATCTTTAAAAGCGTGACAGACATAACAATAACCAATCCATTGTCTTGTAACCTGTCAATATTGTTGTTAAGAGTGTCAAGAGTGTTAAGCACGTGGCATCACGGTGCAGACGAACACGATGACGTCATATAGCCAGTTTAAAGATGGATGCCCCACTTTTGATATGCACCAAAGAGGTGCAGCGTTCTGTTATCCGTTTTTTTTTTTTCAATCACTGAAGGGTGAAACCTATAGACATTCATCCGCAAATGAAGGCCCAGTATGGCGATGTATGCCTGTCAGTCCATCGAGTGTATGAGTGGAGTAGAACGTTTCCAAATGGCGTTACTACTGTGACAGACTATTCACGACCGGGTTAGGCACACCGAGTAGTGACCAATACAATTTTTTTTGGTTCAGGAATACAAGCACATTATCGGCACTGGAGGACTTGCACTGAACGCAGCAGTAACTACAGCGAAAAATGGCACATTTGGTCTTTACTTTTTCAGAATGTATTCACCCAAAATAAATAATAATAAAGATTTTCATTTGAAGCCCCGACGTTATTTCCCTATCGTTGTTGGTCGTCGCATTCTTTACACATTTTAAAAGTTATGTTCCACAACACAGTGTTGATGGTGGATAATGAAAAATATCTACAACAATTGTTGGACATTGTAGTAACGGAGAGTGCAAAGAAAGGACTCTCCTTGATTATCAGGAAAACAGTAACTACGGTGCCAAACCTGGACATGAACGGAAAACAGGGAAAAGAAAAATCACAATAACAGAAATGAGATTCATGAGAAGAATACTGAATGTATCAAGAAGAGAGACAATCAAAACTGAAGAAATCTGGACTAAAGTTGGGGTTATAGCGCCGTTAGATTTTATCGCAAGTTAAATGGTTTTGCCTTATAATTAGATTAACAACTAACAGTATACCACAACAAGCAATGATGTACAGACCAGACGGAAACAAAGGAAGAAGTCGGCCACGTAAACGATGGACAGAGGGAAATTACAGAGTCCATGGGAGTCTCGATTTATGAAACCTATAAACGGGCACTCTCCCGCTGTTTATACTTCACCTCGACACCGCAAGGTACCAGAGGAATAAGATGAGATGGGATGAGTAACAACGGTGATATCAAAGAAAATGGTGACACCAAAATGTGAAATGGAAATAGAAGGGACAATTCTTAACCAAGTGGATAATTTTAAGTACCCAGGGGCATTTATAACATCAGACGGACCGTGCACAACAGAGATTAAGTGCAGAATAGGCAGACAAAAGCTGCATTTCAGAAAATAAAAAGTATATTATGAAATAAGTCACTATCATTGAATGTACGAAAGAAAGTGCTGAAGTGCAATATAGAACCTGTTTTGCTGTATGGCAGTGAATCTTGCATAAGATAATTTTCATTTTCTCAAATACAGCTTTTGTTTGAATTATTCTGCTCTTAATCTGTTATACATCTTCCATCTGATATACACTTGCTCCTAGATGTATTGACATACAACAATACAATATGTTTATTCATATGTACATGTTTTTCCTTCCCTGAAGCAACATGCCAGCATATGGTGTATGCGACGAGCCAAACTGCGATGACAATTCTCCGATTAATTGTATGTATCTTGTTTGATTTCAACGCACTATGTGTTTGTATATTATTCTGTGTAAAGTGTGGATACCGGCCTCCCTGGCGAAGAGGTTAATGGGCTTTCTCTGTAATCCCGTATATCCACGCGAGGAACACAGCTGCGCGAGAGGATTACTTACGTACGGGCTATGTGAGCCGGTCGCTCAGAAAGCAATGGCAAACTACTGAGCGTAATCTTGCCAAGACATCAACAACAGCTGAAAAATGCTGGTGTTGACTGCGGCGTCCTGTAAGGGATATGACACTTTTTAAAAAATGTATGGCTTCTTGTTGTTCTGTAAACTGCATGGCATGCCATTTAGTGCACTGTATTCTCATGAAACATAAATAGGATGTACTTTTAATGACTGGGCAGTGTTTGAAAATATTGACGCTCCAAGTTTTGTATTCACCCTCTGTAAAGTCTATGCAACATAATAGGTAAATACAGAACTTGGACTGGCAATATTTTCAAACACTGCACAGTCATTACAAATACACCATGTATTTACTTGAATGTGTTTAAAAGGCGCTTAAAATCAAGAGAATATACTTCATTGCACCGGATTTTATCTCACTTTACTCGGTGTTTTCCGCAGGGTGGCCTGCCGAAAGCGTCGTACAAAGTATGAACTCCGTAGCTCCAGCTACGATCCCGAGGAGTCTCCGAGAAATCTGTACTCGTGAACCGAACGAAGTGGCCCGGAGTCTTTTTTTTCGAAATTTTTCTTTTTCTTTTGAAGTGACACGGTCGGTAACTACAGCTTTCAATTTAGATGTTGTCTAGTGCGTCCTCTAATCGCTACTTCTTTCTTCTACTGCTATGAGCGCGAACAATACCTGTGTGTTTATTAACTGATTCATTGCCAAACAACACCCCGGTTTGGACTAAACGTGGTGCGCAATCAAATGAACAAGTAAATCTTCGTTCACTGAACATTAGAACTGCGGAAGATACCGCGAAACGAAACAAATAATACGAATTAGTTAATGAATAATGACTGAAACAAAGGATGGTAATGCTGCTTACTTGCTTGTTTGTGTTCGTTAGCTTGAGCTCCAGCGCGAAGTCCTGTATGTCGGATGAAGGCATCCTGTTGTCCAACATCAGTGTGATGTCATACAGGACCTGAGGTTTGCGTGAGTATCCGTTGTCCCATGTCTGGCTTATTAGTGTGCAGTCTGGTAGTTCCTCGCCGTACAGGCAGACACTCTCCGTCTTCAGAGGAATCGGCGATCCTACTGACTTTAACCAGAACCCCGAAGAGACCTATTGCCCAGGACACTCGACGAGGACGCGTTAATAGGTCTTGACCAGTATATAACCAGGCCCTGGTGCCTTGGAAACACCTCTGCGTAACGGATGGTAATCAATGCCAGACTTATACCTGTGGGCATAAGTTCAGGCAGTTCAAATAGAATAAGACTGAGATGGCGTATCCTTAGTGTTTGCTATGGAACTGTTAACATCTCTACTCTAAGACAACTATATGAGAAACAGAAACATGTGGGTGTTTTTCGAGTGGGTTTATGACAATTCTAGTTAATCAGTCAAACAGTAATCCATCCATCCATCATGTGCCATGCCGATAAGCGTGGGCGGTCATGTTTTGCCATCTAACTCGATCACCTGAGTCGTGGATCAGCTCCGTTTTCCTGTCTCGACCGTGCCAAACAATCAATCAGTCACTAAATCTATCACTTAATCAATAATTCAATTGAACCGTCAGTCGATTATCCAATCAAGCAATCGGTCTATTGATCGCTCAATCAAATGAATGGTAATCAGTAAATTGATCGTTAACTAATCAAAGTATTCTTCAAATCTTCTTGTTGGCAGGTGAACTAAACCAGGTGTATGAGAAAATCCGGAGGTTGGCGGATCTTAAGAGACACCAAGCGATCCAGGCAGGTTGTTACGAGGTATGTCAATGGGCTGATGTTTGTGTGTGAACTTTAGGTGTTTTTTTGTTTGTTTAGGTTTGTTATGTTTCAGTGGGTTGTGTCATGTCTCAATTGGTTATTTGATGTGTCAGTTGGTTGTATAATGGCTCAGTTTGTTTTGTGATGTTTCTTTATATTTTGGGATGTCTCATTATGTTGCATAATGTCTCAGTTAGTTTTGTGATGCCTCAGTGGGGTGTGCGATGTTTCGGTGGGTTGTGTGAGGTCTCATTAGGTAGTGTGATGTCTCAGCTGGATTTGTGAGGTCTCGGTTGTGTGATATTTCAATGGGTTGTGTGATGTTAACGTTATAAGGTGGATTGTGTTAGGTCCCACTTAGTTGTATGATATCCCAGTGGGTTGTGTGATGTCTCTGTGGATAGTATGACGCCTCACTGTATTATGGAATGTCTCATTAGGTTGTGTGATATATCAGTGGGTTGTGTGATATATCAGTGGGTTGTGTGATATATCAGTTGGTTGTGTGATGTCTCCATGGGTTGTGTGATATATCAGTGGGTTGTGTGATGTTTCAATTAAAAGATGGCTTGTGCTGGGTCTCAGTCAGCTTTGTGCTGTTTTAATCTATTGTGTGAGATCTGACTGAGTCGTGAGTGTACTGTGTGTAATCTCAGTAGATTGTGTGAAATCTCAGTGGACTGGTCTCAGTTAGCTGTATGCTGTTTCCACGAATTGTGTGAAATTTCAGTAGATTGTGTGAAATCTCGATGGATTGTATGAAGTCTCGGTGACTTGTGTGGTGCGTTAGCGAGTTGATAGTTATGCCAGTGGACTCTATTCTGCTTGTGGTTGTGAAATATATTAATGCATTGTGACATTTCTTCTTGGGTTGTATGGTATGTTATTATGTCGCTGTTATGTAACGAGTTGTAGAATATGTAAATATGTTATGATGTATGTTTGTAGGTTGTAAAATGATTCAGTGTATTGGTAATTATATTGCTGAAATTCTGCATTAAAGTATTTAAGTACATTTATAACATAAAAATGGGAGATGTATCATATTTGGAACTTTTCAGCAGAACGCAGAAACATAAATGTATGTGCACTAATTCATTCTGTTGGAGAACTCAAGATGTAAAGTATGATGCATTCCTACACCAGTTCGCAATGCCTTTCGATTATAGTGACGTATTTAGCTGGATTACAAAAAAGGGTAGTTCGTATTATTTTGTCGTAGGATATTTCAGCATGTTGGCATGTACCTTAGCGGAGTTTGAGTTATCTGAGTGGTTTGTGAGTTAAATGAGTGGGATATGAGTTATCTGAGTGTTTTGTGAAGTTGTTAGTGGGTTGACATTTCTAATTATTGCATATTGGGGGATTTCTGGTACAGCAACTAGCACACACTTATTTTCCTGAGCCTTTCGAGGCGTTTATGCAGCACATGAAGACTGCTTTGTCAATACACACAGCCATAATGTATTACTACACCCCTGTGTAACAGAGAAGTAGCAAGACAAACAGAAAAACACATTCTTACGGAAAAGTAAAGTAAAGTAAAGTAAAGTAAAGTAAAGTAATACAAACAAATTAATGTAAAGTAAAGTAAAGTAAAGTAATAGAAACAAATTAAAGTAATGTAAAGTAAAGTAAAGTAAAGTAAAGTAAAGTAATAGAAACAAATTAAAGTAAAATAAAGTAAAGTAAAGTAAAGTAAAGTAATAGAAACAAAGTAAAGTAAAGTAAAGTAAAGTAAAGTAAAGTAAAGTAAAGTAAAAAAACAAAAACAAATTAAAGTGAAACAAAATAAACTTAAGTAAAGTAAAGTAAAGTAAAGTAAAGTAAAGTAAAGTAAAGTAAAGTAAAGTAAAGTAAAGTAAAGTAAAGTAAAGTAAAGTAAAGTAAAGTAAGTCGTGCGGTTCGATATCATTGCACCGGGTTTTGTCGGATTAGACTCGGTCTCTATCTGCAAAACGGAGAACCGCCTGCTGAGAGCATAGCACAGAGCACTAACTCCGTAGCTTTAGCGATGACCCCCAGGAGTTTCCGGTAAAATTACACTCGTAATCTGAATGACGCAGTCTGGAGAATGAATCCAAGACTTCAAGGTGTGAGGCAACAGGTTTCACCACTCCGCAACATATTCCCCCATTCTCATATGTCGTCTTTTTTATACGAGGAGGCTTCAAATGAAAACCGTAAATGCTTTTATTGTTTTATGTGAATATATTCTGGGGGGTTAAACGTAAAGAATAAATGTATCATTTTTCGGTATAGTCACCACTGCGTTCAATGTAAGTCCTCCAGCGCCGATAAAGTGCTTGGATTCCTGTAGAAAATAAATTATCTGGGGTCACTACTCGATGTGCCTAACCCGGTTGTGAAAAGTCTATTACAGAAGTCACGCCGTTCTGAAACTTCCTACTCCACTCATACAGTTGCTGGACTGACAGGCATGCATCACTACACTGGACCTTCATTTGCCAATAAATTTCTATAGGTTTCGCCCCTTCATTGATATAAAAAAAAAACAACAACAACAACAAAAACAACAACAACAACAACAACAACAACAGAAAACAGAACGCTGCTCCTCTTTGGTGCTTGTCAAAAGTTGGGCGGCCATCTTTAAACTGTCATTGTGACGTCATCGTGTTCGTCTGCACCGTGATGTCACTACTTAACACTCTTGACATCCTTAACAACAATTTTGACAGATTACAAGACACCGACATGGTTATTGTAATTTCTATCACACTTGTAAGGTTTTCAATTGAAGCCCTGTCGTATTTTGCAATTTTAATTTTGGAGAGTTGGGGGAGGGGGGGGGGGGGGATGTCATGTCATGTCATGTCATGACTACTGAAACGTATCTTGTGAAATAGGTCACAATCATTGGTTGTCAGAAATAGAGTTAGGATGAAAGTTAATTGCATGTCATTTTAAGAACGTTGTAAACAACCTCAGGATGTATTGGCTGCTTGTGATTTACTGGGTAATTTCAGTTCAGTAGTTTGCCATTGCTTTCTGAACGGTCGACGTCTGATTCCCTGTAAATAATGCTGAGCTGTCTTCTTCCAAATCGCGCGCGGCTAATTCCAAAACTTCGACCCGGTATGTGGGAGAATAATAAAACACCGTTTTACGATTCTCTAAGACACATACGCTGGTGAACAGGGAAATAGATGTGAAAACTAGAAAAAGGAGAAGGAGCCAGAAATGAACCAGGAGAAATAGCAGGAAGAGAAATATATGTGGGAGTTAGAGAAGCGTGTTACAGTGTGTGGGAGGCAGAGAAACTTGGCATGGTTTATGTGATATATTTAACATTCTATAATTCCACAGCCGTACCTCGGAATTACAGAAGGTTTAGAGTGTCCTTCAGGTCAGCTTGTTGCTGTATTTATGTTTATATAACAATGACATTTGTGCCCCTATCATATTTATATAACCATCATATTTATAAAACCGTCACAATTATATAACCGGTATATTAATTTTTTTCCCGCATATCCTATTACAGGACATCGCTGTCAACACCAGCATTTTACCGCTGTTGTTGATTTCTTGGCAAGATTACGTTCAGCAGTTTGCCATAACTTTCTGAGCAACCGGCTCACATATCCCGTAAGTAATGGGCGCGGCGAGAACCGCTACCGATTCTCGCGCAACCGCATTTGCTCACGTGCATAAACGGGATTACGGAGAAAGTCGCTAGCCCTAGGCCAGGGAGACCGGCATATATTTATATTTGTTTTTTTTCTCCCGCATATCCTTTACAGGACATCGCTGTCAACATCAGCATCTTTCAGCTGATTGTTGATTTCTTGGCAAGATTACGCCCAGTAGGTTGCCATTGCTTTCTGCGCGACCGGCTCACATACCCCTAAGTTACCGACGCAGAGAGAACCGCTACCAATTCTCGTCAAGTTACGTTCCTCACGTGGATATACTGGATTACGTAGAGAGTCGCTAACCGCTAGGCCAAGGAGACCGGCTATATATTTATATAGTATATATAGTCACCATATGTATATAACCTTCATTAATTATATAGCCGTCAGACTGATCTAACCGTGATATTTTCTAACTGTGATATTTATATATGTATAAAGATCATATTTATATAACCGTCATATTTATATAAACGTCATTCTCCCTATGTTCTTTATAATAACTGAGTGAGATGGTCGTTGTCTAGGTTACACTGCTCCTTGTATGTCACTACGGAGTGTAAGTTGAGCTAGCCACCTGTCTCATGATACAACTCACCCCCGCAGTACACATCCACCAGTCATTAAACAAGATTGAGTTGGCGCACATAGTCCTTTAATGCAGAAAGAACACGGACAAACGTCACATAATTCTATATCCAGAAAAACAATATAATCCATAGAATTTATATATCCTCCTCACAACTTAACCAACACACATCACTGCCTTCTCACGGCCTTATTAATCTCAACTTCACAAGACAGTTATCCAGCTACTATCCACAGCTGGACCTCACACAATACAACCCACACACTGGGTCTAGCCTCCACTAACTATCCAACCCACTTTGGGTTCAGACCTCCATTAGCTATCCAACCCCCACTGGATTTTAGGCCTGCATTCCAAGCTCGGAGAACAACACAACACAGGACGGAGCTCTATTTCTAACTCCGCTCCTATCCTTCGACTACCGACCAGCTCGGAGTCTAAACATCAACTGTCCTCTGAAGTCCCCTGACTTCACACAAAATTACACTGTCACTCGCCCCATCCACCCTGGGGTCTCCATCTACCCTCACCATTATATTCTCAGGGCTGGTTGTTTTTCTCATAGCCCCGCTACTGGTCACTCACCTCAATGTCAATGACCCAGGCATATGTCAGTCATATTCATATAAACGTCATATTTTAATATAGGTCATATTAATGACTGACAATTTGTGTCTTTATAGACGATAGTTTGTAACATGGAGTTATACCTCTCCATAGCACAAAGCCTTAATCGTCTTAAGCGACTTCCCGTATCTGCCACGAGCTTATATCGCCGAAATGTTGTTATTGCGTTATATTATAAGATGCTTGCTATCATATTAACAACTTTTAAGTCATAACTGTGACACAGAACTACTTCAATTTTCCGTCGTCCATTTTTGTTTGGTCCAAAACCAATGTTTGTTTGGCACTGAATCTGTTAATATTACCACCATCGTTGCCAAAAACCTAATTCTCCTCACTCCTCTTTCTCCCATCATCATCATCATCATCATCATCATCCTAAAAATCCCATCATCATAATCATCATCAATATCAACATCATCGTAATCCTAAAGATCCCATTATCATAATCATCATCATCTTCATCCTCAAGACCATTCTATCTTATAGTCATTCTCGTATATTATAGTATTGTCTCCTCCAACGGAACCTCCACATACGAGATGCCTGGTCAGAGTTAAACCTTACAAGAGACATCAGATGTACCAACGGATGTGGAAAGTTCAGCCAGCCATTGGGGATAACTTCCGCTTTACTCTCCGCCGGAAGGTTCGGCAGAAGATGTTGCAGAAGGACGAAGTTCAGGTCAGGAATTTAATTCATCATCATCATCATCATCATCATCATCATCATCATCATCATCATCATCATCATCATCATCATCATCGTTTCTTCTTCTTCTTCTTCTTCTTCTTCTTCTTCTTCTTCGTCTTCTTCTTCTTCTTCTTCTTCTTCTTCTTCTTCTTCTTCTTCTTCTTCTTCTTCTTCTTCTTCTTCTTCTTCTTCTTCTTCTTCTTCTTCTTCTTCTTCTTCTTCTTCTTCGCTTATTCTTTCCATGGAGATGAGTCTTAAGAACCTTTTAGGTCACTACGTCTGACCATAACATAGATTTGTGTGAGGTTTTCTTCCTCGAGACAGATTCCACTCGAGGTAGCAGGATTCATATACCTTTTGGTAGGTTTTCTTACGTAATATATTGCCAAGGCAGAATCGCTGTGGCCTACTCTTTGCAATATATAACTGCCGGGACATTTCTATCGTGCAAATCTTGGACATGGGCCATTCTGTTTTTTACACTTATCCAAAGAATCATTATTTTATTTTTTTTTATTTTTTTTTTTTTATATTTGCTCTTTTTCTTTCTTTTTTTTTCTTTTTTCTTTTCTTTTCTTTTCTTTTTTTTTTTTTTTTTTTTTTTTTGTAGAAAAAGAGACAATTAGACATGTCTGGGAAATCGGTTAGCTAGTGCGAGAAAAGTAATGTGCCATGGCGCCATCCACAAGGCAACTTTATATAGAGTAACAGGCACACTAGACTGAGGGTGTCGGGAATAGACAACGGGTGAAACAGAGGAATCTGTGCAACAGCTCTTAAGTGGCAACTCACACTCAAGTGATGTGATAATATACTCGCATGTGTCTGCGGTGCGAAGGAATGGGAGTGGATGGAAATTCGTTTCAAAGGCTAAGAGACGTTGTGTGAATACAGGAGGGTCTGGCGTATGATATCCCAAATTCCAGCATGAGAATGTAGGTTGAGAATGTGACGGCAGCATTTCGAAGGCTGGAAAATAGTACAGAATGCATTGTTTTGTTTGTTACAAATTCGAAAAACATGATATGTAAGATTAAAGCTGGTATGTTCAGTATGTGTTGGCTCGCATATTTTGAAAAGACGAAGGTAAAGAGCCTATTATGAATTTTATGTCCAGGGTGTGCTTGTGTGTTAAGAAAGGAGTAAGCTGATAGACTGGCTTATGTCTCTCCTTTGAGCTAGATTATGGCAAGGCTGACATGTGAAGGCTGTCAAAATAAAAAAAAAAAACCAAAGAATTAAAAAACAATTTTAAAAAAAAACAGAAAACGGACTCACATGTCAAGAGGTTGATTCGGTGGAGGATGAGCTGAGGTTTGGACGACACTCAATGCAAGTGGAACATACAGGAGGACCGCTAGTTGGGCCATGTCTGGTGCCATGAGATTGGGGGAGTTTTAGTTGGCTATTTGAGAAGGGACGGTGCTCGTGTAGGAATGTCTCTAGTGCTGTAATGTTGCTTCTGATTTCATATTTCATCGTTGTCTACATGCTTGTCGAGTGTACATTAAATACCCACTACGTTAATCTATTATAGAAAATGGTCAATCATTGTGAGAGGGAGAGAGAGAGAGAGAGAGAGAGAGAGAGAGAGAGAGGGGGGAGGGAGGGAGGGAGAGAGAGAGAGAGGGGATAGATAGATAGAGAGAGAGAGAGCGCGTGAGAAAAAGAGAGGAAGAGAGATTCTGACAGAGAGAAGATGACAGAGAGAATGGGAGAGAGATAGCGACATTGAAAGAGAGAGTGAAAGCTTTAGAGAAAGAAAGAACGAAGTGACAGAGACAACAGATGAGAAAGAGAAAGTGAATGAGAGAAACCGTGAGGCAGTTGGTGACAGAGAGAGAGCGAGAGAGAGAGACAGAGAGAGAGAGGCGAGATAGAGAGAGAGAGAGAACAAATGAAAAAGAGAAACTGGAACAGAAAATGATGGATCATGTGAGACAGAAAAGGGAGAGGGGGAAGGGTGGGGGGATCCCATTACAAGACATCATACAGCAATTATGTAGGTAAACATTTGATCCACCATTGACTGATCCACTTGTAAAATCCTGCCCACATCTCTTCTCTCACAGCTGCCCCACAAGATGTTTGTACCCAACCTGTACGTCGTTCCAACTGTCAAACCAAGATACCAGCTGCGGTGGATTGTCAGAAAATGCAATCATGATTACAAAATGCCGCCGTGTGGAGTCTTCCACGATGTTTAGCTGATATAACGTGTGTTTAAATGATTTAGTATGTGTTTAACTTTGGAGAGTCTGGTGGGCATACGATGAAAGACCTCTTTAGGGTGGGGACTTCTTTATCAATAGCTACACCTGGAACCACATGTTGAACCAGTCTAGAATGATTACCATGACATGTTCTCGGAAATAAAGGTGGCCGCCATGATATTAGCCATGCCCACCGAGAGCCGATTTGTTCATGAAACGATGAAATAAATAAATAAAAACTAGTACCACACTTCGACTATTTAGCTAAAGGGGTACATCAGCGACTGGCCGAGTGGCTAGAATGACAGGGTCTTATTCCGGAGACCCAGGTTTGAATCCTCCGTATGGGGTTGATTTATTTCTGTCGTGGGCAAATGAAAACCCTAATCTGCACAGTTCGCGGCGACTGCACTAGCCAGGACGCCTTAATTCTACAAGACGCTCATGTCCTACACCGCAAGGTACTACAGTACCGTAGATGACAAGGTCTTCCACATTTGCCGCCAAGCGTCGTGGGGAGGAATAGTTGGCGCTCCATCGCCAGATGGGTGGCACTGGAAAGTGTCATTCCGTGATGATTGTACAGTATCTTTAATATCGTCAGTCCATTTTTTTCTCGGTCGGCCCCTTGCTCTCGTACCGAATCGTCTTTGGCGTATCGCCAGAGCTGGTAGTTGATGGTATTGCATCCTAATGAGACGGCGGAACCATTTGATCTTCTGCCTTTCAATATATGTAGCACATGGGGTTGATGCCACCCACTGTCCGCCTGATAACATCATGTTTACTCAGTCTCGTATATTTAATGTTACAGCCTTCTCAAGCATCTCATCTTCCAGGTGTTGATTTTTCGTATGTGTGATTTGGATAATATCCAAGTTTGACATTGGTAGCATAATATTGGTGTGAATATGTTATTTATTATCTGTCGTTTTGCGAACATAGGTATATTTTGATGTTTCAGTATGGGTGATGGTTGATATACATAGTGTATTTTTAATGACTGTGCAGCTTTTGAAAATATTGCCGGTCCAAGTTTTGATTTTACCTATTATGTTGCATGCACTCCACAGAGGGTTAATACAAAATTTAGACCGGCATTGTATTCAAAAACTGCAGTCATTAAAAATACACCCTGTATAAGCGCACTCACTTTTTGGCATTTGATTTCGATTTCTCTGTCTATTCTGCCATCTTCTGTGATCATACTTCCTGGATATTTAAATTCTTTAACTTGTTGCAGAACTATACTATTATACTATTCATCATATTATTTGTTTAGTGGTACAACAAAACCTGGGAAAGAACGCTGGAAGCAGACAAGTAGAAGTGCAATAACATTCTAAGGCTAAGACAAAGGTCTCTCAATTACCTGCTATCCTAACATATTGGTGATGATGATGATGATGATGATGATGATGATGATGATGATGATGATGATGATGATGATGATGATGATGGTAATGATGATGATGATGATGATGATGATGATGATGATGATGATGATGATGATGATGATGATGATGATGATGAACATATTGACGATAGTGTAAATAAGACAAGTAAAGGCCCTTTTGAGTATCTTGTGGCATATAGGGAATATAATGAAAGACCCCCATATTTTAATACACGTTTCGACAAAGGATCCATCATGGGGTTAATATCATGCTGGCAGAGATTTACTTCCCAGTAACTGTATTAGGCTGAGGTGACCTAGAAGCCAAAGGCAATTTTTAAAATATTCTCCTTAATGGCACATCAAACACATGACTGCCGAGTGAGTAAGCACGAGATATAACCACTGCACTTTTATAGTTCCCGTGGGTACCGTGATATGCCTGTATTTTCGTGACCAAACAACCCTGGCTGATGTGGCGTGGCAAATACCATGTTAGCCGCCCTACCTTCCAATACCATTTTGTGAGGCGGGGTCTAGACAGAAAGTATGTATTTACAATATCAGAAGCTACACCTCGAGGTGGGATTTAAACCTAACAACATCAAGTCTACGGGTTGGTGTAATCGCCACATGATGTCAAGACTGCTTCCATCTGTAATATCAGCTGAAATTGTTGGTGGGGAACATTGGTGGATCTGTGTTTCATAGGTTTGTAGAGGCATGATGCTGTCGATGATGAAAATGATGATAGTGATTTCGGCGAATGTCATAGTTTTATGTTCTTGTTTTATAAATACATCAACAAGATGATAAAATATATACATTTATAACAAGTGGACATTATTTGTTGTGTTTTGGGTTTCATTGTTGTTGATTAATTATTCACGTGCCAGGTCTGGAAGAAACATTCGCTTTCATGACTCGCCACTAGAGGTGAGAATGACCAAATGGATAAGAGTACTCTCTCTTAAACTTCCAATGCGCTGATGCCGTGGTAGCGAGTTCAACCCCTACACCAGTCAGTTGGACTAAAATGTTGACTTCTCATCCTCCCTTGGAGAAGTAAATTACAAATACCTCAGAAGTCGAAATGGGTTCACCTGATGACGAGGGACACTGGTAATAGGGGAAGCTGATCCACACGCAAAAATCAGTACATTGCACTAGAAGTAGTATGGTCTAGCTAGAGTTTAAAGCGGGCGAACGCAACACCAAAATACTGACTCGCCAGTCCACTTTGTTACTTGAATTGTCGAAGAAGCGGGTGTTGATTACATACAGATCTGAGTCGTGGGCCATCTTACAATCGCTAGTGAATAATATTGAACTTTTGAACTTCAATGTTACAGAAATATTCTTAGAGTAACGTGGACCTAGAAGTGGAAACATGTTGCCATTCTAGAAGATATCAACATTTAGAAAACTGACATCATGTCCCCTTCTTATGGTTCAATCCGTTTATCTTTGGCGATCATGTCTGTCCATATACCTCTCGAGTATGCAGCCAGTGATTTCTTATACTGATGTCCCTCCATGCCATGATGTCAAACTGTCCAGTTAGTCTCATCCTGTCTATCTTTCCCTCCAACTTTGCTGTTGTGACGATGTACTCCAGTTTTTACCTTCTCGTGACATGCTGAAAGATGTGGCTTTCTTCTTATGATGCGAGTAACCAGTTCTCTTTTTGAGTTCACTTCTTTCAAGATATCTTTATTGATTTTTCCATTCGTCTACGGTGTTCTCATGATTTTCTTTTATAAACTGGCATCTTCTCAGCCTCCACATAATTCCTCACTTAGTCTGCTAATTGTCCATGATTCGCTTCCATACTTCATGATCCGCTCAATATAGCTCTTAAAAGCACTTGTCCTCACAGTCCATTGACAAAGATAAATTGCGGATAATAATCTTCATCTTATGAAATGCTGCCTTTGCCTGGGCTATTCTGAAATTAACTTCCTTAATGCATTTTCCATTTGCATCATGTCTGGTAAACTGAAATACAATTATGTCTACAACTGCAATGTTGTCTGTTGTATGAATCTACCAGTCTCTTTTAGTCCACTCAGCGGTCCATCATAGAGTTGATCTTCCACTGTTGTCTCTCTAGGCCAGAATGTTCGCCTGGATATGTTATATTTTGGGCAGTCTTGGAGTATGTGCTCTGCTGTCTGCGACGTCAATCCACATGTGTACATGGCTGATTCACCAATCTTGAATTTTGTATACATGTGGTTGCATAATCTATTGTGTCCTGTTCTGAGGCGCAGAATAATGACTTGTTCTGGTCTGCCCATAACATGGTAGACGTCTTGAGCAGATTTTGGTGACTTTCTGACTGATTTGATCATTCTTTTCTTTTGGCGATATGTAACGGGCACATCAGGCTGTTCTTTATTTGCACCTTCCTTGGCTAATCGATCAGCTCTCTCGTTTCCAGGTATTCCAAAGTGGGATGGTATCCACTGTATGGTGACCTTATGCTGACTGCTAAGTTCAGAAAGTAAAGTCCTTAGTACTGGCAATTTCCCAGACAGGAGCGCCTCGAGCATTGATTTTGCATCTGTCAATAGCATCACAAGTTGTGTACCATGGCTGGTATGAGCGTATTTAGTAATTTCTCTGTTGCTATCTTGATTGCCTCAATTTCAGCATCATAGTTATGGCAGTACTTTCCTGTTGGTTAGTTAGTCGTGATTCCAACTTCACGGCAGCGGGTCGTCCCCATATTGCTCCGTTCCTGTGCCAGTGAATATCACACAAAATGCTCCTCACAGACCAATGTGAACAATGGAAAAGACGGGAGTCTCGGCAATCCAATAGCCCGCACAGTTACTCTGTGCATAATGCCGCCGCCAGAATGCCAACACAAAAGTCCTCCATGAAAAATACAGTTCATCGTCGATGGAAACGGCAGTCACCAGAAAGACTTCATTGACACGGGTTTTATCCCATATGGCTCGGTCTCTTTCCGCAGGACAACCCGCCGAAAGAGCCGCACAAAGCACAAACTCCGTAGCTCCAGCGGCGAGTCCCAGGAGTCTCCTGAAAAATGCACTCGTGAGCCGAAAAGGGAAACCAGTCAATCCAGCAAAAACCTGTTCCTGTTGGTACGCTGGCCGTGTCCCTAGTATTATTTGGGTATTCTATGTACACTCCTAAATAATACTAGGGACACTGCCAGTCCAGTGTAACAAAAATATTGTTAAGAATCATCATGCAAAGAGTTAGGAAGAAAATACTACGAGAAATAGCAGAAGAACAATGTAGGTTTGTAGAAAACAAGGGTACAGTAAATGCTGTGTATATGCTAAAGTAATTGAACGTTCTATAGAAGTAAACAAAGATATACATTTTTGTTTTATTGACTACACAAAGGCTTTCGATAGAGTAAGACATGTCAACATG
Organism: Cepaea nemoralis; assembly: GCA_014155875.1. Taxonomy (NCBI): domain Eukaryota; kingdom Metazoa; phylum Mollusca; class Gastropoda; order Stylommatophora; family Helicidae; genus Cepaea; species Cepaea nemoralis. The sequence continues at coordinate 221,657 of JACEFZ010005402.1, forward strand.
GTAGAGATACTTGTAGATCTATAAACTGATGTGAAGGAAATTAGACTTATAAAAAACATATATCAGAAACAACAAGCTGACATCAGGATTGATAATGAAGTGGCTCAATAGGATCCTATTAAGAGAGGTGCGAGACAGGGATGTGTTATGTCTCCAGATCTGTTTTCCCTCTACAGTGAAAATATTTTCAGAAATGTAGAAGATATAAATGGAATCATCATTGGGGGACGAAACATCAAAAACATTAGATATGCAGATGATAAAATATTTATTGCAGACAATGAGCAGAATCTGCAATAATTAATAGATGCCGTTGTTGCACACAGTGAACAACTGGGGTTAGAATTAAATTTTAAGAAGACACAGATTATGGTTGTCACTGGGAAGAACGAAATACCACAATGTAATATACAAGTAAATGGAAATAATCTTGAACGAGTGAATCGGTACAATTATCTCGGAACAGTAATAACATCTTATGGGAGATGTCTTGAAGAGATTAGAACAAGAATCGCCATGGCCTAAAGTAGCCTTTAACAAGATGAAAAACATACTGACCAATAAACAGATGTCAATTGAAACGAGAAAAAGAGTGTTGAGATGCTACATAGAGCCTGTACTTTTGTATGGATGTGAAGCTTGGACAATGAACAGTGAGGGTGAAAAACATGTGATGGCTGTGGAAATTTGGTTTTTGAGAAGAATGCAAAGAACTATGGACCGACAGAAAAACCAATGACCAAGTACTACAAGAAATAAATGAAATTCGTAAACTGATTAGTGAAATTAGACGTAGACAGTAAAAAATTTTGGGACATGATATGAGAAGAAATAAATTGGAGAGCTTGGTGACAACTGGCAAGATGGGGAGGAAGAGAACAAGGGGAATACAGGGAAGTAAATAACTGGATGGACTGACCACGTGACATGGTCGCGACAGGAACACTGAGCTGATCCATGACGCTGGTCATCGAGTTAAATGGTGAATCATGACCGCCCACGCTTACGGGTATGGCGCATGATGGATGGATGGATACTTCGCTAGGTACTTGAAGCTCTTAACTTGTTTCAGGGGGTGTTCGTTTAGATGAATTGCTGTTGTTTTTCCTTCTTTAGTTATAGTCATTATCTCTGTTTTACCTGTGCTGATTTTCGTGTTATGTTCCCTACACATTTCGTTTAGACTATTCATGTGGTCTTGTAATTCAGCTTCTGATTTTGCTATTAGTGCTTGGTCGTCTGCAAACAGGAGTTCTCTAATTGTTAGATTTGCAGATGGTTCTTCTTCTGTGTTCTCTCGTCATGTGGTGTTCTTGCTGTCTCTGCTTGACTGGTTTCTTTACATATGTTGTCTATATAGATTATGAACAAGAGAGGGGACAGTACACAACCTTGTCGTACTCCGGATCTTATGGTGAAGAGTTTTGAGTGTCCTTCAGTTGTTCTCACTATGCATTCAATGTTATTGTATAAGCGTCTACATAGGTTTGTTAGATGTGTGCTCATTCCAGTTTGTTCAGGATTTCCCACAGCTTGTTTCTATCTGCTCTATCAAATGCCTTTTCTTGGTCGACAAAGGCTAAGCAGAATGTTACATTAAATTTGATTGATTTTTCTATAAGTTGTCTAAGAAGCTGTTGATTTCATAATAACACTTGATAGAAGAATGGGCAAGCACATCATTCTTTCACTGATGGAAGAATGGACAAGCAAATCACATTTCTACTGATGGAAAGATGGACAAGCACATCATACTTCCACTGATGGAATAATGGACAAGCACATCACATTTTGACACATGGAAGAATGGACAAGCACAACACAATTTCACAAATGGAACTATTGACATGCACATCACAATTTCGCTAGTGGAAAGATGGACAAGCACAAATCAAATTTCACTAATGAAAGAATGGACAAGCACATCATACTTCCACAGACGGAAGAATGGACAAGCACATTATACTTCCATTGATAGAAGAATGAACTAGCACATCATACTTCGACTGACGGAAGAATAAACAAGCATTTCATACTTCCACAAAGAGAAGAAAGGACTAGCACATCATACTTCCACAGATGGAAGTATGGACAAGCACATCATACTTCTACTGATGGAAGAATGGACTAGTAAATCGCACTTCCACTGATGGAAGTATGGACACGCATATCAAACTTCCACAGATAGAAGAATGGACCAGCTCATCATACTTCCACTGATGGAAGAATGGACTGGCACATTGCGCTTCCTCTGATGGAAGAATGGACAAACACACCCTACTTCCACTGATGAAAGAATGGACAAGCACACCTTTTACCTTGTTAAATAAACCATTATAAGCTGTACTCTTGGGTATCCAGGGGCGTAATCTTGATTTCAGCCATATGGATTTTGTCCCGAGTCAATTTTTGTTAAACTGGGGTTGCGCGCCAGTGACAGTACATAACATGTCGGTAGCAACCCCCCCCCCCCCCCCACACACACACACACCAACTTCTAACACAACCAAAATGTGAAATGGAAATAGATAGGACAATTCTTAACCAAAATAAATAATTTTAAATACCTAGGGACATTTATAACATCAGATGGAAGATGCACAACAGAGATTAACAGCAGAACGTTTGTTTTTTTTTGTTTTTTTTTTGCATATCCTTTACAGGACATCGCTGTCAACATCAGCATCTTTCAGCTGATTGTTGATTTCTTGGCAAGATTACGCTCATTAGTTTGTCATTGCTTTCTGAGCAGCCGGCTCACACACCCCGTAAGTTACCGATGCGATTCGAACCACCGCTGATTCTCACCGTCGTCACGTTACTTACGAGAGTATACGGGATTACGGAGAAAAGTAGCTAACCTCTAGGCCAGGAAGCAGCAGAATAGGGCAAGTAAAAGCTGCATTTCCGAAAATGAAAAGTATCTTATGCAACAAGTCACTATTATTGAATGTAAGAAAGAGCAGTGCACAAGTGCTATATATAACCTGTTTTGCGTTATGGCAGTGAATCTTGGAATGTAATGAACAAATTGGGTGGAACTTGGAGGCAATAGAAATGTGGTTCCTGAGACGAATGTTGCGAATTCTTTGTACTGCCAAAGTAACTAACAACGATTGCCTGAAACAGGCCAATGAAACTAGAACATTACATACAGCAATAAGAAAGAGACAAATGGCTTTCTTTGGTCATGTGATGAGAAGAGAGGCATTGGAGAACATCCTTACAACTGGAAAGATCGAGGGGAAGAGAGGCAGAGGCAGACCAAGAGAAATTATGCTGAATGGATTGAGTCTGTGGCATGGAGGAATATCATCAGCAGACTTGATCCAGAAAACCAAAGACCGAGATCTGTGGAGAGTCATGAACGCCTACGCCAGCTGGCATGGCACTTGATGATGATGATGATGATGATGATGATGATGATGATGATGATGATGATGATGATGATCATCATCATCATCATCATCATCATGATGATCATGATGATCATGATGATCATGATTTACTTCCTTGGGGTCTCTTACATCATATATAAATTCTAATAACAACAGGCTAGGAATGCGTTGATTAATCACCACTTTCATGCACAATTATGTCTAAACCGGTTATGGACTGACCACAATCAAAGAACACAACTAAGTAAAATAATAGAAAGAGACATAACAACATAACAGTCAATCAAGGGGCATTACTCAAACTGAAATAAATATATTTTTTGATGTAAATAATGGTAGAACTTTTTCTTGCCTCTCAAATTTTCATAGTAATTAACAAAGAAAACATATACATGGCATTAAATTCTGAATAATAACATAAGAAATCTTTACTTTTAGGAGAAAGTGATGGCTTTATTTTGTAAGCGTAAAATATTATAACTGGCTTTTCTATTTCTTTGCGATATTACTTTAAATGTTTTATACATTTCCCAATTAATTCTCTTGAAATGGCCGATGGTTTATCAATTTTTGACCGTCCTTCACTTTGGGACGAAATTACTAATATGTCAGAAGTCGGAGTGAGTTTGCCTGATGGCGAACACTGTTAATAGCGAAGGCGACTCCACTCGCAAAGTTCAGTCCAGTGCTACTAGAAGTATCTTGTAAGGACTACGTTTGGGTTAAAAGCGATGGAGCTCAATCAATCAATCAATCATGTGCCATGCCGGAAAGCGTGGGCGGTCATGACTCGCCATTTCACTCGATCACCAGCGTCGTGGATCAGCTCAGTGTTCCTGTCTCGTCCATGCCATATGGCCAAGCCATCCAGGTATTTTCCTCTCGGTCTTCCTCTTGGTCTGTTCCCTTCGATCTTGCCAGTTGTCACTAAGTTCTCCAATCCATTTCTTCTCATAACATGTCCAAAAAATGTTGACTGTCTACGTCTCATTTCTCTAATTAATTTACGATTTTCATTTGTCTCCTGTAGTACTTGGTCATTGGTTTTTCTGTCTATCCATGGTATTCTTTGCATTTTCCTCAGAAACCACATTTCTGCGGCTATCAGATGTTTTGCAGCTTGACTGCATATTTTCCAAGTTTCACATCCATACAAAAGTACAGGTTCTTTGTAGCACTTCAACACTATTTTTTTCTAGTTTCAATTGATATCATTTTAATGGCCAGTATGTTTTTCATCTTGCAAAAGGCTACCTTCGCAATACCAATTCTTGTTCTAATCTCTTCAAGGCATCTCCCGTCAGATGTTATGACTGTTCGGAGATAACTGTACCCACTAACTTGCTTAAGAATATGCCCATTTACTCGTATATCACGGTTAGCGGGATAGGGGTATCCCCTATCAAAGGAGATGTAAGACGCCTCCTTTCCTCCGTTAGTCTACGGGACACCCGTGGGCAAGGTGGAGTACCCGTTTAGCCTCCCGATCAGGGTTACGTGAAGCCATTGAAGCAGGTGGTGGATGGAGTGTGAGAGCAGCCGACAGATTGTTGTTGGTTATGGTATTGCACTCTGCGGCGATAGGCAGATGATCTCACCAGTAGAGACAATGGCTATGGCCACCGACTAGTACAGTCACTGTCCAGAAGGAAAGCAATGGCAAACTACCTTCTGCAAAACTTGCCAAGAAACCATAGCAACCATGAAAGAAAACATAATCAGAAAGAGATCTGGTGGCGAGACCCCCAGGCCAGGCAGATCAGATAACACTGGGGAAGAGTGTGACACAGGGACCAGTACTAGTAATCGTGATGACGGAGTTAATCCTGACTGTGTTACCAAGGAAATCCCCTGTGTCAGACTAAGAAATAGAGTGAGAATAGCAACGTGGAATGTGAGAAGTCTCTATGAGGGAAAGCTTAAAGTAGTGTGTGATGAGATTGAGAGGTTAAATATTCAAATTTTAGGAAGTAGTGAACATCGCTGGAGCGGCAAGGAACATTTTACAACTGAAAATGGGAGTATTTTCATTTATTCTGGTAGAGTCGTCGGAGGTCAGAGTGGAGTGGCATTTTGTTTAGATAAGACAACTGCAAAAGCTTTAATGGGTTATAATCCAGTTAGTGATAGAATCCTCACCATTAGACTTAAAGGCCGTCCAAAAAACACAACTCTCATACAGATATATGCACCTACTTCAACAGCAGAGGAGGAAGAAATTGAAGATTTTTACAACACACTACAAGACACATTAAATAAGATTGGTCATAATGATATAGCAATAATAATAGGGAGATTTTAATGCAAAAGTAGGTGCAGGAAGAGCTGAAAATGAGAGACACGTTTTAGGAAAATTTGGATTAGGAAATAGAAATGATGCAGGTGACAAATTAATTGAATTTTGCACAGAAAATGAGTTAACGATAGCCAACACGCTTTTTAAACAACATCCAAGAAGACTCTTCACATGGAAGTCTCCAGACAGTATTACCAAAAATCAGATAGATTATATTTTAATACAAAGAAGATGGAGATCAAGCATAACATCTGCAAAAACCCTACGTAGTGCAGACTGTGATACAGATCATCAGTTATTAGAAGCAGATCTGAAATTAAAACTCAAAAAGCTTATCCGAGGACCAAGGCCACTTCGTTTTGATCTCACAAAAATACCGGATGCATACACTGTAGAAGTTAGGAATCGCTTTGAGGTCTTGATGTCTGTACAAGAAGAAATGACACCTGATGAACTGGCAGTACAAGCTAGAGATATCTTGATAACTGCAGCCAAAGATCTAATTCCGACCAAGAAAAAGCAACTTAAGCCATGGATTACATCAGACACGTTAGAATTAATAAAACAACGAAGGGAGCTGAAACAGAAAGGAGATGAATCCGATAACAGCAGGATGAAGTATAAATCTTTAACTCGAGAAATAAGAAATAACACAAGAAAGGACAAAAATCAATACATACAAGATTGTTGTACCAGAATAGAGCAATATCATAAGACTGGAAGAGATTATGAAATGTTCAAAGAAATGAAGTTATTGACAAGAAATGTTCAACCTCAATTGAATGTTATCTGTGACAAGATGGGAAATACCTTAACAGAATCTAGACAAATTCTAGAAAGATGGCAGGAGTACTGCAGTGGAATGTATGATGTGAGTGACAGTGAGGATATGAATGAGATACATGAGCCAGTGACAGCAGAGACAGAACCTGAACCCTCATTAGATGAAATTGCTTGGGCTATAAAGAACCTGAAGAATGGTAAATCACCTGGATGTGATGAGATACCAGCTGAACTAATTAAAGCGGGAGGAGAAGAAGGCATTCACATATATCATGCATTATGTACAAAGATTTGGAAACATGGTATTTGGCCAAAAGATTGGAAGAGAACTATCTTCATTCCAATACCAAAAAAAGGGCAACCTGAAATTATGCACCAACTATAGAACTGTTGCCCTGATCAGTCATGCAAGTAAAATTCTACTAAAAGTCATAATGGGAAGACTTCGTAAGAAAATGGAAGAAGAGATTAACGTAGTTCAAGCTGGATTTAGACAAGGAAGAGGAACAAGAGATCACATATTCAACATGCGTTTAATAATAGAGAAGTGCAGAGAATTTAATGTAAACCTATTCTCATGTTTTGTGGATTATTCAAAGGCATTTGACTGTGTACAACATCAGAAACTTTGGGAAATCATGAGGAATATGGGCTTTCCATCACATGTGGTACAACTCATAAAAATGCTCTATCTAGACCAACAAGCAGCAGTTAGAATAGATGGCGAGGAATCAGATTGGTTTGACATCAAGCAAAGAGTCCGTCAGGGCTGCGTGCTGTCACCCTATTTGTTTAACCTGTACGCCGAAAATATAATGAGAAATGTCAGAGATGATATAAACAGGGAGCTATATGATGCCCTAAATATCGGCGGTCATGACATATCAGAGATTCGATATGCTGATGATACAGTATTACTCTCCACAACTCAGGATGGCATAGAAAATCTAATAGCCTCAAAACAACTGAATAGTGAAAATCACAACTTATATCTTAACATAGCAAAAACAAAGATAATGCATACTGATAAAACTACTATGGAGAAAGAAATATACATTAATGGGAGAAAATTGGAGGTGGTGGAAAATTTTGAATATCTTGGGTCATTGATTACCAACAACGGGACACAATGAAAGAAATTAAACGGCGACTATCAATTGCTCTTCAAAGACTAAAACAGCTGAATAAATTATGGAGTGGGACAGACAGAACTACAAAAATTAGATTTTTAAGAGCATGCATCTTTCCCATTGCAACATACGCCTGTGAGACATGGACACTTACTAAACAAGCTGAACAGCGCATAAACGCCTTTGAATATAAATGTTATAGACGAGTTCTAAGAATATCTTGGGTAAAGAAAAGAACAAATGCATCCATACTTCAAGAGTTGAATATTGAAGAAGGTTGGCTATTAAAGACGATAAAACAAAGAAAATTGAAATATTTCGGTCACTTGAAACGTCACGAAAGTTTGGAGAGAACAATAATGGAAGGGTATATGCCTGGGAAGAGAGGAAGAGGAAGGCCAAAGAGAAGATGGGTGCAGGATGTGGCGGATGATCTCCAGATGGGTGTATCAGACGCGGGACATCTTGCTTGTGATCGAGAGGTTTTCCGGAAGGTTGTTATGGGAACGAGGTTCTGCAAAGGACATGCTACTGAATGAATGAACTCGTATATCACATTGTAATATTTCCTTCTTCCCAGTGACGACCATAATCTGTGAAAGCCTTTTCAGCTGTTAATAACATTGAGTATGGTTTGGGGCTGCTGACAGTATCAAAGAGCCAGCTTGAAAGGTTGGAGCGGACAAAGAATACGGCCATGCGGATGATCCTCTGGTGCAAAAATGACACACCAATGATATGCATGAGGCATATTCCGGCGCTACCAACAATGGCGGATAGGCATTGGGTCCTTCAAGCCAAATGGCACCCGAGAGTTGCTGCAGATCACTCCCTGCATGAAGCCATGGATATGGTCAAGGGACATAAACTAAGACGAGGCAGGTCCTGTGTGGCACATGAAGAAATAACTGTACGTCAGGTGTGTGATCTAGAGACCATCAATCGTGAAAAACAGTGGGTTGAAGTACCGGAAGACATGAAGACCTGTACAATGTAATAGTAACACTGGGTCGTGAGTGCAATAAAGGGCAGCGGGCCATATAGAGTTTGAGGTGCAACAACTGATGCAGAGTAACACACATCAAGGTGATAATGTAATCTATATTGATGGGTCAGTGGTGAGAAACAGACTGAGTGGTTGGGGTTTTATTGCGAAGGCTAATGCACGATTCTTTAAAAAGGAGAGTCTTGAAAATGAGACAAGAACCTCTAGCATGAGAATGGAGGTGGAAGCAGTCACAGCGGCATTCTGTTGGTTAGAGGAGACCACTGCAACACACATTGTATTCATTACGGACTCAAGGTGTATACTTAGTATGGTGGAAAAATGAATGTTTCGTGTGGAATGGCTCACCTCGCTTTTAACAACACATTACTAGAACATATAGATTCTACTACTACTACTACTACTACTACTACTACTACTACTACTACTACTACTACTACTACTAATACTACTACTACTACTACTACTACTACTACTACTACTACTACTACTACTACTACTACTACTACTACTACTACTACTACTACTACTACTACTACTACTATTACTACTACTTCTACTACTTCTACTACTACTACTACTACTACTACTACTACTACTACTACTACTACTACTACTACTACTACTACTACTACTACTACTACTATTACTACTACTACTACTACTTCTACTACTACTACTACTACTACTACTACTACTACTACTACTACTACTACTACTACTACTACTACTACTACTATTTTAAATACAACTACAGCTACTTTAACTACTACTACAGCTACTATTACAACAACAACAACAACTACTACTACTACTACTACTACTACTACTACTACTACTACTACTACTACTACTACTACTACTACTACTACTATTACTACTACTATTACTACTACTATTACTACTACTACTACTACTACTACTACTACTACTACTACTACTACTACTACTACTACTACTACTTCTTCTTCTTCTTCTTCTTTAACTACTACTACTACTACTACTACTACTACTACTACTACTACTACTACTACTACTACTACTACTACTACTACTACTACTTCAACTACTACTACTATGATAACCAATCATTCACTGTCTTTGCTGCTACAAGTCTCACACAGATTCATGCCTCACACCGATATAAGTCTCACACGGAAACAAGTCTCATACGGATGTTTACTCCTAAATACTGTCTTTTCGAGGACTTTGCCATTGTTGTTTTGTAGGGTTATGATTCGGTATCCATTAAGTCTGAAATGATCCTTACATGGCTTTGGGAGTGAGACCAGGTAGCTGTACAACCAAGCCGCCGTGTTCATGTTTAGGTTGAAACAAAGTGCCATCTCGTCTATGTCCCCAAGATTTATTTTACTCATATGGGTGTACCTCGCCCCATCCGGGCCTGGCGCTGTGTCTGTAACCCTCTTTAGTAACAGTGACCTATGGGAGATCAATGTATTCGTAATATTCGTCTCCGTTGCTTCCAATAGATTCCTAATTAGTACGTTAACACAAATAAATTGCCAAATCAGCTGAAAAACAGCTAATAGTTGATGATATGCAGAGTTTATTCTTTCCTTATACAGTGAACATATTTTCAGACATGTAGAAGATATGGGAGGAATCACACTTGGGGGATATAACATCCACTGCACATTGGGCATTCCCGTCCGAGCTCACTCTACCGATGCAGCAGCCATCCCAGAGTAATTGCTGCTGCTACATGCGAGATCTTTTTTATTTGAAATTTAGTTGGACAGTCAGAGTAATATAATCAAAGATATGGAAACTAATCATCAGAAAAACGAATCCAGAAAGTATTTTTAAAGAACTGAAGTCAATGAAATGAGGGCACCAACACAACACATATGGTTTAAAAGACAAAAATGGGAATATGATAAATACCAATGAGGAAATGTGCAACACATGGAAAGAATACTTTGTTGAATTACTACATTGTGAAGCTCCAAGTAACACTTTCCCACAGGAAGAGGTTCTAACGTGTGAACCACAAATTGAAGAACCTGCATTTGAAGAAATCCTATATGTAATCACACGACTTAAAAACAATAAGGCAACTGGAGCTGATGGAATTGCTGCTGAATTTATAAAGGCAGGTGGCCATGCATTACATCTAAAGCTATACGAACTAATAATAAAAATCTGGAGGACTTAAGAATTACCCCATGACTGGAAAGAGTCATTATTGATACCTATCTTTAAGAAAGGAGACAAGTTCCAGTGTGAAAATTATAGAGGAATATCACTACTGTCCATAAGCTATAAGATACTATCCGCAGTACTACTAAATAGACTAAAACCATATTCAGAATACATATTAGGTGACTACCAGGCGGGTTTTAGACAAAAAAGATCAACAATAGATCAGATATTTATCTTACGACAAATAGCCGAGAAAAATTTGGAATATAAAAGAGATCTCCATAACATTTTTGTGGATTTTAAAAAGACTTATGTTAGTGTCCATAGGAATAGTCTATGGAATGCTATGCGGGAATTTGGAATACCAAGGAAGTTAATCAACATGGCCAGACTATGCATGGAAGATACTTATAATATAGTAACATATAAAGGCAGGAAATCAGACCCTTTCCAAATAACATCTGGCTTGAAACAGGTGATGCACTATCGCCGCTACTCTTCAATCTGGCTCTAGAGAAAGTTGTAAGGAAGGTAAAGGAGGAATGTGATATTGGAGGAACATCCAAGCTGCTTGGTTATGCAGATGATATAGATATTATAGGGGAAAATGAACAAAAGACATTGGAAATATTGACTCACTTAAAGGAAAAAGCCCAACAGATGGGGCTGGTTATCAACCAAGATAAGACAGAATATATGGTAATTTCAAGAGAAGTAATGGCTAAAACCTCTGGCCACATACAAATAGATCATATGACCATTAAAAGAACTGAAACATACAAATACCTGTGTACAATCTTCAACTGCTCCAACATCATAAGGGAAGAAATACAAACTAGAATCAATTCTGGAAATAAGATATACTATGCACTACAACATCTACTAAAATCAAAGGCGCTATCTCGTAACACCAAGATCACAATATACAAAACACTGATCAGACCAGTTGTGCTGTATGGCTCTGAAACCTGGAGTACAACGAAAGGAGACGAAGCCTTGTTACAAACCTTTGAGAACAAAGTTTTAAGACGCATCTTTGGACCCATTAGGGATACACAAAGTGGAGAGTGGAAAAGAAGAAGTAACAAAGACATTTATTATCTGTTTAAGTCCCCGCTAATCACTGGTTTCATGAAGGCTAATAGACTACAATGGCTGGGGCATATAGAAAGAATGGAAGATAATAGGGAAACAAAACTCGCTTACACTCAGGAAATAAATGACCGTAGACACCGAGGTAGACCAACTCTGGGGTAGGCACGTACTTTGAAAATTTGTAGTCTGACTTCAATGGTTGGAAAATCAAGAAGGTAGCACATCGCCTTGCATGCTGTATCTCTTGTACATCCAAGACTAATGCGCATAGCTTCGTTTTGTATCCTTTCCATCCTTTCTACCTGCTTACGGCTGAGAGTTAGAATTGCCATCGCATACTCAAAAACAGACATGACCAGACCCTCATATAGGAGGCATAGATGGCGCATCGCAGCCACACCCCGCTTGGCCTTTGTTATCACCTGGTCTATGCGCTCGTTATAAGCAAGACTTCGATCAAACGTATCCCCGGGTAATTCATTGCCTGCGTTCTTTCCACAGTCTCTTAACACAGATTAACAGTTGGTGTTGGAGTGTTGACAATATGGTTATTCAAAGAGAACCATGCCACTGTTGCCTTTGTTGGTTTGACCATTGCCCCAGCTTCAACACATCAAGAACTTATGCGATTGAGTTTGGTTTGCAGTTCCACGCAACCTGATCTCTATCCTTACGCTGACGATACACTAAAACATCGTCGGTAATTGACAATGTCTCCCCGTTCCAGTGATCTGCTCGCTGGTGATTCTCACTGTGTAGGCGTTGAACAGCACCGGAGATAATGGTAATCCCTGTGGTAGGCCAGGATATATTGTTGTTGGTTCCTAAGTCCAACTGCCACATCTAAAAACTACTTTCCGTTGGAAGAGGGCTGCAGCGATCCAGCTAAGGAGGAGCGGACTTATCTTGAGTTCAAGAAGCTGAAGCATTAGAATCATGAATCACAGCTTAATGAAATATCTTCTTAACTATTGTACTTACTGTAATCAGTTCAGTTTAACTATTGTTAACTATTGTACTTACTGTAATCAATACAGTTTAACTGCTGTTAACTATTGTATTTACTGTAATCAGTTCAGTTTAACCGTTGTTAACTATTGTACTTACTGTAGTCAATTCAGTTTAACAATTGTTAACTATTGTACTTACTGTAATCAATTCAGTTTAACCTCCTGCTCTTTGAAGTTTGATGCTGAGCCGGTAGCATCTGCAACCTACGGACATACTGGTTATCCTTTCCTCTGGAGAATACAAGGCAAGGCCGAGAGAGGGATCATGCTGCATGGGCAACACATGATCTCTGAATCCATGACCAGGCTTTGTGTGATTGAACTCTGGCCTAGTTCCAATCTACATACTTTCGTTTGTATAGACGGCAAGATGCCACTCACTTGCATCATTTTGTCATACTCTGGATATGCTTTTGGCAGACTTTCATTTGGTCTGAGTAGATGTATGTCACTTCAGTGAGAACTGTTTATTGCCTCAGTTTGCTATATACAATGGTAGTACTAATTCAATCGTTCTGCTATTATTAGGAATACCATTATATGGCTAGCTTAAATTGTTACTATGCATACTGTCATGTGGCAGGTATAATGTTTAGTATATGCTGGAAATACTAAGGATGAATAGTGTGTTGTGATATTTTGGCATTACCAGCAGCTCGCATAGGCATATGGTCTATTAATTGTCTTTGAATCAGAGGTGTAGTGGTGTAGACATTACGCACAATCTGTAACGGGTATATTTTGCGCTTAGCCCTGTCTGTGTGTGGTGAACATTACTACCACTAGTCCAGAAAACCGACGGGCTGATCCTACTGGATCGAAGGTGTTTTCTGGACTTAAGCAGAACCATACGGGAATTGAGGCATCATCACACCTGGAATACAGACGTCATACAAACCACAACAGTAGTTACGTATTTAATCACTTCGGTGATGTATTTTTACATTATTCATTATCATCATCACCCTGCAATTAATCAGTGTGTTTTTTTTTGTTTTTTTTTTTTTGGGGGGGGGGGGGGTTTCATATTGATAGTAAATAAAGTGATTGTAGTTTGTTTTAACACATAGTTATCTGTTTTTTTGTTGTTGTCAATTGTGCATACTTCTGTGTGTGTGCATCGGTTGGGGGGGGGGGGGGGGGGGGTTAATTACACACCAGATACGGGAGTTTTGTCATGGGGAATAAAGAGCCCTGCCTAGTAGGGCAGCAGAATACAAAAACATAGACATCTAACCTTCCCTTACCCACTGCTTGGTGATACCAAAACCAGCTTATTTTACCTTGTTAAAGGAGCCTTTATCAGCTGTACTCTTGGGTATCCAGGGGCTTAATCTTTATTTCATCCATATGGAATGTGTGCCGAGTCAGATTTTGTTAAACTGGGCTTGCGCGCCAGTGACAGTACATAACTTGTCGGTAGCAACCCCCCACTTCTAACACCACCAAAATGTGAAATGGAAATGGAAGGGAAAATTCATAACCAAATAAATAATTTTAAATACCTATGGGCATTTAAAACATCAGATGGAAGATGCACAACAGAGATTAACAGCAGAACGTTTTTTTTTTTTGCATATCCTTTACAGGACATCGTTGTCAACATCAGCATCTTTCAGCTGATTGTTGATTTCTTCTCAAGATTACGCTCATTATTTTGTCATTGCTTTCTGAGCGGCCGGCTCACATACCCCGTAAGTTACCGACGCGATTCGAACCACCGCTGATTCTCACCGTCGTCACGTTACTTACGAGAGTATACGAGATTACGGAGACAATTCGCTAACCTCTAGACCAGAAAGCCGGCAACAGCAGAATAGGGCAAGTAAAAACTGCATTTCAGAAAATGAAAAGTATCTTATGCAACAAGTCACTATTATTGAATGTAAGAAAGAGCGTGCACGAGTGCTATATATAACCTGTTTTGCGGTATGACAGTCAATCTTGGAATGTAAATGATCAAATTAGGTGGAACTTCGAGGCAATATAAATGTGGTTCCTGAGACGAATGTTGCGAATTTCTTGGACTGCCAGAGTAACTAACGACGACTGCGTGAAAGAGGATAATGAAACTAGAACACTATATACAACAATAAGAAAGAGACAAACAGCTTTCTTTGGTCATGTGATGAGAAGAGAGGCATTGGAGAACATCCTTACAACTGGAAAGATCGAGGGGAAGGGAGGCAGAGGCAGACAAAGAGAAATTATGTTGAATGGATTGAGACTATGGCATAGAGGAATATCATCAGCAGAGTTGATTCAGAAAACCAAAGACTGAGATCTGTGGAGAGTCATGAACGTCTATGACAGCTGGCAGGGCACTTGATGATGATGATGATCATCATCATTTACTTCCTTGTGGTCTCTTACAGCATATCTAAATTATCATAACAACAGACTAGCAATGCATTGATTAATTACCACTTTAATGAACATTAATGTCTAAACTGGTTGTAGACTGACCACAAAAAACGCAATTAAGATAGTAGTAAGGGACATAAAAACATAACAGTTGTTCAAGGGGCATTACTTAAAATGAAATAAATGTATTATCTGATTTAAATAATGGTAGAACTATTTTTAATCTGTGATAATATGTTCATGCTAGTTAACAAAAAATTGCATTTGGCATAAAATTGTGATAAAACATTAGGAAACCTTCAACTTTTAGGAGAAAGTGATGGCTTTATTTTACAAGCGTAACATTTTATAACTGGTTTTTGTATTTCTTTGCGATATTACATTAAATATTTTATACTTTTCCCCCACAGCAATAGTTTTTCGAGTTACCAATATTAATTTTGACCGTCCTTGTCACTGGGACGATATTACTAATATGTTACAAGTCGGAGTGATGGCGAACACTGTTAATAGGGAAGGCGACTTCACTCGCAAAATTCACTCCAGTGCTACAAGAAGTATCGCGTAAGGACTACGTTTGAGTTCAAAGCGATGGAGCTCATATAACAAAATACAAACCTGATTTTATACTCATACAGAAAACTAACATTAACACCGACTGGCACGCATGATATATCACAACATGCCTAGGTTTGAGACACGCATGTTTTAGTCTTAGTACTTAACGTATCTGATTAGGTACTGCAATAATACAGACATCGGACAGGTGGCAAACTATAGAGTACAAAGACAGCCGGGGTAGGATAGCTAGTGTATAGGTGGGAAATACCATACATAAATACACATTAATAATAATACCACAACATCTAGCTTAAGAATGGAGGTGGAGGCGGTAAGTGCAGCTTTCCGCTGGATGGAGAATACGATACTCACACACATCGTGATTGTAACTGACTCAGAAAGCATGCTGAGGAGGGTGAGGACAGGCAAGCTTTGGGCAGAGTGGCTTGCTTCGCTTCGGAGGTCACGGGTGGCAAACATCGCCTGGATCTTTTCACCGGGGCATGTCGGTGTGTTGGGGAATGAACAGGCGGACAGACTGGCTGGCTCTGCTAAACTTGGTGGAGTATTGATGCATGACAAGGCAGATGTGGTTGCGGCCTTGTGGGAGCACGTGTACACCTCGGAGGAGCAAATGGATTATCATGGTCTGGCAAGAATGAGGCAGCGTGGAGTGACGACGGGATCTGGCCAACGCTCGACGCTTAGAGGAAAGGTGAGACGGACTTATAATCAGATTGCTACTGGAACTATTTGTGTTGGAATCCCGCATAAGTAGGCATATGACCTCAGATGGCTGCTGAGGATGGGGACGGAGAGCCTATGGGAATCCTCCGAATACTGTGATGTCGGTTCATACATCAATCATTCAATCATCAAGTAGAGCTCTTTCTTTCCTTATACAGTGAACATATTTTCAGACATGTAGAAGATATGGGAGGAATCACCCTTGGGGGATATAACATCCACTGCACATTGGGTATTCCCGTCCGAGCTCACTCTACCGATGCAGCAGCCATCCCAGAGTAATTGCTGCTGCTACATGCGAGATCTTTCTTATTTGAAATTTAGTTGGACAGTCAGACAGACGAGCATACACACACATTGATAGATGAATACTTAAACAATCAGATAGATGGGCCGACAGATGGGCGGATTGGACAGGCAGACAGACAGACAGACAGGCAGGCAGGCAGGCACGCAGGCAGGCAGACAGACAGACAGGCAGGCAGGCAGGCAGGTAGGCAGACCGACCGACCGACCGACCGACCGACAGACAGATAGACAGACAGACAAACAAACAAAGAGACAGACAGACAAACAGACAGACAGACAGACGTTAAGCTTGCTTTCACCAACAGTAATCAAATAAATTTAACTGTTGTTAACTATTAACCAATTTAACTGTTGTTAACTATTAATTAGTTTAACTTGTTAATTATTAAACAGTTTAATTGTTGTTAACTATTAAACAATTTAACTGTTCTTAACTATTAAAAAGTGTAACTGTTGATAACTATTAAACACTGTAAAGGTTGTTAATTATTGTACTTACTGTAATCAATACAGTTTAACTGCTGTTAACTATTGTACTTAGTTAGTTAGTTAGTTAGTCGACGGATCATCCTCATTGCACATCGAACCATTCAGTCCATAAGTGCTCGAACCCCCTCCTCAGTAAATCCCGCAGCGTGTAGCGGCTAACGACGCCAGTTCTGTGTTGGTTTATCAATCATCTTTGGCTTCCTGCGTAGTGTTCTTGTTTGGCCACCCCTCTTTTGATTTGCTGTTCTCGCAGTCTGACCATGGTTGTAGATTCACAGTCATCACTTGGTTCTCGCAAAAGTCTTACTTCTCGTAGAGCATTCAGAATGTCAGCCTGATCCATGGCACGTCCGCCCTCCACCTTAGCCTTACCTGCGAGCTTGTCAGCCCGCTCATTTCCTTGTACTCCCGCATGCCCTGGCACGAAGATGAAACTAATCTTTGCCAGCCGAGACCGCTCCAGAGACAGCAACCACTCTCTTCGGATCCACCCCATCTCTATCCACCTGAGTATGCTCATTGAGTCGCTAAGGAAACATGCCCTATTGAATGTCTGTGTCTCGAGCCATGTTCCAAAGTCAAGCTACTTGTGGTCTCAGTGAAAGCACCAGAGTCCTCCTTCATAATTCTTCCTCCGACCCGAGCTGTAAAGGCCCATAAGCTTCTCACCCATCTGTGTAGATGACAGCATCACCGTCTAACGAATTCTCGAAAATCAATGCTTGTACTTCCGCCTCCACAGCAGCCGGATTTTCTTGTCTGCATTTTCTGTCTAGTTGGATGCAAACTGAAAAGGACGTACAGAAATCTGTTGGCACTTGTACCCACTCCTTGCCAGGTTCTAAGTCCTCCAGTGAACACACCTGTTGAAGAATGTCTTCGGCTTGACCCATCCACGACCTTCCTCTTTTTAACCTGCTGCCCTTCACCTTCCTAATTTCACTATGCAGTGGATGTTGTGTGTTTGCGTTAACTCTGAGGTAGGCACGTGCTCTGCAAATTTGTATTCTGTCTTCAATGGTTGGAAAATCAAGAAGGTAGCGCATCGCCCTGCATGCTGTATCTCTTGTACATCCAAGAATAATGCGCATAGCTTCGTTTTGTATCCTTTCCATCCTTTCTATCTGCTTACGGCTGAGAGTCAGAATTGTCATCGCATACTCAAAAACAGACGTGGCCAGCCCCTCATATAGGAGGCATAGATGGCGCTGCTCACAGTTTGCTGCCGCCATCATCCGCATCGCAGCCAAACCCCGCTTGGCCTTTGTTATCAACTGGTCTATGTGCTCGTTATAAGCAAGGCTTCGATCAAACTTATCCACAGGTAATTCATTGCCTGTGTTCTGTCCACAGTTTCTGAACACAGATTAACAGTTGGTGTTGGAGTGTTGACAGTATGGTTATTAAAAGAGAACCATGCCACTGTTGCCTTTGTTGGGTTGACCATTGCTCCAGCTTCAGCATACCAAGTACTTATGCAATTGAGTTCGGCTTGTAGTTCCTGTCACCGCCTCACCTTTATAGATATTAATTAAAGGGCTGCAACTCCCGCCCAAGGGCTAGAAGTGAGTCACTCGAGGCCAGAGTAATCTAGAGCCTTCTCGAAGGACTGGTCATTGAGTCCAGGGTCCCGTGGACACTGATATGGCCCGCCTATTGCGGGTCCACGAGGAACTCGGACAGAGTTACCACCCGTGTCGGATTGGGACACGTGTGGACCGGCAGAGGACAGACGGACTTCAGAGAGACAACAGGGCCTGCCTTAGAGGGACTCAATAGATATCAATAGATATATAGACATAGGCTAGATAGTTTGCTAGACTGTTGTATGATAACTATGTGTGATGATGTTAACTATCTGTGATATGTAATACAGCGCGGGATTGTTAACCCACTGCGCCAACGCACTGTATATTGAAATACAATAAATGTTCGTTATCATATTGAACGGAGTTATTGTTGCCTGTCTGAACCCGAGCTCAGATACCTAGACATGAGCAAGACGATGACAGGCTTTTTGGGGGCTTATTCTCCGGTTTTGGCATAAGATCTAATGTTACACAGCTATTTATTGCCAAGTAAAATCACTAAATTAATTATATCAAATTGATTTTGTACAACCAATTGATAACTTTACAAGTTTAAAATATTAGTAGCTATCTAGCGATAAAGTAGAATTAATCTGAGTCCCTCAGCAGTGTCTCAGCAGTGCCTCAGCAGTGTGTCTCTCATTATTGTGATTACTATAAACTATTTTTGACATGACTGTGACATTTTTTGACTGTTACTAATGTTTTCTCACTCTACGAGCAGATTGTTCCGCGAATAGTGGCGCGTGCAACCTATGTAACATTTCCAACAGTGGCGAGAGTACAAGACAACATCCGCAAGTTCTGGGATTAAAAGCTAAGTTTCATATCACACCCATTGCAACCCTAAGCGGTACTTCTCACCATCCATCAATGTATCATTTTGCTTTGCATTGATTTGTTTGTATATTCATGACCTTGTAACCAACATAACCTTGCATTTGGATTTACACATTTAATAATTAAGGGAGATAACTAAATTTTCTACTCCCCAACATTTTTTCTAAGGGATTTAACTTTATAAACAGTATCAACAAGTAAAACCCAAGATGTCTAGCTTAGATAAATGCATTGAGCAAGGAATCAAATTAGGTTATAAAGAAGAGAAACTGTCAGAATGGGCACAGAAAACGCACGCAGAAAACATTGCCCGTGAAGAAAGAGCGATAGAACGAGAACAAAAACAAATGCAAATGCAAATGGAGGCAGAAGAAAAGAAAAGACAAATTGAGGCAGAAGAAAAAAAGATGCAGATGCAGCTACAAGCTGAAGAGAAAAAAATGCAATTGCAGGCTCAAGAAAAACAGATGGAGCTTGAGGCGGCGACCAAACAAGCCTAATTAAATGCCGATACACAAATAAAACTAAAACAGATGGAGATTGAGTCCAACGTAGAAATATCTATGAATAAACTAAGAAGCAAAGAGGAGGAACAAAAATATAACAAGTATAAAGGCCTCGTGAAGGCATTCTGCTCAGGAGATTCCATCAGTGCCTACTTGGAAAATTTTGAGTGTCTAATGTCCTACCATAAGATCATAAAATCAGATTGGGCATATATCTTAATGAGAAACTTAGCTCTGGAACCTTTAAAAGTAATAGAGACAGTGCCACAGGAAATGCGTAAAGACTATGACTATTTAAAGCAACGCATTCTCCAACATTTTTCTTTAGATACTGCAGGTTACGAACAACAGTTTGCGAAATTATCCCACAACCAAATCAAACCTTTATAGATTATGTCAGTACAGTACAAGACGTGTGTACAAAGTGGATTAACTCGGCTAAAACTAACAACAGCCATGACAAACTTAAAGAACTTATTATTATTGACAAGATAGTGAGTACCATCCCTACATCTTTTGCCTAAGTTCCTGAAACAAATGGACTGTAAAAGTATTCAGGAAATCGAGTCCAAGGGGAATGCATTTTTCACAGCAAATAGAGGCATTTTTCATCTAAACATAAGTCAAAACGATACAGCAGCAGCAGTAGTGAACACCAAATACTCGAAACAAACGGAGAGTAAATTTAAACCACGCTCAAATGTCAGTAAACTTGTTAAATGCCAATATTGCAGTTTGAATCACGACCAATACGCGATGTGCAATAAATCGCCTAACTATCCTCACCACCTCAAAATGATGGTGGAGAGGCAGAAGACTAAGCGCAATGCTTACCAGAGAGCGGTCAAATGTTTTTTTTTGCAGGAGCTTTGGCCATTATAGTCGCTTCTGTGATGGCCGAAAGTTATTGAAACAGGCCAATGCTACACTAGTGGAAACGTCGTCAGACGAAGAGATTGAATCACTGAATGATTGTTGAAATTTAATCCAAAACAAATTAAGTGCACTCTCTTCGGATCCCACCCCATCTCTATCCACCTGGTATGCCATGAGTCGCTAAGGAAACATGCCCTATTGAATGTCTTGTCTAGAGCATGTTCCAAAGTCAAGCTACTTGGGTCTCGTGAACGCACCAGAGTCTCCTCATAATTCTTCCTCCGACCCGCGCTGTAAAAGGCCCATAAGCTTCTCACCATATGATGTAGATGACAGCAAACCGTCTAGCGGAAGTCTCGAAAATCATGCTTGTACTTCCGCCTCCACAGCAGCCGAATTTTTGTCTGCATTTTCGTTAGTGGATGCAAACTGAAAAGGAGTACAAAAATCGTTGGCCATTGTACACCCCTGCCAGGTTCTACGTCTCAGTGAACACCCTGTTGAAGAATTTTCGGCTGACCCCTCACGACCTTCCTTCTTTTAACCTGCTGCCCTTCACCTCCTAATTCCACTATTGCAGGGATGTTGTGTGTTGCGTTAACTCTGGGTAGAGTGCTCTGAAAATTTGTATTCTGTCTTCAATGGTTGGAAAATCAAGAAGGTAGCGCATCGCCCTGCATGTCTATCTATTGTACATCCAAGAATAATGCGCATAGCTCGTTTTGTATCCTTTCCATCCTTTCTATCTGCTTACGGCTGAGAGTTCAGAATTGTTCATCGCATACTCAAAAACGACGTGGCCAGCCCCCTCATATAGGAGGCATAGATGGCGCTGCTTCACAGTTTGCTGCCGCCATCATCCGATCGCAGCCAAAAACCCCGCTTGGCCTTTGTTATCAACTGGTCTATGTGCTCGTTATAAGCACCAAGGCTTCATCAAAACTTATCCACAGGTAATTCATTGCCTGTGTTCTGTCCACAGTTTCTGAACACAGATTAAACAGTTGGTGTTGAGTGTTGACAGTATGGTATACACGAGAACCATGCCACTGTTGCCTTGGTGGGTTGACCATTGCTCCAGCTTCAGCATACCAAGTACTATGCAATTGAGTTCGGCTTTAGTTCCTGTCACCGCCTCACCTTTATAGATATTAATTAAAGGGCTGCAACTCCCGCCCAAGGGATAGAAGTGAGTCACTCGAGGCCAGAGTAATCTAGAGCCTTCTCGAAGGACTGGTCATTGAGTCCATGGTCCCGTGGACACTGATGTGGCCCGCCTATTGCGGGGTCCACGAGGAACTCGGACAGAGTTACCACCCGTGTCGGATTGGGACACGTGTGGACCGGCAGAGGACAGACGGACTTCAGAGAGACAACAGGGCCTGCCTTAGAGGGACTCAATAGATATCAATAGATATATAGACATAGGCTAGATAGTTTGCTAGACTGTTGTATGATAACTATGTGTGATGATGTTAACTATCTGTGATATGTAATACAGCGCGGGATTGTTAACCCACTGCGCCAACGCACTGTATATTGAAATACAATAAATGTTCGATATCATATTGAACGGAGTTATTGTTGCCTGTGTGAACCCGAGCTCAGATACCTAGACATGAGCAAGACGATGACAGGCTTTTTGGGGGCTTATTCTCCGGTTTTGGCATAAGATCTAATGTTACAGAGCTATTGATTGCCAAGTAAAATCACTAAATTAATTATATCAAATTGATTTTTGTACCACACATTGATAACTTTACAAGTTTAAAATATTAGTAGCTATCTAGCGATAAAGTAGAATTAATCTGAGTCCCTCAGCAGTGTCTCAGCAGTGCCTCAGCAGTGTGTCTCTCATTATTGTGATTACTATAAACTATTTTTGACATGACTGTGACATTTTTTGACTGTTACTAATGTTTTCTCACTCTACGAGCAGATTGTTCCGCGAATAGTGGCGCGTGCAACCTATGTAACCTTTCCAACAGTGGCGAGAGTACAAGACAACATCCGCAAGTTCTGGGATTAAAAGCTAAGTTTCATATCATACCCATTGCAACCCTAAGCGGTACTTCTCACCATCCATCAATGTATCATTTTGCTTTGCATTGATTTGTTTGTATATTCATGACCTTGTAACCAACATAACCTTGCATTTGGATTTACACATTTAATAATTAAGGGAGATAACTAAATTTTCTACTCCCCAACATTTTTCTAAGGGATTTAACTTTATAAACAGTACCAACAAGTAAAACACAAGATGTCTAGCTTAGATAAATGCATTGAGCAAGGAATCAAATTAGGTTATAAAGAAGAGAAACTGTCAGAATGGGCACAGAAAACGCACGCAGAAAACATTGCCCGTGAAGAAAGAGCGTATAGAACGAGAAGAAAAACAAAGGCAAATGCAGGAAATGCAAATGCAGGCAGAAAGAAAAGAAAATTGCAAATTGAGGCAGAAGAAAAAAATGATGCAGATGCAACTACAAGCTGAAGAGAAAAAAATGCAATTGCAGGCTCAAGAAAAACAGATGGAGCTTGAGGCGGCGGCCAAACAAGCCCAATTGAATGCCGATACACAAATAAAACTAAAACAGATGGAGATTGAGTCCAACGTAGAAATATCTGTGAATAAACTAAGAAGCAAAGAGGAGGAACAAAAATATACAATATAAAGGCCTCGTGAAGGCATTCTGCTCAGGAGATTCCATCAGCGCCTACTTGGAAAATTTTGAGTGTCTAATGTCCTACCATAAGATCATAAAATCAGATTGGGCATTCATTTTAATGAGAAACTTAGCTCTTGAACCTTTAAAAGTAATAGAGACAGTGCCACAGGAAATGCGAAAAGACTATGACTATTTAAAGCAACGCATTCTCCAACATTTTTCTTTAGATACTGCAGGTTACCAACAACAGTTTGCCAAATTATCTCCACAACCAAATCAAACCTTTATAGATTATGTCAGTACAGTCCAAGACGTGTGTACAAAGTGGATTAACTCGGCTAAAACTAACAACAGCCATGACAAACTTAAAGAACTTATTATTATTGACAAGATAGTGAGTACCATCCCTACACCTTTTGCTGAGTTCTTAAAACAAATGGACTGTAAAAGTATTCAGGAAATCGAGTCCAAGGGGAATGCATTTTTCACAGCAAACAGAGACATTTTTCATCTAAACATAAGTCAAAACGATACAGCAGCAGCAGTAGTGAACACCAAATACTCGAAACAAACAGAGAGTAAATTTAAACCGCGCTCAAATGTCAGTAAACTAGTTAAATGCCAATATTGCAGTTTGAATCACGACCAATACGCGATGTGCGATAAATCGCCTAACTATCCTCACCACCTCAAAATGATGGTGGAGAAGCAGAAGACTAAGCGCAATGCTTACCAGAGAGCGGTCAAATGTTTTTTTTTGCAGGAGCTTTGGCCACTATAGTCGCTTCTGTGATGGCCGAAAGTTATTGAAACAGGCCAATGCTGCACTAGTGGAAACGTCGTCAGACGAAGAGATTGAATCACTGAATGATTGTGATAATCAAAACGACAATGTAAGTGAGCTTGGAAATGCTGTACAAATTATTGACACCATTACAGACAGTAAGTGTAACACCTGTACGAAGTTCCAACTTGACACAACATTACTATGTGGCCACACTATCCCTATTTCAAATGAAACAGCCAACGCTGCTTTGTCATCTACAGGCAAGCTAGTTTTTTCAACAGGGTTTGTAAATAACAAAAAGTGCACATTAATTCGGGATTCCGGCGCAACGCTCTGTGGGATTAAGAAAACATTAATAGACACTAAAGATTACACAGACAAACATGTGACTTGTCGCACATTCTCAGGCACTATAGAGAAATACCCCCTTGCTCTTGTCGAAATTCGAACACCGTTCATATCAGGACAAGTATTGTGCGCTGTCCTTGAAAATCCAGTCGCTGATATTATACTTGGGAACCTGCCCAACATACAACCGTGCTCTGAAAAGGAAATCAGAGATTGGGAGCATAAAAACGGTATCCACCACCCAAACAGCGATGCTAAAGAGAAACACCATTCATGCTTGTCTCAATCTGCCAAAAGACCAAGGGAGACAACCACTGAGGTAATTCAGAAAGAATTCACCGAGGTGTACAATGCAGGGGCGGTCGAATCTAGTCAGTGATACGACCAAATTAAAACCTCGAATTGAGGATGCTACCGATCTACCAAGTACCAAGCCTGTAGATGTGCAACAAACACACAACACACAAATGCAATAACACGACAGACAACCCATAAAACCAACACCGACCAACTGCAGGAATCACTAGAAATTATAGCGCCAAACTCTACCAACACTAATTTTGGAAATGAACAGAAAGCAGATCCTACACTCTCACCATATTTTAAGTTAGTAGGACTTAAACCAAAATTAACTAAGAACGCATCGTGGACATTTAGGCTACAGAACAATATCTTAACTAGATTTTACACAACAAAGCAGACCACGATACAGCAAGTAGTGTTACCACAAGCACATCGAGACAAAGTTCTAAAGATAGCCCATGACTCACCTTTTGGAGGTCATATGGGGTACGAAAAGACCAGGGCTAGGGTCCTGACCCAGTTTTATTGGCCAAAGTTTTGCCAAGATATAAAAACCTTTTGTAGATCTTGTGATATATGTCAGAAACTGGTCAAAAAGTTGAAAAAACCCTACTGCATTCTCTTTAAATGGAAAGTTGAAAATATTCCATGTAAATATGTTGAAACCATACTATGCTAGACAGGACATTGAGACAAGTGAACAGACGCACCTAACTGGTGACAGAAACGAAACGACAATTTCCCAACGGAATGACACCTCGACAAATGAAGCATCGTTAACGACTCACACTTTCGACGACAAAAACGACGAAGACATATGGACACTACCGACAATCTGTGATATCGACAACGACGACAATTTGACGACAGGTTGACAACGATTGAACCTCGACGACGACGACAATGACATTGAGGACAATTTACAAACAGTAGCATCTGTGATAAATCAGACAGACGTAGACAATACTGAAATCCCAGTACCTATTATGACTGACGACGGGAGTATAAATGACATACATATCTCTGACGCTTTGACACAACAACAGCGACAAGACATTTTGACACTCCTTGACGAGTATAAATCTATCTTTTCTAACAAACCTGGACGCACTGACAAAATAACACATTCAATTGTGCTGACAGATCTGACACCGGTTAAATGTAGACCATATTCTATTCCTCTCCATTACAGAGCAAATTTAGACAAAGAAATTTTAGATTTAGAGAAAAATGGAATAATTCAAAAATCGATGTCTCAATATTCTTCACCGATTGTCCTGGTGAAAAAGAAGGACCAGACAATCCGTTTGTGCATCGACTATAGGGTATTAAATACAAGAACCACAACGGATGCAGAGCCAATGAACAGTTGTGAAGATCTCATTTTAAATATGGCTCAATCATCCTTATTTTCCAAGACTGATTTAGCGAAAGGATATTGGCAAGTGCCACTACACCCTGCTTCTAGACATATAACAGCATTCGCAACACCCCTCGGTTTGTACGAATGGCTATATCTTCCATTTGGTCTCAAGAACGCACCGGCCACATTTGTTAGATTAACTAGATTGTTATTACACGGAATTAAAGATGTTGAAGCCTATATTGATGATATATGCATCCATTCTTCTAATATGACTTCTCACTTACTTACCCTCAAACAAGTCTTCAACCAAATTCTCTCTTTTTGGACTTACTATCAAACCTTCCAAGGTTGAATTAGGCTATAGACAAATAGACTTCCTTGGTCATAGAATTTCTGAAGGCAAATTGTTGACAGATGATAAAATTGTTTCCAAGATTCTTAATCTAGAAGTTCCTACCACAAAGAAACAAATTAGAAGTTTACTAGGTCTTATTAACTATTATTCTAAATTTATTCCACATTGGCAGAACTTACCTCAGTCTTTTCTGATATGTTAACTAAAGATCATCCATCAAAAATTTGTAAAAGTACCAGCTTAGACGATGCAATGTGTAGATTGAAACATATTTTTTTCTAATCCACCAGTCTTACGATTACCAAACATAAATTTACCCTTTATTTTGACCACAGATGCGAGTGCTATCGCAATAGGAGGATGTTTAATGCAGGAAGTGGATGGAGTGAGACACCCGATTCTCTACGTAAGCCGCAAACTAAAGAAGGCAGAGACCGGTATGCTACAGTGGAATTGGAGGCTTTAAGCCTACTGTTTTGTATTGAGATTATCTAAGTTCCTCTTGGGTAGTCACTTTGTTGTGCTCACTGACAATTCGCCATTGTTGGTCCTTAACCAGGGTCACCTAAAACACCATCGTTTAAAAAGATGGTGTCTTCTTCTTCAAGATTTCGACTTCGAAATCCGCCATATCAAAGGCACGGACAACATTATGGCTGACCTATTATCACGGCAAACGAATGCGCCAGTAGAATGACTTTAGCACATCGACCATTCGCCATACTAGAAACTGTGATACTTTTAGTCTGTGGCATATAACAGTGTAACTCTACACCTGCTAGAGAACTCTCAGTGAATAGGTTACTTACAACACCCATGAACATGAAACTTTAAGAGCTATACTTTAAGAGCTATACTTTAAGAGCTATACTATCAAGTGCCCAAGCTCTAGAACGATCCCAGCAAGAAACGTTAACTGTGTTTCAACCAATAATATCAACCAGTGAACTGACTCTGAATACTGTAAGAACACTTTATACGCAACATTGAGAACATTCCATACTTGCTGTTGCTACAAAACATTTCAAACAGCCGAAACAGAACGACGTCGACTACAACACTCAAGAGACAGCCATACTAACTTTAACATTCATGGCACTAACACGCTAACAACAGGAGGACAACGCACACATCATCGTTGGATTTAGTTACTTAATTAATTAATTACTTAGTATTAAATATGTATTATATTTGCATTAATGATGTATATAAAATGTGTTAACCTGTAATTTGTACATATTCTACTATAATATTACAGGCGGTTCCATTCATAGGCTAAAGGACCGTCCTATACAATTGTCCCTGTGTAAATTATAACCCATTTTTGAGTCATCGTACAAAAAGTACGTATTTTCTTAAAGGGCAAATATCGCCTAGTCCATTTTTTCTAAGGGCAATAACACTTACCTCAACTTTAATTATATATTTTAACCAAATACTATTTTGAATGAAAGGTGAGTGAATGACAGCGTGAATGAATTAAATGAGAGAACGATATACTGAGCGGACTAAATTGTACGCAAAACGTATTATTTTAATTTGTCTGCGTCTTTCATGTAAAATTGCATGACTTGTCTAAATTGTTGATACATGTTTAGTAGTTAGTTTAATATACTTAGTTTAGTAGTTAGGATACATCTAAGCACCACTACTTGGAATGCCTGATCATGTATTGCACACAGTGGAGTAATTCATGATTGAGGTTATCCCAACTCGTGACGCTTGGACATAAGCCACACATTCAGCATACACTTTACACAAACTTAAAACTGAACACTATCAATTTAAAATACAGTCACTTTATTAGAAACAGCAACTTATTAGTCAACACACTAACAAGCCAACAGGGACACATGTAGTCTGAGGGGATAAAATAACAACGTAACTACATATTTAGCATTATACAACATACGAGAGTAAAAGTGTATTGAAATGCACACACAGATCAAGATTTGAAGGTGTACTTAATTAGCCAGGACTTCGGTCTTGTTAATCCTCTTTAATACAGAGGTTAATTGTCTTGGTATCAGTGGGGTACTATGAGAAGGACGGGTTGTAAAAACAACTACTAACGTCACGTAACTTCGGGTCAGATAAGCATTTTTAAGGACACAGGAGAGAGAGTGATCTCTTCACCAAATCAGAGAAGTGGTGTATGGGAGAATACATGAGTTTTGATGCAGTATGTAGGTTACCAGGTTACTGTCCACCAAACTACAAACACCGACTTTATGTGATTCGGTGACAGAATTAGAACAGATCTAATTACCCTATAACAAACCATCATATCAGGGGAGAGGGGGGAATCCTGTCACCGCCTCACCTTTATAGATATTAATTAAAGGGCTGCAACTCCCGCCCAAGGGATAGAAGTGAGTCACTCGAGGCCAGAGTAATCTAGAGCCTTCTCGAAGGACTGGTCATTGAGTCCATGGTCCCGTGGACACTGATGTGGCCCGCCTATTGCGGGGTCCACGAGGAACTCGGACAGAGTTACCACCCGTGTCGGATTGGGACACGTGTGGACCGGCAGAGGACAGACGGACTTCAGAGAGACAACAGGGCCTGCCTTAAGAGGGACTCAATAGATATCAATAGATATATAGACATAGGCTAGATAGTTTGCTAGAATGTAGTATGATAACTATGTGTGATGATGTTAACTATCTGTGATATGTAATATAGCGCGGGATTGTTAACCCACTGCGCCAACGCACTGTATATTGAAATACAATAAATGTTCGATATCATATTGAACGGAGTTATTGTTGCCTGTGTGAACCCGAGCTCAGATACCTAGACATGAGCAAGACGATGACAGCAACCTGATCTCTATCCTTACCCTGGCGATACACTAAAACATCGTCGGCATATGACAATGTCCTCCCCGTTCCAGTGATCTGCTCGCTGGTGATTCTCACTGTGTAGGCGTTGAACAGCACCGGAGATAATGGTGATCCCTATGGTAGGCCAGGATATATTGTTGTTGGTTCCAAAGTCCAACTGCCACATTAAAAAAAAACTTTCCGTTGGAAGAGGGCTGCAGCGATCCAACTAAGGAGGAGCGGACTTATCTTGAGTTCAAGAAGCTGAAGCATTAGAATTATGAATCATAGCTTAATGAAATATCTTCTTAACTACTGTACTTACTTTAATCAATTCAGTTTAACTATTGTTAACTATTGTAGTTACTGTAATCAATATAGTTTAACTGCTGTTAACTATTGTACTTACTGTAATCAGTTCAGTTTAACCGTTGTTAACTATTGTACTTACTGTAATCAATTCAGTTTAACTATTGTTAACTATTGCACTTACTGTAATCAATACAGTTTAACTGCTGTTAACTATTGTACTTACTGTAATCAGTTCAGTTTAACCGTTGTTAACTAATGTACTTACTGTAATCAGTTCAGATTAACTGTTTTTAACTATTGTACTTACTGTAATCAATACAGTTTAACTGCTGTTAACAATAAACAGTTTAACTGTTGTTAACTATTGCACTTTCTGTAATCAATACAATAACGGAGGAAACGGAGATGTGGTTCCTGAAACAAATGTTGCGAATTCCATGAACTGCCAGAGTAATTAACAACGATCGACCGAATGAGGCTAATAAAACAAGAACATTATAAACATAGTTGCATGTCCTTTACAGGACGATGCAGTCAACACCTGCATTTTCTTATTTTGTTTTTTTGTTGCTGTTGTGATCTCTTGTTACGATTACGTTCAGTAGTTTGCCGTTGTTTTCTGAACCACTTGCTGTGACAGGACGTTCTCATCAAACAGAATTGTTTGGGTTAGACACGACCTTCCATCACCCAATACGAAGTATTTTCCTTACATGGAAAGTAATTATCAAGCCAGATAAGTTAATTAAAGAAGAACGTGTGGACGCACCTGAAAGAATTGAGTGATTGATTGATTGATTGATTGATTTAGGAATCGACATCACAGCATTCGGGGCATTCCCATAAGTGCTCCGTCAACATCCTCAGCAGCCAGCGAAGAGTTCCAACACTAATAGTACCAGTAGCAATCTAATTATAAGTCCGTCTCGCCTTTCCTCTGAGCGCTGAGCGTCGGCCAGATCCCCTCGTCACTCCTCACTGCCTCATTCTTGCCAGACCATGGTAATCCATTTGCTCCTCCGAGGTGTGCACGTGCTCCCACAAGGTCGCAACCACCAAGTTCTGCAGAGCCAGCCGATCTGTCCGTCTGTTCATTTCCCAGCACACCAGCAAGTCCCGGAGAAAAGATCCAGACGATGCTTGTCACCCGTGACCTCCGAAGCGAAGCAAGCCACTCCGCACGAAGCCTGCCCGTCCTCACCCTCGTCAGCATGCTTTCTGAGTCTGTTACAATCACAATGTGTGTGTGTCGTATTCTTCATCCAGCGGAGAGCCGCAGTGACTGCCTCCACCTCCATTCTTAAGCTGGATGTTGTGGTATCATATGCCAGGCTCTCCTGCACCAAACATCGACCATTCGCTTTGGCTATGAACCCCCAGCCACTTCTCTCACTTCTTGACCCCGAACCATTTGTGTAGATAATCACATCACCCGAGTGAGCATTGTCCTGAATTAGTTGCTGGATTTCCACTTCCGTGGCCCCTGCTGGCCACTCCCTGCACTCCCGGCTTAATGTGATTATAACTCTACACAAGTCTGACTGCTCCGCTGGCACTCTAACTCACTCCTCTCCACGCCTAATGTTCCCCAAGGGGCACACTTGTCTGATCGTATCCTCCGCCTGAGCCATCCATGATTTCCCTCTTATCAGTCGCTGACCCTTAACTGCGTCCAGCGCCTCATGCAGTGGGTGGTGTGTGTATGCAGCTACCTGAAAGAAATGGTTGTCCAAACAGGATGTGTAAACATAGACAGGACAAAATGACGATCACTGTGCAAGGAGAATGTAGGAAAATGATTACTTTACCCTACATAATTACAGTCAGAACATTCATTCAATGTAAATGAGATAATTACCGATTTGGGGGAGAAGACCGTTTAACTCGATTATATACAAGTTGCAATTTGGACACTTGGTCAGTTGGCTGTTAGCTCTGAGTGGAGTTTCAGGGATGTGGTGACTTTTAATGCTTTCATTTGGATTACCTTAGAGTGAAATCCTGGATACATGGGTAAGTGACACTTATAGTTAACACCACCAGTACCGGATAAAACTATCTTGGAGGGATTCAAACCATTCAATACTTCTCAATAGGTTACACTATGTTGCCGAATTAGTGACTTCGTCCTACCAAACGCAATTTACTATGGACATAGCTAGGTACTATATCTTGGTTTACGGACAGTTCTGATTTCTGTCTGGTGTCTTAATCATTACTTTATTGTCTCCCTTGCTTATTCCACATTTAATGAGATAATTTTCTACTAAGATGTCTTGTTCATTATTTTATAATCTCCTGTGTGTATTACTTATGCTTAATGAAATGTCTTCTTCTTCTTCTTCTTCTGCTGCGTTCATCCGGAGTGTGTTTTTTTTTCCAGACGTAATTGCGGTGTGTTTTGTTATGCACATAGTGCAGAATGGAGCTTATATATTAATTTACAAATAACGAAAAATATAATTAGCAGGATACGCCATCAATGAATAAAACACTTAACCCGGAGATATTAGACCAAGTAACAAGTTTCTCCAGAGACAGGGAGGGAATGTCTCCTTCACCACGGACATCACAGAAACGGGTTTGAAATGCCCCACTTCACCACCGACATCCCAGAGACAGGGTGGGAATGTCCCACTTCACCACGGACATCCCAGAGACAGCGTGGGAATGTCCCACTTCACCACGGACATCCCAGAGACAGGGTGGGAATGTCCCACTTCACCACGGACATCCCAGAGACAGCGTGGGAATGTCCCACTTCACCACGGACATCCCAGAGACAAGGTAGAAATGTCCCACTTCACCAGAGACATCCCAGAGACAGGGTGGGAATGTCCCACTTCACCACGGACATCCCAGAGACAGCGTGGGAATGTCCCACTTCACCACGGACATCCCAGAGACAGCGTGGGAATGTCCCACTTCACCACGGACATCCCAGAGACAAGGTAGGAATGTCCCACTTCACCAGAGACATCCCAGAGACAAGGTAGAAATGTCCCACTTCACCAGAGACATCCCAGAGACAGGGTGGGAATGTCCCACTTCACCACGGACATCCCAGAGACAGCGTGGGAATGTCCCACTTCACCACGGACATCCCAGAGACAAGGTAGTAATGTCCCACTTCACCAGAGACATCCCAGCGATAGTGTGGGAATGTCCCACTTCACCACGGAGATCCCAGAGACATGGTGGAAATGTCCCCTTCATTGTGAAGGTGGCAACAAATATAATATGATAGTTTGTTCGCTACCTTGTATGTTGATGACGTAAAAATGACAACTGATCTAAGAATCTACAAGTATCCTTGCAGTAATTTACACGACACAAAACATGTATTAGATCATTTGTGGTGATTGGTAGTAAGCGGTGCAGTTTTTAATATCAACAAGTGAATTTGCGTACAAAATGGTGGCGCTTCCTAATCCAACTGGTAGATGGTTGAAATTACAATTTTGATTGAAGGTAATTGAGGTTCGCTTCGTGAGTCTTTGGGTGTGTAATCATTATGTTTAGCTCCTAGCCGCTAAAGCCTGTAGTCAATTACAATAATTCATAGCTAGTAAAGCAGACAGACAGACAGCCAGAAAGACACACAATTATTACACACACACACACACACACACAC
Organism: Cepaea nemoralis; assembly: GCA_014155875.1. Taxonomy (NCBI): domain Eukaryota; kingdom Metazoa; phylum Mollusca; class Gastropoda; order Stylommatophora; family Helicidae; genus Cepaea; species Cepaea nemoralis. The sequence goes on from JACEFZ010005402.1 coordinate 255,424, forward strand.
ACACACACACATATGGATCATATAGAACCAGTTTTGCTGTATGACAGTGAATCTTGGAATGTAAATGAATAAATTAGGAAGATTGATTGATTTAAGAACCGACATTACAGCATTCGGTGCATTCCCATAAGCGCTACGTCCCCATCCTCAGCAGCCAGCGAAGAGTTCCAACACTAATAGTACCAGTAGCAATCTGCTTATATGTCCGTCTTGCCTTTCCTCTGAGCGTCGATCGTCGGCCAGATCCCCTCGTCACCCCTCGCTGTCGCATTCTTATTCTTTATAAATTAGGAAGAACGTGGAAGTAACAGAGATTTTGTTCCTGAGAAGAATGTTGCGAATCCCATGGCCTGCCAGAATAACCAAAAATGACTGCATGAAAGAGGCTAATGAAACTAGAACATTATATACAACAATAATAATAAGACAAACGGCTTTAGTTGGTCATGTAATGAAAGGAGAAGCATTGGAGAACACCGTGAAAACTAGGAAGATTAAAGGGAAGAGAAGCAGAGGCAGACCAAGAGAAATGATGCTGGATGGATTGAGACGGTGGCATGAAGGACTATCTACAGCGGAGTTGATCCCGAACATCAAACACTGAGATCTGTGGAGAGACATGAACGTCTACGCTAACTGGCCATGCATTCGATGATGATGATGATGATGATGATGATGATGATGATGATGATGATGATGATGATGATGATGATGATGATGATGATGATGATGATGAGAGACATGTGGAGAGACATGAACGTCTACGCTAACTGGCCATGCATTCGATGATGATGATGATGATGATGATGATGATGATGATGATGATGATGATGATGATGATGATGATGATGATGATGATGATGAGAGACATAACCTCTTTATACACCATTCTAAGTATTATTCAACATGTTCAATACTAACTCTATGTAATATAGTGATCTTATACACACAATGAATTAGTTGTTAGTTAGTCGCGATTCCAACTTCACGGCAACGGTCGTCCCCATTATGCTCCATTCCTGTGCCAGTGAATATCACACAAAATGCTCCCCACTGTCCAATGTGAAAAGTGGAACAGACAGGAGTCTCGGCAAGCCAACAGCCCGCACAGGTAAACTGCATAATGCCGCAGCAAGAATGCCAACACAAAAGTCCTCCACAATGAATACGTAACTATATAAGAGATATGGCAATCAGTACAAAAATGCACAACTATATAATAGGCAGAACCGTATTCAAAGTAATATATTAATGATTAACTGCTATGGGATGATAAATCGTCGTATTCAAATTTCCCGTAACTGCCATGGGATTAAACATGAAGCTATAATTAAAATATTTCTGCAGTAGTTTTCACTACGCAACCTCTATTCATTTAATATTAATGCAACATGTCTGCTACCATATTAACAACTTGAAGTCATAACTTTGGCACACCCCTACTTCCCATTTTCCGACATCCATTTTTGTTTGGTCCAAAGCCTCTTTTCGTTTGGCACGGAATTTGTTAATTGATATAACACATTAACATAACGTTGGCGCTGGATAGAACAATACGCCGAGAAAATCCGTGAATAGTATATCTAGAAAGGCATTTGGAATCCAAAGGGCATAAGCCATAGAGGAAGACCCGAAACTACACAGAGAATGATGTAGACATAGAAATTTATGTTGTTTGTCCATCAAGAATGATGATGACCATTCATTTCATCCGGTGGGGTTGAAGGTGTGGAGCCGTGGGTTTTAAGATGGCTGATAAGGCCTATTTTGGCTTGAAATATTCTTTGACAATGTGGGCAAAGAATGCTTGACGTCTCTGGAGGAGGATTTCCTGCAGTGGTTTTTCTGTCCTGCCTTTTCTTCACAGCTCTTGCAGTCCTGGTTGCCTCACATATGACTGCACCTTTGCGCAATGATGCACGCCACGAATTTCGGTCTCTGGCTGCAGCCTCCCAGGTGTCATGATGAATTCCAAAAGCATTCAGTGAAATTTTCAGAGTGTCTTTAAAACGTTTCCTCTGGCCACCTTGGGAGCGTTTACCACAACGCAGTTCGCTGTAAAAAAATTCGTTTAGGGAGCCTGTGATCTGGCATGCGAGTCAAGTGACCAGCCCAGCGAATCTGATTCTTCATCAGTAGAGTGTGGATACTGGGCATGGATGCTCTTTCTAGGACTTCAGTGTCTGGGATCTTGTCTTGCAATTTAATCTTCAGTAGCTTCCCTAGGCAGACTGTGTGGAAGTGGTTTAATTTCCTAGCGTGTCGCTGATAAACAGTCCAGGTTTCACAAGCATATAGCAGTGTGGATAATACAACTGCTTTGTAGACTTTTAGCTTTGTTTGCAGGCTTATTCCAGTTCTGTCCCATACATTCTTGTAAAGTCTGCCAAAGGCTGCACTGGCCTTGGAGATTCTTGCATTCACTTCGTCATCGATTGTGGCAGCTTGTGACACGGTGCTGCCAAGATAGGTGAATTTGTCCACAACACTTAGTCTATGATCATTCACTTTGATATTCGGCACAGTGTGATTATTCCCTGGAGCTGGCTGGTACATAACTACAGTGAACATAGAAATAAATAGTATAGGGAGGACATGGACAGAGTGGCATAGAATAGGTAAGTATAGAGGGGCTTGGGGCGAGTTTGTTCAGGGATAGGTAAGTATAGAAGGGCTTGGAGCAAGTTTGCTCAGGGATAGGAAAGTATAGAAGGGCTTGGAGCGAGTGTATTCAGCGCCTAAGTCCCAATGAAGGATAACGGGTGAAAGAAGAAGATGAAGCAGAAATACGGGCTTACTAGCTTTCAAGAGTTTAATCCATAAAATCGCAGTTCTTCTAATCTATGTACTAAGTGATTGAAATTCTCGTTGGATTATTTGGTCTGACACCAGTCACCTGACCTGTGCTACTTCTGGTCGGCGCGTACATCTGGGAGCCCTAATGGAGTACAGCGACTCTGAGATCCGAGAAGAGCTGGCTCGACTAGGCCACACGAATGTCAGTGAGGACCAGCTGAGGGTGTTTAAACTGAGTGAGTGGACAGGTTTATGTTGTGATTGTCTGTCTTTGTTTGTTTGTTTAGTTGTTTGTTAGTTTGGTTGTTTGTTTGTTTTAGTCATATTATTACATCACGTAGGAGTCATGGGAGTATATGTATTAATTTATTACTTAACGAGGGCTTCTGTGGTTGATTGATTGGTCAATTGATTAATTGATTGATTGGTTGATTGGTTGGTCAAATGAGTAATTGATTGACTGGCTGATTGGTTGGTCAATTGAGTAATTGGTTGATTGATTGGTTGATTGGGCGATTGAGCGGTTGATTGAGTGGTTGATTGCTTGGTCGTTTGAGTGCTGATATGTTGATTGATTGGTTGTTTGATTAAGTGTTTGATTGGTTGGTTGATGGAGTGGTTATTTGGTTTGTTGATTAAGTGATTGATTGAGTGGTTGATTGATTGGTCTATTGAGTGGCTGATTGGTTGGTTGATTGAGTGGTGGATAATTGCTTGATTCAGTGATTGATTGCTTAAGTTGTTGACTGAGTGGTTCTTTTTCTTCTTCTGCGGTCATCCGGAATATTTTTTGGTCGTAATTTCGTTGTGCCTGTTTACAGCAGAGCTGCGATATTTGCACCTTTCGGCTGACACATCCGTATTTTGCAGGCATTTGTTGAGCGGGTTAACCTTCCTAAGGATTGAGTGGTTGATTGAGTGGTTGATTGAGTGGTTGATTGGGTTGTTGATTGAGTAGTTGATTGAGTTGTTGATTGATTGGTACATTTTGAGGAGAGACATATTTTCGTGTAACCAGCTCATGGTTCAATATAGCACATGCACACTAGCCAGGGTTAGACCTGGTTCATCACGTTTCTTCCGCAGGTTCCAGGTGTGTCTATGATGCTAGCCTTATTAAGGGCTCAAACGATCTGATCATAATGTATCGAACTTAGAGTTACAACTCAATCTTCCAAGAGGATTCACGATCGTGAACAATGCAGGACCTAACCTATCTTTACGTTTCATTGCAGACCTGATGAAATTGATACTTTCCGAGAGAAGCAAAAAGGCATCAACGGAGAGTTATTCCAACAACCAAGAGGCGTCTGGTAAGTGCCTGCAGTGCTTTAATTCTTCCTTCTTTGGTGATACAACCCACGATGTCCATCTAGTTTTGAAGAAGATTGTCGTAGCACTATCATCGTTGTTACTCTTCAGTCATAGGTGATCCAAGACTAACTAATTTTGAAGAAATTTGTGGTCGTGTCGGTAGTGCTGTTACTCTTCCATCAGTGGGGATACTGGACGATGTTAATCAAAGTATGAAGATTTTTATGGTGAGTGTCAGCACTGCTGTAATTCCTCAATCATTGGTGATATACTTCATTGCGTTTGTTTACTTGTGAAGAAGCTTGTCCAAGTGTCGGCCATGTTTGTAATTCTTCCATAATAGTTGATGTAACCCATGGCTAAATTAATCTAATAATGAAGTACTGTGTGGTGAGAGTCAAAAGTGCTGTAATTCTTCCATCATAAATGATGCAAGCAGCCGATATCCATCTAATTCTAAAGAAGCTTGTGGCAGTATCGTCAATGCGGTTAATCTTCCATCATTCATGATTCATCTAACGATGTCCATCTAATTCTAAAGAAGCTTGTGTCAGTATTGCCAATGCGGTATTCTTCCATCATAGATGACGCACTCCACGATGTCCATCCAGATACAAAGAACTGTGTGATGAGAGTTAGCGGGGCTGTAATTCTTTTATCATAGACGATACAACCCACGGTAGTATCAGCACTGCTGTAATTCTTCCATCATAGTTGATTTTATAGGTCAGGTCTTAGTTAGATATGACTGAGCTACCGTATGACAGTAGACGGTACTACCTGCTTCTGTTAGCGCCGAATGTTGGGCGACGCTTACCAAACCCGACACCCCACATTGTGCCAACGGCTTCGGGCGGAGGAGCGCAACTGGGAGGGTACAAGCCTTATCCTAGTGCGAGGAAATGCAACCTAAAGACTAAATGTCATGGCAGGGCAGACCAGGCCCTAAGCCTTGGTTGGCAACTGGTCTAGGATTGAAGCTCCGATAGGCGGACAGTTAGAGCATTGCTTTGCTGATCCGGCAGCTTCTGCAGCTTGTCTTGTTCCAGACGTATTGGTGTTACCTTTCCTCTGGAGTACACTAGACAGGCCGAGAGAGGGATCATGCTGCATGGGCAACACATGGTCTCTAAATTCAGCCCAGGCTTTGTGTTATGGAGAGGTATAACTCCATTTTACAAACTATTGTCTGTCAAGACGGCAAGGTGCCAGTCAGTCAGTCAGTTGATTTTCATCTAATTTTGAAGAAGCTTGTGGTGAAAGTCAGAAGTGCTGCAATTCTTCCATCATAGTTAAATATAGTTTGAATTGTTTTCTTTACCTGTGTTTGCTTTGTTTGTATGTCGACCGCAGTATAGGGTACCCACCAACCACTGCTAGCTGGTTAGGTAATGATGGAGCAGACTATGTTTTAGGGCATCTTTGCTATCCCCTTCCTAATGCTTTGGGGGTGAACAATGCTTTCTTATAGAGCGCTGCTCAGTCGTACGGGGAGCTGCCGAATCCCACTGTTGTTCCGGTCAGTAGAAGACGATCATATGGCCTGAGCCGCCTATGTGCAAGTCTGCGACTAAGATTGTCAGCGTACCCACGCCTGTCGCTTCGCCGATCGCCCATCGCCACTTGGCTTGAATGTGATAGATGAAGTTGGATGAGGAATTACTTGCAGATGAATTGGATGAATTGGTGGGGAAGAGTTGTGCAGTTCGTCGACCATCTCTCTCGCCTGAGTCTATCTGAATCCAGTGGTAAGACAAGTCAAGACGACTGGAGACGAATACATGTGCAATGGATGACAGGACGCTCTACATGCCTTGCCGTGCGCATTACGTTCCACAACGCTTTGCAGGTAAACGCCGTTTTTCCCTTCGAATCATCAATGATTTCTTCCGCTCATTCTGCCGAATCTTGTCTTCACATTCTGGGTAGGCATACCGTAATTCACCACTTGTTTTGATGCCAAATCGGTAACTCCCCCCACCCCCCCCCCCTCCCACCCTCCCCGTTTTGCCTGTCACAACTGTTGTCCGGAGGGTGGCCGCTGTCGCATGCTGACAACTACTAGGAGCCACAGGCATGAGCTAGATGAGACTTGAACCAGGGGCGACTGGACCGCGAAAAGAGAGTTACAGGGAGGGAATGAGTGGTCTCGAGGCATGGTGTCCGCCTCGAATGCTGGAAGTCCCGGGTTCATGCCGGGATGTTTTTCACGTGGACTTCTAGTAATAAAATTTCCCCTCGTCTCTGGGTAGTGAGATCGGGCGCCCGTGTGTATTGTTGCGCACATAAAAAATCCCTTGGCAGATGGAAATCGAAAAATAGTAGTCTAACGGGCAAAATGTCAAGTTAAAAATCTACACAAAGTATTTCAGGATCCTCGCCCGTGCTATGGAGTTCGTGCACTGAGCTGAGATTCTCCGGATTCAGGCTTGAATAAGGAGTTGAACGGAGCACTTACGGGTTACACCCGTGTGCCGTGATGTTGATCCGTCGACTAAACTAAACTAAACTAGTGTCTTTAGAATGTGTTTGTTTGACAATGTTTTCACAGACAAACATACACACACTGTTAAAAAGCGTATCTTTAGAACATTTTTGTTTAACAATGTTTTCACGGACAATCATACACACACTGTTATAAAACGTATTTTTAGAATATGTTTGCTTGACAATGTTTTCACAGACAAACATACACACACTGTTATAAAACGTATCTTTAGAACCTGTTTGTTTGACAATGTTTTAACAGACAAACAAACACACACTGTTATATATAATGTTGTTTGACATTGTTTTCCTTAATTTTTAGGTAATATCAGCAACCATGGCAACCAGTGGCTTGAAAACATAAGCGTGGGTATCATTTGTTTGTTTTCGTGTTAATTCTATTGAACTCACTGACATTCCGCACTTTAACATGTTCATTGTTGATAGTCAATGTGGGCCCAAGCTTCAACATTATCATGTACACCGAGGAATGGTATAGCCGTTCATGTATCGACACAGATATCATTTCTTGGTGAATACTGTCTAAAACTGCCATTTACTGCCAATATAGTACCTTGCGGTGTATGAGAGATGGGTCTTGAGCCTGAGGAATTAAGGCCGCCTGGCTAGTACAGTCGCCGCGAACTGTGCAGGTTAGAGTTGGTGAATACAACTGATGTTATTTCTTCTTGTCATCTTATTAGGCAATGATTTCTCTCAGTCTGCCTCCGTCACTTCTGAATATATGAACATGAGAGGAGGAGGGGAGAGAGACAGAGGGAGAGAGACAGAGAGAGTGTGTGTGTGTGTGTGTGTGCGTGAGAGAGAGAGAGAGAGAGAGAGAGAGAGAGAGAGAGAGAGAGAGAGAGAGAGAGAGAGAGAGTGAATGTATCAATTGATATTTATAAGTGTGTTTGTGGTTGTGAGTGGGTATATGTGTGTTTGAGGGAATGTGTATTTGTGTGTTACTGAGTGAGTGTATAGCTGTGAGCGTTTGTGTAAATGATGTGTGTATGTATGTATGTACAAGTATGTCTGTCTCTCTGTATGTATGTCTGGCTGCATGTGGGTGTGTATATTTGTGTCTGTCTGTCTGTCTGTCTGTCTGTCTGTCTGTCTGTCTGTCTCAGTCTGCTCTGCATGTGTGTGTGTTTGTGTGTATGTGTGCATGTTGGTACGTATTTTTGTGTTTATGTGTGTGTGAGTGTCAATGTGTGTGTGTGTGTGTGTGTGTGTGTGTGTGTGTGTGTCTGTCTGTCTGTCTGTCTGTCTGTCTGTCTGTCTTATGTCATAGTAATATGCATTGTTTATGTTCACAGCATTCAATTGTAATGTTTCCCCCATGTGAATGTAACACACACAATAGATAATTGATGTACAATAGATGAATGATTGGAAGGGCCGAATGTAATACGGGCCTACGTGCCCAATTTGTGACCCCTTGCAAAAACACAGTTCGTTCGTTCTTCTACAACGAGTATGTCTAGCCGTCACGATATTTGTGAATACCTCTCTTCTCACTTCACGTCCACAAAACACTGTCTATTTCTTGTAGTTGTGCATAATACTTGACATTCAATAGCTTCTTCCAAGTAATTGTCGTTAGCTACTCTGGTAGTCCTGTGTATTCCTTGTAGGCTAATTTTATAATAATTGATTTCGTTGGCACCTTACCTTCTTGACAGACGATAGATTGTTACATTGTGTTAAAAAAAGGCATAATAACTGCAACCCATGGCGGTAGCGAATGTTACTAATCAGACCTATTCACGCGATAAGTGTTCGTCCACAATGGACGCACGTCAACACATGGTAATTTCCACCATCACGCACTATCTGACTTCTCGTTCGGCTTGCGGCTTATCTACAATCACTTTCTCCTTTGTCTTAATTCCATCCCTGATATTTGCCCTCCATGTAACGCGATCAGATACATATTGGTGCAACATCAAAGCATGCATCAACCATCTCCCGCTTTTACACATCTATGTATTGCACAATTTATTGCCTATGGCATTTTTTGCTGCATCTTGTCAGGTGAATCATACAGAAACAGATCAACATGTAATGAAGTAGCGTAGGAATCCTTTATCCGAAATTAACAAAATACATTGCTATAAGTCACAACGGTTATAAACACACGTGCGATTTTCGACCGCAGACGTGTCAAGACTATAGCAAGGAAACTTCTAAGCATTTGTCAGCACACAAAGAACAAACGTAATAATAATAATTATATATATATATATATATATATATATATATATATATATATATATATATATATATATATATATATATATATATATATATATATATATATATATATAATTATTATTATTACGTTTGTTCTTTGTGTGCTGACAAATGCTTAGACGGCAGCGTCCATTTTGGTACTTCAGATGTGTTTTAGTAAGGCTTACTGTCTGCTTCTCTTTTGTTGGCGATTCATTCAATGTCATCGCGGTAGTTTTTACAGACTCTGTGCCAAACAAGCATTAGGTTTGGACCAAACAAACAGTAGGCATGGATAAAACAAACATTAGATTTGGACTAAAGCAGTAGATTTGAACCAAACAGGCAGTCGGTTTGAACCAAACAAATATTAGATTTGGACTAAAGCAGTAGATTTGAACCAAACAGGCAGTCGGTTTGAACCAAACAAATATTAGATTTGGACTAAAACAGTAGGTGTGAACCAAACAGGCAGTCGGTTTGAACCAAACAAATATTAGATTTGGACTAAAGCAGCAGATTTGAACCAAACAGGCAGTCGGTTTGGACCAAACAAATATTAGATTTGGACTAAAGCAGCAGATTTGAACCAAACAGGCAGTCGGTTTGGACCAAACAAATATTAGATTTGGACTAAAGCAGTAGATTTGAATCAAACAGGCCGCAGGTTTGGAATAAATGAACAGCAGATTTGGATCAAACAAACAGTAGGTTTAGAGCGAATAAAAATGGATGGCGGAAAATGGAAAGTTGGTGTGTGTCACAATTATGACATAACAATTGTTAATATGGTAGCAGACTTGTTGTATTATATCATCATCATGTGCCATGCCGGTATGCTTGAGCGGTCATTTCTGGCAATCTCACTCGATCAACAGAGTCGTGGATTTCTGATCAGTGAAGGGCTGAAACCTGTTGAAATTCATCGACGAATGAAGGCCCAGTGTAGTGACGCATGCTTGTCAGTCCAGTTTTAAAACTGTTCGGTCCGATCAAGAGCTACAGCAGGTGGTGAATAAGTGGTTACAAAGACGACCACGAGAACTTTTTTCTACAGGAATCCAATCACTTTATCGGCGCTGGAGGACTTGCATTGATCTCGGTGGCGGCTACGTCGAAAAATGATACATTATTTCGTTACTTTCTCAGAATATATTCACGTTAAAGAACATGCAAAACTAAGGTTTTCATGTAAATCTGCCTCGTATATTCCTTGATTAACTTTTTTTCTTTAGTGTCTCATCTTTAGTGTTTCATCTTCTACCTTGCGGTGTCGAGGTGAAGTATAAACAGCAGGACAGTGCCCGCTTAGGGCTTCATGTATCGAGATTCCCATGAACTCTGTTATCCCCTTTGTCCATTGTTTACGTGGTCGGCCTCTTTTTCTGCTTCCATTTGGTCTGAACATCATTGCTTGTTGTGGTATACTGTTAGTTGGTAACCTAGTTACACGGCCAAATCATTTAACTTGCTGCTTCTAATGAAATCTAGCGCTGCAATAATCTCCACTTTAGTCCTGATTTCTTCATTTATGATCTTATCTCTTCTTGATACATTGTGTATTCTTCTCAGGAATCTCATTTCTGTTATTGTGATGTTTCTTTTGTCTTTTTCTGTCATTGTCCAGGTTTGGCATTAGTAGCTTAGAGTTGGTAGGAAGATTGTGTTGTAATGCTGTCTTAATAACTATTGATACATGTTTGTTCCTTAGTATTGGTGCCATTTGTCCGATGACATGGTTTACTTTATTGCATCTATTTTCAATCTCGTCTTCTTATTTGCTATTTGATGTTATTATACTTCCTAAATACTTGAAGCTCATTACTTGTTTCATTGGGTGTTACTTTAGAAGCATCTTTATTGTTTTCATCTTCTTTTGTTGTTGTCATTACCTATGGTTTACTGGTTTTAATTTTCATGTTATGTTCCTTTCAAACTTCGTTATGTCTATTCATGTGGTCTCGTAATTCTGCTGCTGATTTTGCTATTAATGCTTGATAGTCCGCAAATAGGAGTTCTGTAATAGTGTAATTTGTCGTTAGTTCTTGTTTTGTGTTCTGTTCTTCATACAGTAATCTTGCAGTCTGTATTTGTTTGGTTTCTTTACTTATGCTGCCTATATAGATTATGAAAAAAGGGAGAAAGGGGGGGGGGGGGGGGGGGGGGAACGACACAACTTTGTCGTACTCCGGATCTTATGATGAAGGATTCTGAATGTCCTCCATTTGTTCGCTAAGCATTCATCGTTGTTAAATACACTTCTAAATTTTTAAGTTTATTAGATGTGTACTCAATCCATATCGCTTAAGGATTTCCTACAGCTTGTTTCTATTTACTCTATCAAATGCCTTTTCTTGGTCGACAAAGGCTAAATAGAGTGTACGTTATTGTGAACCTGATCATCATCATCATCATCATCATCATCATCATCATCATCATCATCATCATCATCATCATCATCATCATCTTCCACTTCGGCCGTCAAGCGGCGTGGGGAGGAATAATTTGCGTTCCAGCGCCCGATGGGCGGCACTGGATAGTGTCATTCCGTGTGATTGTACAATGTCTTTGGTGTCATCAATCCATTTTCTTCTTGGTCTCGTCGCAGATGATCTTTGATGTAAGGCCAGTGATGGTAGTTGATGTTGCTACATTCTGACGACATGGACAAACCACCTGATCTTCTGTCTTTCAATAAATGTGGCACAAGGTGTTGATCCCACTGTCTGTCTGATAACAGCATTTCTTATTCGGTCTCGGATTGTTAAACTGGCAGCTCTCCTCAGGCATCTCATCTCGCAGGTGTTGATTTTGCGAAAGTGTGGTTTGAATAAAGTCCAAGTTTGAGGTTGATAGCTTAGGGTTGGTGTGAGTATGCTATTTATTATCTGTGCACCTGATAAAATACAATAATATACACCAGACAATAAATTGTGCAATATTGTGTTTGTGTTTTCATTATTGTAATTCACAACGGGGGGACATTGTTACGATACAACATGTGTTTAAATTTACATTCGTCAGAATCACAACACAGACTGGATGTATAGCGAAAAAGACACATCTTATGGTCACTCTGGCAAAGTTACCAGTGCCATGTCATCTTTGGGGCCCACGTTTGGCACCCACTACAGTCAGCTTAATGTGGGTAGTGACATCAAGGGCTCCCATTTCCCATCGGATCTAGACAGAACCAATCTTAGACACGCAGCTTCTGAGCCCAGTGTCAGGCCTAAGTCGGTCACATGGAATATGTCCAGGTAGGTTCAGGTAATATGCGATCTGAAGGTCGGCGTTGCTGAAATGTTTAACGCACTGAAACTGTCTCTGCTGATCTAGGCGTAGTAGTTTCATTTCACATGCTGGTCTATTTGGACTTAAATATTGACTTATTGATCTTGCTTAACGTGGGGACGCAAATTAAATATACAACAAAAGTCGGAAAGGGTTCGTCGATGGCGAGGGGCACTGGTATTAGGGAAAGCTAACACTCAAGCTAAAGTCAGTTCAGTGCCCCTGATACTACAATTGAAGCAATTGGACGTAATGTAGTTTGCCATTGCTTTCTGAATGAGAAGTCGACGTATACACACACACACACACACACACACACACACACACACACACACAAATGCATCTGCTTTTTGTTAGGGCCAATTGCTGGGCGGCGCTCATTAAATCCGACACCCCACATTGTGTCAACGGCTTCTGGCGGAGGAGGGCGATTTGGAGGGTACAAGCCTTACCCTAGTGTGAGGAAATGCAAACTAAAGAACACATTTCATGGCAGGGCAGACCAGGTCCTAAGCCTTGGTCAGCAACTGGTCTAGGATCGAAGCATTGCTTTGCTGATATGACAGATGTACTGGTGCTACATTTCATCTGGAGAAACTAGGCAGGTCGAGATTGGGATCATGCTGCATGGGCAACACATCGTCCCTACAATTCAGCCGAAGCTTTGTGCTACGGAGAGGTATAACTCCATATTGGGCCCCTCCATGGGTTGTAGTTATTATGCCTTTTTTTTAAGCACAGTGTAACAAACTTGTCTGTCAAGACGGCAAGGTGCCAATGGCAGTAGTAGGCGCATTGTTCCCGCTGTCAGTTAACTATGTGTGGTCTGTGAATATGTGCAGTGATATGCTTTGTCTTCTATAGCTCATTATAATAATCTCTTGGTAATGTGTAGGGTAGACGGCGCATTAGCGGATTTGACAGGGAGCTCCGCCGGTAAGGCCATGAACGCGTGAGGGCTCGTCGCTTACCAAAGAGTAGCGATTTATTGGTCACCGATTCCTCTTCCTTCTTGCTCTCAAGCCTAGGAAATGTGTGTGCACTATCACAGAAAAGTACCCATGGCAGCTTAGGACAATTATTATTTTGTATAATGTATATGCTGGTCTCTCTGGCGAAGGAGTTAACGACTTTCTCCGTAATCCCGTACATCCACGGGAGGAACACAGTTGCGCGAAATTAGGCAGCGGCTCGCGTCGCGTTGGTTATTTACGGGGTATGTGAGTCGGTCGCTCAGAAAGAAATGGAAAACTACTGAGCGTAATCTTTTTAAGAACATCAACAGCAGCTGACAAAATCTGGTGTTGACTGCAACGACCTGTAAGGAAATTTTTTTCCTCGTTTCCACCCTGTTTCAGGATATTGCGGTCAACATCATCATCTTTCAGCTTTATGTTGATTCCTAGGCTAGATTACGCTCATCAGCACGCCACGACTTTCTGAGCGACCGGCTCCATACTCTCATAAGTCACTGGCGCGACTCGAAACGCTTCCAATTCTCGTGCGCTCACGTCAACCACTTGAGTATTTTGGGTTACGGGAAAGCTGCTAACCCCTCGGCCAGTGTAAAGGATATGCGACTAAAAAACAAAAATAATGTATATGGCAGCGGGCGTTTTAACGAAGTTGATACGAAATTCAGCTGCAATGTCATGAGCGCAGTCGAACGAGGGTTCGAAACCTCCGCTCATCGCCTGCTAAGTGAGGTAAAGCTTGGCCGCCTTTTATTTCGCGCATACAGGCCTGCACAATGTCATGGCTCTATCACATCAAATATCCATAACAGTAAACTGCTTTGCAACATTTTCTTCCGGTGGGTTTTTGTTATTAACTTATAATGTTTGTTTCAAAGGGACTCGGTCAAGGTGATCCCTGCAGGTGAGGCGAGACACGACAGAGCAGGTGTGCGCGGCAAAGGTGAGTATATGTAATTATGAGAACACCGCACACTTCTAGTAGTAGAATAGGTATGAAGTGGAAACTAGAGACTGTCGTAACAGGTGGCTTGTTCAGGCATAATGTGTGTATGTGTGAGTATGCGTGAATGAGAGAAAGAGTGAGAGTGTGTAACAGAGAGAGAGAGAGAGAGAGAGAGAGAGAGAGAGAGAGAGAGAGAGAGAGAGTGAGTGTGTGTCTACGAGAGAGAGAGAGAGAGAGAGAGAGAGAGTGTGTGAGTGTGTGTCTACGAGAGAGAGAGAGAGAGTATGAGTGTGTGTCTACGAGAGAGAGAGAGAGAGGGAGAGAGAGAGTGTGTGTGAGTGTGTGTCTACGAGAGAGAGAGAGAGAGAGAGAGAGAGAGAGAGAGAGAGAGAGTGGGAGTATGTGTACGAGAGAGAAAGTGAGTTAATGTGTCTGTGTGAGAGAGTGTGTGTGGCGCCAGGACCGACCAGAGTATCAGCCCATGGCAAGTGGGCCACTGATGTAGTGTTTCCCTGATGTAGTGTTCCCCTGATGTAGTGTTCCCCTCTTGTAGTACTCCCCTGATGTAGTGTTCCCCTCCGTAGTGTTCCCCTGATGAGTGTTTCCCTCAGTTGTGTTCCCCTGATGTGCATGTGTGTGCATGTATGTATTTATGTACGTATGTATGTACGTATGTATGTATGAGTGCGTATGTATGTTTGTGTGTATATGTGTATGTATGTGTATGTGTGTGCGTGTATGTGTGCATGTGTGTATATGTTTATATATGTATGTGTTTGTGTGTATGTGTCTGTTTATGTGTGTATGTGTGCGATATGCGTGTATGCGCGTGTGTGTAAGTGTGTGTGTGTATATGTGTGCGTGCGTGTGTTCTTGTATGTAGGTATATATGTTTGTGTTGGTATGTATGCATGTATGCAGTTTATTCGAGGGAGTGTGTATTTGTATGTTACTGAGTGTATGCATAACTGTGAGAGTTTGTGCAAATGACGTAAGTATGTGTACAGGTATGTATG
Organism: Cepaea nemoralis; assembly: GCA_014155875.1. Lineage (NCBI taxonomy): Eukaryota > Metazoa > Mollusca > Gastropoda > Stylommatophora > Helicidae > Cepaea > Cepaea nemoralis. The sequence continues at coordinate 270,486 of JACEFZ010005402.1, forward strand.
AGTGTCTGCCTGTCTCATAACATGGTAATATGCATTGTTTATGTCTACAAGATCCATTTAACAATGTCTTTTTTTCCTGTGTGAATGTAACATGCACAACTGATGAATGGCAGATGAGTGATAGGAAGGGCCGAATATAAGACGGGCCTGCGTGCCCAATGTGTTACCCTTTGAAGATAAAGATCGTTCTCGTTCTTTTGTCTGTTCACAATTCACAGTATCACTTTCCGTCGACATTTGGTCTCTCTGTTGTTTATTCACAGTTCTCAATATCAAATGTCGTCGACATCTAATTTCTCTATTATCTATTCACAATTTACAGTATCATTTAATGTCGACACCAGGTCTGCCTTTTGTCTATTCACCAGCTCATGAAGAAGAAGTTGATAGACAGAGTGCGCAATATTACAGATATGACACTGAGCGCCCGGCAACTGCAGATGTTGAGGTCAATGGGAAAGTATGATGGTTTCATTCATTCATTCATTCATTCATTATCGTGTTATTCATCTTTACATTCATCCATTCATATTTAATTAGTTTTATTTAATTTATTCATTTGTTTATTCAATATGGATCTGCTGGAGTGCTGGAACTCCTATGGTGCATATTGTCTCGATGGACAGTGTCCGTCATATAATGACCTAGTCTGTGGCCTTATCCAGTTTTCGAGAGTTCGACCTGACTAAAAGAACCATAGGTCAAATGTCAGCCAGCATCTGAAGGTTTGACCTACTTCATCAAGTCTTCAAAGCACAAGAGTTGTCAAGAGATATCATCGTGGCTCCTCCGAAGTCGGAGAGTGTCTGCCTGTGCGGCGAGGAACCACCAGTCTGCACACCAATAAGCCAGACATGGGACAACGGATACTCACGCAAAACTCAGGGTCCTGCATGACATTACACTGATGTTGGACAACAGGATGAAATCATCCGACTTACAGGACTTCCGGTTGGAGCTCAAGCCAATGAACACAAGCAAGCAAGCAAGCAAGCATCATCGTGGCTGATTTTCAAGAGTCATCAATCCCGATCAGACGACTAAGACTAGGATTGTCCAGAGTCATCCCGAGTAACTGGAAGGAGGAACTCAGATACTGCCAGGTGAAAATGTTGCGACTTCCAGACATATAGACAGTGACTACATACAGCCAATGATGAAAAGTTGTTAGTCATTATACTTGTCAACTTGGCTAGGCTATTCTTCCTTCTTGCAGGATCGTCAGTGTAGTTTTTCTTACATCTGTTTGCATGGTTTCCTTATGGCTGTTGAAGTACCTAGATTAAATTTTTGTGTAGTGTTCTGACTTCTCAGGAGTGTCATGTCTTTGTCTAGAGCAGTGGTTCTCAACCTTTTTTGGCCCGTGCCCCCCTTCACCATATTTTTAGGACGTCATTCCCCCCTCACCATATTTTTAGATCGTCATTCCCCCCTTTCGTATTTCCTCCCTTAAAATGTCCCCCTGCCCCTACACAGTATACGTAATAATTGAAGCTAAATTTAATAACACATACTAAAACAAGTCTAGACGTCCACATAAAACGTGATTTGTCGGTCTACTTACTTTATAAAATGAATTTTAGAAGGGTGAGACGTACAGAACCGTAAAGTATGAAGGGAAAAACAAGATCAAGTAATCGGTTCTTGTATTAACGCAATCTTGAAATAATCTTCATCCCCCCCCCCCCCCTGGAAACCCCAAAAACCTGGGGGGGGGGGTGAATTCCCCACCGGTTGAGAACCACTGGTCTAGAGTGAGGGTACTGTAATTAATTTGTATGTACAGCAATCCAAGGAACTGCGGGATCTTCAGAACAGTATAACCTTGAGTGGTCAGAAGTGGTCCCTTATATATGTGTGTGGGTGGGTGTGTGTGTGTGTGTGTGTGTGTGTGTGTGTGTGTGTGTGTGTGTGTCGTTAGGGAAGCCAAACCCACCCTTTCTGTTACACACTTCTTGATTTTAACACTGTTAGTATATCTTTCGGTGGAGGCGTGGCTTAGAGGTATGCCTCAA